>CM053785.1:684299267-684899267 GCA_028749045.1 Cupressus sempervirens
GTTGTGTGTTTATGAATGTATGTATGCATATAAACAAAGAGATCTTGGCACAAATGAAAAACAATAAAACTCACTCAATATGTAACATTGCCATAGATGTGATGGAAATGCCTACTGGTAAGTATTTTTCTCTTTTTCTCTCTCATTTTTCATGTGTTTATTTAACTTGAACTATTATTTCTTAGGGGTTATTTTTAAATATTTGTCTCATTTTATGTAGGAGGCAATGAGGACATTCCTAGATGTACCCATGTTAGATGTATGGGGCTGAGTAAAGAACTGTGATGAATTGGTTGTGATAAATGAAGGACTGACCCTAAGATTAGGAGGCAATGAGGACATTCTAGGTACTCTAAAGATTGTTCCTTTCTTAAATATTTAGATGTTAACAGGTAATTTACATATTAGGGGGGTGGATATGGCCAAATGAGTTTCCACCCTTACTTGGTTTGCTCTGCTTAGTGAGGAATATTAAACTATTCTTGAAACCAAGTAAAGATCAAAATTAACCTTATATGATTGCATGACAACTAACTATGTGAATCTCTTAGTTTTCGGAAATGCAGAAGGAGGCCATATTTTAATATGCATAAGATTGTTGAAAATACAATAGGGAAGTAAAGTTAGTACTTGAAACTTTCAACCTTAAAATCATTCACCACACATCCATCTCACAATCTATGCATATAAATTGAAATACTAAATTAGACATATACATCCTTAGCATGAAAGTAAAATATTCAACACATGTATGACACAAGATATTTGGATACCTAGAAACCCTCCAAGGAGAAGGTTAAACTAGGGTGGGGATGTCACCCACAAATATTCACTAATATAGTAATAAATTCTATCTAATGAAGGATACAATATTTGATCATGAAACATGATCTACCCTATGAAAGGTCTACCCTATTAAAAGCTTACAAGATTGTTAGATCTTACCCTATTAAAGAATTTTAATACCTTGCTAACAGTGTGCTTGACAAAAGGAATTAAACTTATAATGAAGTAAGCACCATGTTAAAGGATTTACAATAGCCTATCAAGACTACTCTATTAAGATATTTAACTGATTCACCTATTAGAATGTCTCAGTAATGATTCTTTAGTTAGTACTTTGTTGCTTGATGTCAGATCACCTCTATACTTATGTGTACTTGATCATTTTTTATCAAATGTATCTCTATTGTCCATCTCCCATCTTCATTTCTCCCATCTTATTTCTCCCCCATTTTGATACTAATGTCAAAGGGTTATACACTAATAGTGTGTTTTTCTAAAAATGATTTGTGGACCTCAAGCATTATTTTCAATGCTACATCCCAGTTATCCCAAGCTACCTCCAATGACTTGATCTAGATGACCATCTTAGCAGCAAGGTGAACTAAGCCTTCTTGAGTAGAATGATTTGGATCTTTCTTCATGAGTATTTTAGAAAAGGCTAGTTCCTTATGCAAAATCTCCATATGTGTAGTTAGAATGGATTGTATCTTGATTAGTTTAGCCTTGATTTTTTCTTCATTTGTGTGTAATTCTACTACCTAACTTTGGGAGTTGAGGAAATTCCAGAAATGTTTCTCACTCTAGGCTGGAGATTTTAGCAAAGTTATACCAAATGATTGTATATGACTCTCCAAACTCAGAATGTGATTCCTTGTTTCTTGTGTGAAGAGTATGGGATTACACAATTTGGTGTACAAAGAGAAAATGTTATCTAGTACCTTCTACACACTGTCAATTTTGGTTCCTAGGTCAACCTATGATAGTGCAATATCACTTGATATCTTTTCATCAACCTTGTGTTGAAACTTCCTTTCAGACCATTCAAGTAGTTTAACATTTGTGTCTAGGTCTACATTATTTACCTTCACAATAAGGTTGATTAACTACTCTATAATTAGCTTGGTTTCTTCTGGTGCTAGTAGGCTAAATGCATCAAGAAAAATATCCTTGATATCTATCAAATTTTGCTTTTTCTATTGCTCCTATCTTAGCAATTCTTGTTGTTTCTTCCTTGCAAGAGCATCATAGAGTATGCTCATCTTCTCAATGGTGATGATTAGAAAATCAAAGTTGGGAAACTGAGTCACTTCATCCAAGTTCACGTCAAAAAATAATGTAACTTTATTTTCCTTAGATGTGCTTGGACTCAACCTTGATGATTGTAGGTGTATAGCTTCTATACTAGGCCTATGAAGAGCTTAACTAGGAGGAGTAGCAGTTTCTAGTAAAGTTACCAATGTTTGTATTGCAATTTTCTCCTCAGGTTTGGTAGTCATACCTAGCTCTTCATTCTTATCCTTTTCCTTCTCTACATTCAAAGATGCACCTTGATCTTGTGTTGTAGGTGCAAGAGTATCTAGCTGACCTATTTGAACTTATGTTCCTTTAGTGTTTTCTGTCTCATCTTTTCGCTCTCCAACTGTCTCACCCTTGTCATTTTTGGTTTCCTTTCTAGTGACTAAGATTGGAGTACTTTATGTCAATGTATTGATGGTGGAAGTAGTTGTCTCCTTCCTTTGATATACCACAAGGGGAAATGTATGTTGTATAAATGTGAACTGAGAAGGGGTTGTAGAAGTTACTTGTTTTTGTACTTCCTCCCCTACAGATATCTTGTTTTCCTTCTCAATTTCATCAATGCTCACTAGAATAGGATTTTCACAAAGTTTTTCTTTGGTAGTAGATTCTACTAGTATCTTCTTTAAGTCCTCCTTTATAAGGGGATTGATGTTCTGAGTGATGTCGTGGTTTCACAATGTTGGAAATCTGATTGAAAAGATCATTATTGAATATCAAAGAGGGAGATTTTTGTTAATAGAATGTTTTAAATTATTGTTTTGTCATTGATGTCAAACATGCTAGTAATGAAATTTACTTATAAGATCTAGGTACTATCACTTAGTTGATTGATTAAGAATTATTTGATCAACAAGATGCAACAGGAGCACCTAAGGGAAAGATTGAGTTATGATGTTGTAATGAAGTGCAAGGATCAATTAAGACAATGGTTAAATTATGTATTGATAACATACTCAAAGATACAAAGGTTGGTCACACTTAGAAACATTAGAGGAAGAAGTTGTAATAAGGTTGACTGCAAAGCTTAAAACTAATTTCATTAGTGGGTGTCGAGAAAGCTGGTTGAAGCCAAGAAAATTCTTAGCTAGAGCCAAGAAATAAGAAATTCTAGTGTGTTTCGAGTGATCTTCAAGTCTCGAGAAAAGTATCATGTGCTGGGCATCAAAAAATATTAGTTGGTGTCGAGTGAATTTCAGGTGTCGAGCATCAGTAAAAATGTAGTTGATGATGAGAAAATAGTATGTGTCGAGCACTAGTATTTCAATAGTGTCGAGTTACTACATTATTTTAAATGATGAAGATTTTCCAAATCTGAGTCAACAAAGTTGTTGCCTTGAATTTTGTGAACTAGTTGGAGGATAAGGATGATGAGCTGGTGGCATAAAATTCTATGTAAACCATTTTAGGGTGAATTCAAAAGGATTATTCAAGAAGTTTATAGAGGAAATAAAATATAGGTTAGATAAAATGAATCCTAACTAATCCATATGAATTGAAATTAAAGAATGGAAGAATCAAGCGGGAAAGGAACTCTAAGACTTCTATTTAAGGAGTCATAGACCAGGAAGCAAATGCTACTGATGTTGTTGTTTCTAAAGAGCCAAATTACAAAGTGGTTAGAAGGGTGTTAAGAAGAAGACATCTGGGAGAAGAAAGAGTATAGAGGCTTTTCTTCTACAAGTGGTCAAGAAGAGATGATTGCACTAGTACATTGAGCATGGAGACTCAAGAAGACTAAGCTTGAAAGGAGGGCAAGCTATCTGAGTTGTAGAGATTAAAGGCCAGGCAATGGTATGAGCTAAGCAGTGATCTGAGATCTAAAAGTTGAGTTGTATCCTGTAATTAGGTCAAAGACTTTCTAATAATCTCTAGCAATTGTATAAGATATGGAAATCCTATGGACTTAGGTTGGTTTAATAGCCATTTGTAAATCCTTTAACAGGGTGGCATTCCAAGTGAATGTTCTAAAATCCTCTTACTAAGCCCACTTCTAATAGGGTGGTTAAATCCTTTAACTAGGTCACATTTAATATTGTATTATAAGCCTTTAATAGGATAGGCCTTTCATAGGGCATCACTTCAGAAGAGTGAAAATTGAGTAGCATGCTACTGGTGGTTTTTCTCAAATTGGGTTTCCATGTAAATCACTATGTTATCTGTTGATATTTTATGTGTTATGCTTGCATGTTGATTAATAGTAACTTTCTGAATAGGAAAGTTAAAGCTTGGATGAATGAATGGTTGAATGGGCTCCCCCCCCTAGTTATTCTAAAGCATTTCTAACAATTGGTGTCAGAGCCATCTGCTGATTTAGTTTCAAGGTACTAGAAGTAGGAAGATCAAGATGTCCAAGAGAAAAGTTTCCAAGCTCAACAAAGACAACTTTTTTGCATGGCAGAGTCTGATGAAATTGTACCTTGGATCAATAGGTGACTATGCACAAAACTCAATTGGAGAAAAACATGTAAATCTAGTTGGACCTCTTACTATAGATGATTTGAGCAAAAGGAAGGAGGACAATCAAGCAATGTTGGAGATTGCCTCTACACTTAGCTATGCAGAAAATGATGACATCAAAGGTTGTGATACTTCATTCAAGATGTGGAAAGCTCTAACATATATCTATGGAGGAGATCAAAATGTCTAGAGAGAAAAGAGAGAAAGCTTAAGAGGAAATTTTGATGACATGAAAATGGAGGAAGGAGAAAATGTTGCTCAATATGATGCTAGAATAAAAGAAGTGGTAAGTGCAATAAGAAGTCTAGGTGGTCAATTGGAAGAAAAAACTATCATCAACAAATACTTAAGAACTCTACTCCCTATCTATGTTATTAGAGTTTCAGCCATCCAAGAGCTAAGGTGTGTACAAGGAAACACACTAACCTTTGAAGGAATAGTTGGAAGACTTATTGCATTTGAATAATCCAATTTTGATAACTACAGACTTGAGAACCTTGAATCTACTTTCAAGGCCAAGATGACAATAAAAGATACTAAGGAGGAGACATCAAACAAGAAGAGAAGAAAAGGAAAGCATGCATCTAGTGATAGTAGCACAGATGACGAAGATGTGGAATAGTTAGAAGCATTACTGGCTAGAAGATTCCATAGAGACAAAGGTGAATTCAAAGGTAAGCTCCCTATCATTTGTTTCAATTGCAATGAAGCAGGTCATATTGCTTCAAGGTGTACATAGAAGGAGAACTAAAAAGAAGGAAACGAGTACAAGAACAAGAGAGAAGATGATAGCAAGGAATACAAGGAAAAAGGAAAAAGATGTTGCATTGTTGAAAAAGATTCTGATGAGAATGATGATGAAGTAGTCTATGTGGCCAAGAAGGATGAAGATGAAGCAACATCATTGGTTACCTATGTGAACAAGAATAACAATTGGATCATAGAAAATGGATGCTCACATCACATGGCATGAGATAAAAGTAAGTTCATTACCTTTACTCAATATGATGGAAATAATGTTAGATTTGGTAATGATGCTCCTTGTCAAATCAAAGGAAAAGGTTCCATTAAACTTACAAAGAAAATTTCATGTGATAATGCATACTATGTTGAAGGATTAAACTACAATTTGTTGAGTGTATCACAATTAGGCAATGCAGGTTGCAAAGTAGAGTTTGGAAATAAAGCTACCAAGATCTATGATAGTGATAGAAATCTGATAGGAAAAGGTGAACAAACTAGGAGTAACCTATTTTACCTAGATATGGAAGATGCAACGTGTCTTCTTGTTAGACTTGATAATTTTTGGTTGTGGGATAAAATCTTGTGTCATGTTAACTTTGATAATTTTATTAGCATCAACAAAAATAAGAAGGTCAGAGGGTTGCCCAAATTGAAGAAACCTAAAAACACAATGTGCAAACAATGTCAACTAGGGAAGATGACCAAGTCTAGTTTCAAAAGCAAAACATACACTTCCAAAGAAGTACTAGAGTTAGTCCATATAGACTTATGTTGTCCAATAGAAGTGCAAAGTTACTTAGGAGAAAAATACATAATGCCATTTGTAGATGACTATTCAAGGATGATGGCTGCAATGTTTTTAAAGAAAAAATTTGATGCATTTCAAATGTTCAAGTGGTATTTAGCTAGAGTAGAGAAGGAAATAGGAAATAATCTGAAATGCCTAAGGTCAAACAAAGGAGGTGAGTTTACATCAATAGAATTTGAGATATTTTGCAATGACAAAGGCATCAAAAGGAAAACATCAGCACCAAGAACTCCACCACAAAATGGTATTTCTGAAAGAAGAAATAGATTAGTGATTGATTGTGCTAGAACCTTGATGATGGAGAAAAATGTTGCACTAAAGTACTGGAGAGAAGCTATAAGCACTGCAGTCTACACACTGAATAGAGTTCAAGTCAAGAAAGGTACAAATGCAACATGTTTTGAACTATGGTATGGTCACTCACCTAATGTAAAATATTTCAAATTTTTTGGTTGTAAATGCTATATTCTTAAAGATACTAGAAATGATAAGTTTGATGCAAAAAGTGATGTAGGCATATTCCTTGGATACTCCACTAGAAGTAAGGCATATAAGTGTTTGAATAGTAACACTAACAAGATTATGGAGAGTGTAAATGTAAATTTTGATGAGCATGCAAAAGTTAAAGTTGATGAGTCCAAGAAATCAAAGGATTATAGATCCTTTTTATACTTCTATGAAGGAATGACTATTGAAGACAATGCTGTAAATCAAGTTGAGAATCAGCAGCAAATTTCAATATCAACTGAGTCACATCCAGTGAATGCGGAGTTGCATTCAGAAGCCAAGTTGTAGAATGTAGAAAATGCACATTTTGACTCTAAAATAAATATACATAAGAGGAATGATGAAGTACTAGATGTTGAAGATGAAGATGACTCTAAAGCTAAAGAACTAAACATGGAAAGAAGGACTAAACCAAGGTTAGCCAAATATGTAAGAAGACATCACCCTACTGATCAAATCATTGGTGACAAGGATGCCAGACCAATGGCAAGGAATAGATTGAGGAATGAGTCATGTCTGGTGAGCAAGGTTGAACCCAAAATAGTGAAAGATGCACTACAAGATGATGAATTGTACAAAGCTATGGAAGAGAAGATAGATCAGATTGAGAAGAACAAAACCTGGACCCCAGTTCCTAGACCAACTGATAAGAATGTGATTGGTACCAAATGGGTGTTTGGAAACAAACTTGATGAGAATGGTGAGATAACAAGAAACAAAGTCAGACTAGTTTGCAAAGGCTATGCACAAGAAGAAAGATTGGATTATGGGGAAACATTTTCCCTTGTTGCAAGAATGGAAGGAGTAAGAACACTACTTGCATATGCTGCTTACAAAAGTTTCAAAGTCTACCAAATGGATATCAACTCTACTTTTATAAATGGTATATTGGAAGAGGAAGTCTACATTGAACAACCAAAGGGATTTGTTGATGAAAAGAACAAGGATATGGTCTATAAACTGCAAAAAGAACTTTATGGGTTGAAGTAAGCACCAAGAGCATGGTATGAGAGATTGCACAAGTATCTTGTGAAGATAGGATTTGAGAGAATAGATGAAAACAACAACTTTTACATCAAAGCTAAATAAGATAAAGACATTTTGATATCAGAAATCTTTGTTGATGATATAATATCTAGAGGAAAAGATGTTCCATGCAAAGATTTTGCTGATCCAATGAAACATGAGTTTGAGATGTCAATGTTTGGAGAAATCAAATTCTTGTTTGGTTTGCAAGCACATCAATTGAAGCATGGCATATTTGTGACCCAATCCAAATACATCAAGGAGATACTCAAGAAATTTGGATTAGAAGAGTCAAAACTAGTTAGCACACCAATGGCAATAGGACATAAGTTATCCAAGAATGATGAGTATGCTGAAGTAAATTGAACATTGTATAGATCAATGATTGGAAAGTTATAGTATGTTGTACATAGTAGGCCAGACATTGCATTAAATATTGGAGTAGTGGCAAGATAATTAGCAAATCCGAGAGAAAATAGCCTAATGGTAGTGAAGATAATATTGAGGTGCCTAAAAGGAACTAATGACTTTGGTCTATATTACAAGAAAAGTGAAAAGTTTGAGCTAAAAGCCTACACTGATGTAGATTGGGGAGGTAACATTAATAATAGAAAAAGTACCAATGGAGGAGCACTTTTCTTGGAAAAAATGTTCATTATATGGACCAACAAAAAGCAAAGTTGCACCTCACAGTCCACTGCTAAAGCTAAATATGTTGCAACCACTATAAATTGCACCAATATTGTATGAATCAGATATTTGCTGCAAAGTATGAAGGAAGAGGTAAATGAGCCTGTGATACTTTATTTTGATAATACAAGTGTTATCAACATGTCAAAGAACCATGTAATGCATGCTAAGACCAAGCATATTGCAATCAAGTATCACTATGTAAGAGAGTTGGTGGAAGACAAATAAGTGAAGATGGAATTTGTTAGCTCAAAGGAATAGATTGCTAAGATCTTCACAAAAGTACTACCTGAAGATGCTTTTAAGTATCTTAGAGGTAAGTTATGGGTGATACCCCTAGCCAAGGCTACTTAAGAACAAGAAAAACTACCCTGCAACAAATGAGCTAATTGTTGAGATATTACACATTGATGCAGAGGATATGTACTTTAGGATTCATCCCCAAAGTAATTAAAGTGTTGAATTTCCAAATTAGTCATAGGCAAGGTGACAGAGGAAGAAATTGAAAGAACCTACAAATGCTACACTTGCATGATAAGGTGCTAATATGTCTTTGGAATTGTTGTCAAAGAGGGAGAAATAGCAGAAAACTGATCAACAGGATTTGATCAAAAGTTAGAAGAAGAGCAATGCATATAGAGAATGAAAACAAAGGAAAATGATATAGCAGCTAAGAGGGAGAAGAAAAATGAAGCAATTAGAATAGTAAAGGAAGATATGAGAACTAACACTAACACAAATTTATTTTTGGCATTTGACTTACTACTCTAACCCAATTAGCTTGTGGTCAAATAGTTTAGTCTGATGGTTGATCAGTTTGGTTTGCCATCAATGCCAAAAATGAATATTGTTGGAAATCTGATTGAAAAGATCATTGTTGAAGATCAAAGAGGGAGATTATTGTTAACAGAATGTTTTCAATCATTTTTTTTTCATTGATGTCAAACCTACTAGGAATGATATTTACTTTTAAGATCTAAGTACTATCACTTAGTTGATTGATGAAAAAGGATTTAATCAACAAGATGCAACAAGAGCACCTAAGGGAAAGGTTGAGTTATGATTTTGTAATGAAGTGCAAGGATTATTTAAGACAATAGTTAAACGATGTATTGATAACATACTCAAAGATACAAAGGTTGGTCACACTTAGAAAAATTGGAGGAAGAAGTTGTAACAAGCTTGACTACAAAGCTTAAAACTAAGTTCATTAGTGGGTGTCGAGCAAGCTAGTTGAAGCTAAGAAAATTCTCAGTTGGAGCCAAGCAATAGGAAATTCTAGTGTGTGTCGAGTGATCTTCAAGTGCCGAGAAAAGTATCATGTGTTGAGCATCAAAAAATCTTAGTTGGTGCCGAGTGAATTTTAGGTGCCAAGCATTAGTAAAAACATAGTTGATGCCAAGTAACACAGTATGTGTTGAGCATCAACATTTCAATAGTGTCGAGTTGCTGCATTATTTTAAATGACAAAGATTCACCATTCTAAGCCAACAAAGTTGTTACCTTGAATTTTGTGAACTAGTTGGAGGATAAGGATGATGAATTGGTGGCACAAAATTCTATGTAGACCATTTTTGGGTGAATTCAAAGGATTATTCAAGAAGTTTCTAGATGAAACAAAATATGGGTTAGATACAATGAATCTACCTAATTCATATGAATTGAAATTAAAGAATGGAGGAATTGAGTGGGAAAGGAACCCCAAGACTTCTATTTAAGGAGTCATAGACCGAGAAGCAAATGTTATTGATGCTGCTACTGCTAAAGAGCCAAATTGCAAAGTGGTTAGAAGGGTGTCAAGAAGAAGGCATCTAGGAGAAGGAAGGCTTCTACAAGTGGTCAAGAAGAGATGATTGCATTGGTACATTGAGCATGGAGACTCAAGGAGACTAAGCTTGAAAGGAGGGCAAGCTATCAGAGTTGCAAAGATTGAAGGCCAGGCAATGGTATGAGCTGAGAAGTGATCTGAGATCTGCAAGTTGAGTTGTATCTCATAATTAGGTTAAAAACTTTCTAATACTCTCTAGAAATTGTATTAGATATGGAAATCCTATGGACTTAGGTTGGTTTAATAGCCATTTGTAAATTCTTTAATAAGGTGGCATTCCAAGTGAGTGTTCTAAAGTCCTCTTACTAGGCCCACTTCTAACAAGGTGGTTAAATCCTTTAACCAGGTCACATTTAATAGTGTGTCTTAAGCCTTTAATAGGGAAAGCCTTTCATAGGGCATCACTTCAGAAGAGTGAAAATTGAGTAGCATGTTACTGATGGTTTTTCCCAAATTTGGTCCATGTAAATCACAATGTTATGTGTTATGCTTGCATGTTGATTTACAACAACTTGCTGAATAGGAAAGTTAAAGCTTTGATGAATGAATGGTTGAATGGGCTCACTACACTTAGTGAAAAAGTTTGAATAGGACATTTGGACCTTGAATAACTGATTCACCCCCCCTCTTAGTTATTCTAAAGCATTTCTAACACACAATGTATGCCCTACTTCTACTAGAAATGGGGACCCCCTAGTATAATTTTTAGCTCTCCAGAACCCTAGTCTAGGGTCTAAGTCATTTTTTTGATTCTACCTAGTATCTCTGCCTAGTCTAGCTCTATGCCTAAAAACCCATTTTACTAGAAATTATAGCTTTAAGGGAAAAAATGAATTTTGTAAGTAAAAGGGTGCATTAGCACACTTAGCACACCTAGCACACCCTTAAAAGTGCACTAGTGCACTAAGTCCACTATTGTGGAGTGCTTCCCTTTGGAAGTGCGCACATACATAGGTACACACCCTCAAAGGGTGTGCTCCCCTTCTTCTCCCCATTTACTTTGTCCTCCTATATTGTGACAAGGGCACCTCTGCATCTCTTGAGGTGCACTAATCTTCAAAAACCTTTTCTCATAAAAACACAATAAAACTTATAAAAACAATGTAATCACCTAAAGTGAAAGGTGTGCACATGCACACTTTTCATACATTAAGTTTTTAACTAAGAATTGTAGGGGTGTGCACCTAGCATACCCCACAAGGTGTGCTAAGTGTGCACCCCTTCCAACACTGCCTCTCCTTAGCATTTTATAAGGGTGCGCACCTAGTGCACCCCACAAGGTGCACTAAGAGCATAGCCCTTCCAACACTACCTCTCCTTAGCATTTTATAAGGGTGTGCACCCAACACACCCCACGAGGTGCACTAGGTGTCCACCCTTATTATTAAGGTTTTTTGTGTAGGAGATGGTGCACCTAGCACACCTTCGAGGTGTGCAAGGTGCACCATTTTTTGTCTTCAGAGGTTTTTGTTAGGTTTTTTGGGTATTTTAAATAGTTTTGGGTTTTTTAGGGTTTTTGGGTTATATTTTTGTCATAATTAGGGTTTGTTGAAAGTTTGATTTTCAACTCTCTAGACTGACATTTGCTTCTTTGTGCAGATGAAAAGGCATCCTTAACTTGTTGGGGTCATAACTTTCGAGCTAGAGCTCAAAATTCAAAATTGTTTACACCATTGGAAAGAACTAAAAATCTAATTTCAGTCCCTAAAATAGTGATCCTTTGGTTGTCCAATTTTAGGGACTAATGAAAGTCTGAACTTGAAATTTTGAGTAGAAGACCTCTAGAAAAGTCAATTAAAAGGACCTAGAAAAGCTTGATAAAAAGATATGAAAAAGTTTCAAACATTTGATCATTCTAGATAATCAAGATCACTTGATCTCTAATTAAGAAGGATTGAGCAGAAGGAGAGAAGGAAAAATTGAGCAATTTGCACTAAAGAACAAAGATACAAAGCTTGGACACATGAACTAGAATAGGTTCCTCAACTTACGTAACTATTAATGACAAGATTCAACATAGATGCCTTGTGATTTTAGAAGCAGAAGGAGTTCAATTCTATGAAAGTTTTTGGCTATAAAGAGGGTATAAATCATCAAAAGGATCAAGTACATAAAAGTGTTCTAAAACACCATTTGAGCGAAACCCAAAAACTATTTTTCGAAACTAAGAACTTTGATTTTTGGTGAATTAAGCACCTTGCACAAATTTCTCCCAAGGTGCACATGTGTGCTAGGTGTGCCATTTTTTTTTGAAGAAGTCAGAGGTGCGCTAATAGTTAACTGCTAGTGCCAAATCTAGAGCTTTCCATGCATTGAAAAGGCATTCTAACAGTAGTTTAACTCCTACAAACATCCAGTGAAGGTTGAGCTTCTATTTTTGGCACCTCCAGAGACTTCTACATCATGTGATAGCTTGTTTCTTCTTATTTTCTCATTCTTTCTTTGTTTTAAGTCATATAAAGACTCAGGCATCCATTAAATGATATAAATAAGGATAGAGTCCTATTTAGCACTAGTTAGAGAGTCAGTTTATGCATAAATAGATTTCTTTTATTAAGTTTACAAGCATATGTTTGCATAAATAGATCTCTCACTCTCAACAAAAATTGAGGAGAATATTTCTTATAAATTCAAGAATGTAACATGCATTCCAAGCCATTATTTTGATGCAATAATATATGCTATTGGTGCTCTCATTTAGACTATAGTTATTCTTGCCTGAGTGTGTTATATTTTATGAATGTATGTTCATGGAGTGTAATGGAGCCAATAGTTTTATTATGTTATCTTGATTGAGTGGTCTTTTAATTCTAGAGTTTGCTACATTTTTACAAATTCTACTAACATACTTAGTTGGAGAAGGGATCATCTTTTATTCTTGGATATTTTTTTGTCTCGTATGAGCACACTTTTTGTGGCCTTGCAATCTGATGAAAAGTGAAACATCTTACGGTTATTCAATTTCCATTGGTGATTGCATCAATAGAATTAAGGAAGTGTTGCTTCTATTTTTATTAGTTACCTACCAACCTTTTCAAAGGCTACGTGTTATCGTAGCTTGTGTCTGTTAGGAATTTATTTTTCAATTCATTTTCTTAAACTTCGTGTTACCCTATCTTCATTATTTTCTTTTAGAAAAACTTGGTTAAATTAGGAATTCATATAGTTACATTGTTAGATTGCATTCTTTAAAAATAGAAAAATATAGTAAATATATTTCATTTTGTGTGTTTATTCTTTTGAGATAGTAAGCAGATTTAAAATCTTATCTGAAATCGGTCAAAAACAAAGGCCTCCTCATGAAATTTTTTTTGATTTCACAATGCATGCCTCATTTCACTAAGAAATAGGGGCCTCCTATTTTATTTTTTGGCTTTCTCGAACCCTAGTCTAGGGTCGTAGTCTTGTTTGGGGTTTTATCTAGTGTCTCAGTTCACATCCTAGTCCCAGTTTGAAAACCTTGTTTCTAAAAGTTAAGTTTCTAAGGGAAGAAGTTTTTTTGCAAAATAAAAGGCACACCAACACACCTCAATAGGTGCACTAGTGTGCCAAAGTACTAAAAAAGGGGGATATTCACCCTTTGGTGATGCGCAGATGTGCACCTACACAAAACCAAAGGTATGTGGGGCCCCTAGGTCTATAAAACTTAGGGGCACCCTTCTCCTCCCCATTTCATTTTTGTTCCTTGCAACTCCTAGCCATAATAGTGTACTTGATTAGATGTTCCACCTTCCATCTTCCCACCTATGCAAAACACATAAAAACAAAGTTAGAATCTAAGGATAAGGTGTGCAGTATTGCACTTAATTAAGTGCGCTACTGTGCACCTTATTTCCTTGCTTTTGGAAAAACTTAAAACATTTAATACCAACTTTCAAAACAAAAGGAAGCAATAACACTAAATCAAGGTTCCCAATAGCACACCTTGATTTTCCTCTAAAAAATCTTAAGAAATTAGAAAAAGGCATTAAAACTAGTAATTAGTGTGCCTAGTAGCACACTTAATTAGGTGCGCTATTGCACACACTTTAAACATAAAAATGTGGTGAAAATCCAAACATGAGGTGCGCATAAGTGCACCCCATGGGGTGTGATGATCCACACTCCATATAATGAATTTTATTTTAAAAAGGTGACTAGATGCACATTTTTTTTTTGCATTTTAGGGCTATAAACTACGATTTTTTACTATTTTCAAATAATGAGGCTTTTTGGGTCTTGTTCATACTAGGGTGAAATTAATTAATTTTTCTATGACTTTAGACTAATGGACATGTTTTTTGTACAAATTTAATGGTGTCTTCATCATCCTCCCTTGCTAAGAAAATGGTTCCAAAGCTAGCAGTGTTCAAATTTTAGGGTGTGCCAATGAAATCATGATTCTAGGATGAGTACTCTGATATCCATGACACCGAGTTAGATCACACAGATTTGGGTGTATTCCTGACACTATGTAATAAAGTGATAGAAAGGTCCCCTATGGTATCCATCTTGATCCAATTAGGACCGGCTAATGCAGCGTCACATCCAATTTTAGTATAGTCTTCAAAATTGATCATGATCCTAGCAAAAAGATATGTTCCCAAAGAAAGGGGTGTCAAGAGCATACCTAGAGAGTTCATCGTAGATCTCTGACCCAACAATATAGAGAAAGTATTCCACCTATCAAGGGTGGATCAGTTTATCCAATTGACTTATAACCAAGATGAGAGATCTAGTATAGGGAACATGTGGAGGAAGCCTCTAAAATTATATAGTTATCATACCTTATTAAGAAGACCCCTCTAGGTCAGAAGGTAGGAAAAGTGTAATGATCTACCAAGGGATCCAAAAGAATTAACCTAAAGTTTTACTGAGTTTTCCAAACATTTTTTTTTTAACAAGAAAGATAACATACACATCAAACACATAGTAGCAGAAGCAATAACATCCAATCAACTAAAACATATATAATAGGTTACATTCCTTAAGGATCCCATGATATTGAATCACATTTAAATTTAATCTAATACTAAGTCTAACAACTACCACATCCACATGAAGGAATAATTATAAGTCCACTGTCCATATTATACATTTGTTCCAAATGCCTCTTGGCAAATTAATTTGAAATGCTCGATCATCCACTATACATGTCATAGGGTATGAAAGGCTTAAAAGAATATGCATATGAAGAAATATAAATAGAACATCTTGCTCGGATCCATGATACGAAGTATAGTAAAATAAATAAAACCAATAACTTACATGATACATCCATCCATCATAAAAGATATAACATCCAACATGAAATATAACTATCCATCATAAAACACAACTAACGAAGTGCACAATTTCTCCCAACCATCAACAACATCATTAGACCATCGTGGGCCCTATCCATCCCCCACACTTAACATCCCAAGTCACCAATATGATCGTTGGTACTATAGTAATAGGGACATCACTACTAAACATACTACAACATAATCATAAGAAAATCTAACATACAAGAATACAGCATAAGATGATCCTATAAGTAGATAACATCACCTATCACATGCTAATCATCAATATGAGGAAATGCATTAGTAAATAACATCACCTAATCATGATAAAAAAGCATACCAAGAAGCTCTAACCATGGTGACTATGGATGGATCTCAATGGTAAGAGTAAAAAGCACTACCACCCTACCGCGTGGAACCTAAATGGCCCACTCCCACTGTGCTGATGAGATAGTCTCAAGTCCCAAATATGATATCAAATAACATAACACAAATACTCTCTAAGTCTAGAAATCCTAAAAGTATATTAACTCGAAGGTTCCCAACACATAGATCGACATCTAGACCTAGAGGCACACAAGACACGTAGGAAACCTACAATGTAAGCGAGAAAGTGTCATCACATGAATCATGTAGGAGTTACCTTGGCAGTTAGCTTAGGACTCCAGGTCCCCTAGTGATCCCTATGTAGCCACTAGTATCCTCTTGTACTAACGAAACATACTACAGAATGCAAGGTCATAACCAAGCATTCTCTTTACTCCCATCCTAGTCTGTACTAGCACTCAAGACATGGGTGAGAACATACAATTAATCTTATTAAGTTCATTTAAGTTAGCATTTAGAGTAATTTTATCACTTATTAAAACAACTTACAATGGGTTCCCTTATTTTTATTTGACATAAAACCCCATGTGTATTCTAATAGGATGAATATAGTGAACCAATCAAGTTTTTCAATATAAAATTCTCATATTAATCAAACCCTTCTTGAATATAATTCTAATTTTCTTTTACCTATGGACAAGGTTCCAAATTGATTTATTTTTCTTTCAATCATATCATACAAATGATATTTGTAGATTCAGAAAAGAGAACGAAAGATTCACACAACAAGATTCATCGAGTCATTTTCAACAATCATGGAGAAGACAGGATTATCTAATAATCATAATTCTAACTAGGTGAACAAAATTCAAGAACCTACCTGGTTCTGACGCTAAAATTGCAATGCCCAAAAGATTTGCGAGAGAATTTGCTTCTATCCAAGCACTTCTCTCCAACAATTGTCTAGAATTTCCCTTCAATAATTCGCTTCCAAAATTTGCATCTCAAAATCATCTCCCCTAAAAAATGAACCCTCTAATTGTGATAAAGAGCCCTCTCCTTAAATCGGAGCACTAATTATGCATTCACTCAAGGAACTCCTTGCTCACAACCTTAAATCAATATTAACTTTTATTAATCTTCCTATATCTCTTCTCAAGCATGTTAAAATGAATTATTAAATAACTTTATTTAATTTTCCACTTGACTCCTCTTTAATTTAATTTATTAAATTAATCCCATGCACACTTTATGCAATTATAATATCTTTATTAAGTTCACTTGTTTTTATCTTTTAATTAATTTCTTATATTTTAATCCCATGCATACCTCATGCGAACTAACACCTTTTAATAAATTAATATCTTTTCACTTTTTAATTTATTTTAAAACGTTTAATTTGATTAAATATTTATTAACTTAAGTAACAATAATATTTAGCATTATTTAAAAATGAACTCTAAATATATTATTATTAAATTAAATAAATATCATCACGTTCTAAAATTATCCTCTTAACTTCAAATTTAATTCTTTTATTTAATTAATTTCCCATTTAATTAAATATAATTAAATATTAAAATGTCACAATAATTTTCCATTAAATTAAATCATTAATTTAATCTTTTAATTAGACTTAATTAATAGAAAGTTTACCAAAGACTCATAAAGCAACATACGAAAACCCATCATAGAACAACACATACAAAATCAAACTAAAGGGTTAAAATCATGAATTAACATCATCTGATGCATTCACAGGGTACATGACTTAGATACTTGTCCTAATTATCAATTAGGACAAATGGCTTAAGGGTTTAGGATTTGGACTTAAGAATTTATCTCCCCTTTCTTACCATTGAGATAATGCAATAGGGTACGCTCATCTTGGCAATTCAAGGAAGTTGATACCCAATACCTGCAACCTGTATAAAATCCACGCATGTACAAACAAAATATTCCAAGCTAAATAGACAATGGTAGGAAGTGATGCATTGTATATATCCTAACTAGTAGGTGACTATGGCTCCCTTCCTTAACCACATCAGAAACACCATACATAAAGAAAAAAAACACGCACACCATACACATGCAATATGAGGTAGTATCCATAAGAAAACACATATGATAATAAACCATCTAACTAATCATCATCAATAACTACAAACACTATGATAATCATCATGCATACATGAAACTGAGAGTACCAAGTAAGTTCATCATAAGTCAACTGAATGTTAAAACAATATCTGATAATCTGAAAGTAATGCTACTAAACATCAAGCATAAAATTGGCCTAAAAGAGTTTGGCAATGAAAAGCAAAATGTGAACAAGAGACAAGCACTACAAAAAGTGGATATGACATGAGGGTACATGAAGGAAGATATTGGATACTCGATCATACTCTTGAGCAAAGTCATGGGTTTTCTGACATCAAGGCATTTGAACATTTGGATGGTCAATTTCATTGAGACCATCAAGACAAAAAAGATGCCAATTGACTGGGCCTACATTCTCATTGAGAACTTGGGAGAAAAACTAGTGGTAGTGCAACAAATTATCCCAAGCTCTATAAGAAAGGTAGCATGCAGGATGCAAATGCATGGCCTTACATTTTGTATCCTCAACTTGTTAAGAAGAAGCTTTTAGAGAAAAACAAAGAATATAGGATTGTAAATGATTCTTTCATATTCATAATAATCCAATTTATAGAGGGGGATTATGTGAAGAGGATGTTTGAAGAGGTAGCTACTAAGATATCATAAATTGGGGCTTATTACATCCAATTTTACATATTCACATATTTGAGTGTAGTGGATACAACTATCAACCCTAAGAAGCTCCCTAGGTATCCCAATGACAGACTCATTTTACTAGAGATTTCTCAACACTTCTTGTCTACATATGGAAAAGTTAGAAGAGAACACAAAATATGTTGGTTATGGCCTATTGCAATAGGACCATTCAAGGTGGATTGGAGACAAGACATATCTGTCTTTTGAGTGTGAATGGGATCAATATCCCTTGGAAGAGTACAATTCCCCTCAACCTTATTTTGATAACATCAGGAGAGTGAAATACTTAGTGAGTAAAAAATTTCAGCATGAAGATACCATTGAAGATCACTAGATGAATACAACAAATGACTATGATGTATGCATAAGGGATTATTGTAGGATGACTTTGTATCTACCATAGAAGGCTTTGAAGATGAAGATTCCATTGAAAACTATGCAACAAGCTATAGAGGATCTTCTCGACCCATTATTTAGTAGGGATAAGATTGGTGATCATCCTATCATGAATGTCATGATTGACAAAGAAAATAACTTGAACATTAATCACAAGGCAAGATATGTCATCAAATTGACAAACAATTGGATCAAGAGACCTTTCAAACTTAATCTAAATCCTGAGACAATGATCTTCCATGCACAAGCCTATCCAACTAAAGGTAGAGGAGAAAAGGTCATACTAGCTACATTTATAGCCCAGTCACTAGTAAGACCATAAACGATGCACCAACTTGATAGACCAATTGGGTATTATCGGGTGTAGAAAGGTAAAGGTAAAGGAAAAAGAAAGAGGAATACTCCTCAGCAAGCTAAGCTAGAAGAGGGATAAATTTAGGCACCTCCATAGCAAGGAGAATAAAATGTACAAGGATTGGAGAATGTAGAAGCCACATAGGCTCAAGGTGATCCCCAAGTGCCATTATCTGAACAAGGCCAAGGGGAAGTGAAAACTGAAGTAAAAGAGGTTTTCCTACCTCAACAAGTAGAGTAGGCCTCCCCTCCATGCCTAAAAGAAGAAACCTCAAGACTTTAGTAAAGAGAAGGAAAAAGGTTATTAGGAAAGTGATCCCTTTCCCATCAGTTCCCAAACCAATCCCTAATAAGGTAGAAGAAGAGGGTGATGAGGATGAAGAGGACAATCTATCTTTGAACCAAAGGACTCGACTCGCTAGAGCCATAAAGTCAGAGAGGAGGAGAATCTCCACAATCACACTACCATCTATCCCTGATGATCCCATTTAGACCATCACATCAAAAGATGAAATGCAACAATGGATAGATGAGTAGTATGTGTAGGGTACTGATGTCTTTCAGATGTCAAATTTTGATTTCATGCCTATGGGTACTAAATTGGTTGGGGATAAAATAAGAGATACTCCAATAAATAAACCTCAATAGGAGGATTGGATTTGGCAACCACCCAAACCATAAAGACTCAAGGTAGTGTCATCCCTAGTACAAGTCACATTCTGTGTAGACAAGGGATCAGTTACCCTTTTGCCTCTAGGCATAAAAGTAGAATAGGTCCAAGAAAAGCAGGAGTATGAGCCACAAAAAACACCTACTGAGGAAGTGTTAGAAGAAGGGTAGATAAGTGAACATCCTCAACAAACTTCTCAAGAAACTAAGGTAAGGACTATGGACTCTATAGATACAGAGACTCTTGGTATAGATCTCACACAAAAGGACAGGACTCCAGAAAGGGGGGATAATGGAAAAGGCATAGCGGAGCATAATAGACTCCTTCATCCTCAAAAGGAAAATCTTTGTTGGAGCATATCCCAATATGGTTGAGAAAGGAAGTGATGAGAAATAAGAGGCTACAATTCAACACTGAAGAGGAGGATAGAATGGAATTTATTAAAGTGCTAATGAAACCTAAGTCACTACCAAAAGATGCACAAGCATTAGCCTTCATTATAAGTGATCAAAGCCAAGACTTATCTGCATATGTAGCTATCCCTCATCTGCATTCAAATGTTGAAGAATTGACACCACAAGATTATCAAATCAAGGAAGTGATGTTTGGGAAGCCTACATTGGATAGCACTTAGACAATTGTCACAATAAGAATGAAGGAGGTATTCCATAGCTTGGAACAAGGTGGGGGAGAACTAATAACACTTTAGTGACAAAATAAAATCCTAAAGGGATATCTAAGTGAAGTTATTGGTCCCTTGGATCCTATAAACCTTGAGGAAACCTTGAACAGAGCAATTGAAAGAAGAGATAGGGGTGTAGTATAGTTGGACACATTTTTGAGAGCTTGTCAGTAATGGAAAGAAAGTTTTGAGGAAAAGGGTGTACAGATTATGCAAGAAAATCTAAAGCTATTACATGTCATGCAAGGAAATGTGGATAGACTAATAGCCATTTTGAATCAAGATTTTGGTTTGATGGATGAGATACCTACTCGAGGCAAGGATTTGCAAGCATTACAGGAAATTAAAGGTCAAAGGTATCAGATGCTGATGGGTGTATATACAACTGAAGAGTTAGATAAAATTGATGATTGGATCAAAAATATCATGAATGGGAATAAAGTAATGGATACATTACATGCAGAGATTCATAGGCTCAAGGACCAAGCCCAAGAGCAAATTTTGGAAGTTGAGAAGCATTGTAGTGATGCTTGTTTAGATAATTTTGAGGATGATATGGGGAAAAGTTAATACCAGTAGAGGTAATAGTGGAGAAATTTTGGAGAAATTTTGAGGAGGCTACTAATGATGATGATATTAGGTAGGCTTTAAGGACAAAAGAAGCTTTATTAGAACTTGATGTCAAATTAGGAGATTTTGTAGAGACCTATATTGAAGTTAGCAACTATAGGCAGAAGGTGAAAGATAAATATCAATCCTTAGATTTTCTAGATGTGGGTCAAGTCACTAAGATCATTGAGAAATTCAAGGGCAAATACCTAGACATAACTCTGGTATAAAGGGGAACAAAACCCAGAAGCTAGAATTTTAATTTTGACACTTAGTGAAATCTTGCATTTTTTGGAGCCTACTTTCGAGGTGTGTTGTTGTGTCAGATGCACAGGGGAACTAGGTGCACTGGTGCCTAGGTACACTTTTTCAGTACTATCATTGGGAGATTTTGAAGAATTCAGAGGTGCACCAATAGTTAATTGCTAGTTCTAAATTTAGTGCTTTCCATTCATCAAAAATGCATTCTGATAGTAATTTAACTCCTACAGATGCCTAGTGAAGATGGAGCTTCTATTTTTTCCACTTTTGGTCACTTCTACATCATCTGGACACTTTCTCTTTCTTATTCTTTCATGATTTCTTTGTTTTATGACATGTAAAAGCTCATGCATCCAATTAATGATATAAAATTGATGGAGTCCTACTTAGCACTAGTTAGATAGTTAGTTTGTAAATAAATAGATTTGTTTTATTAGTTTAGAAGCATATGATTACATAAATACATCTTTCACTATTAACACAAATTGAGGAGAATATATGTTATAAGTATGAGAATGTATTATGTAATCAAGGTCATCATTATTTTGCAATAATATAGGCTCTTGGTTCTTGCATTTGGAGTGTAGTGATTCTTGCCTAAGTGTGTTATATTTTATGGATGCATGTCCATGGAAAGTAATTGAGCCAAAATTTTATTACATTATTTCTGGTTGAGCAATCTTTTAATTCTAGTATTTTCTATAGGTCTACAAATTCTGCTGACATACTCAGTTTGAGGAGAGATCATCATATTATTCCTACATAGTTTTTCATCTCGCATGAACACACTTTCCATGGCCTTGCAATTTGATGAAGAGTGAAAGATCTTACAGTTTGAATTCCCATCAACAATTGCATTAGTGGAATTAAGGAAGCATTGCTTCTATTTTTATTGTTTATTGGCCAATGTTTTGGAAAGCTTAACTCACAAACATGTTGTTGCCATAGTTTATGTCCATTAGGATTTACTTTTTATGTTATTTGCTTAAAATTCTTGTCACCTTATCTTCATTATTTTCTTTACTAACCCCTTGGTTAAATTAGCAATTCATATAATTGCATGATTAGATTGCATTCATCATAAAAACAAAAAACAAAAATTAAAAAATATTTCTTTCTTGTGTAAGTAGATTCTATGTCTTATCTAAATTTTTTTAGAACCAATAAAGGCCTCCTTGTGAACATTCGCATTTATCTTCAACTAAGTAGATTCTAGTAAGTCACAAGATCACCTAGAACCTTGAAGTTGATCCTAGGATTATCTTTTCAAGAGAGGAGTTTAAAAGGAGTCTTGTCATTAAGCATCATGAAAAATGAAAGCTCAACAAACACTCACATTTATCTTCTACTAAGAATATTCTAGTAGATCGTAAGATTACCTAGAACCTTGGAGTTCATCCTAGATCAGCTTTCAAGAGAGGATTTCGAAAGGATTCTTGTCATTAAGCATTGTGCAAAATTATAGCTCAACAAGTAATAGTATCACTTTGTGTGCTCACCTCATGTTGAGGACTACCACTTGACACTAGTGTATCTTGTACACTCTATTCTGTTTCCTAATTATCCTTAGCTGGTGCTTGTGTATTTTCATTTGTTTCAATACCTTCCTCTTGTGTAATTGTCTAAGAGTCAACTATGATTACCTCAGTTACCTTTTGTTTCTCTTCTTTGTCCTTGCCTACCTCAATAGGTGCCTGCATTATTACCTTGGGTGTTGTCAAACCATTTAATGATTTCAAAATCAAAGTGGTATATTGTACAACATCCTCAACCTTGTTCTTCAATATGTTGAATGTCTTGTATTTTGGTGCAAATTTTCCAATATGCTTCTTTAATGCCTTGGTCTTTGTTTCCCTATCCAATTTTGGCATCATTGTAGCAAGTATAGTCTCTCTAATTTGTCTTTTTATGTTTAGACTATATTTTCATTTTTGCTCAACTCTATTAGAATATTCCTTTGGTAAAGATTTGGTAATCTCAATTGGATTTTGTTTAAATTTTTTCATCATGGCATAAATTGACTCCTCTACTTGGTTCATCTCAAATTTTTTGAGTGTACCAAATTTAATATGTGTGAGACCAAATAGATCAATATTATTCCTTATATTCTCACATATATTGTCTAAATCTAAAGAAGGACAATGACTTACCACTTGAAATTAGTTTTTGTTATCATATTTTGTCCTCTCTTCACCAAATTAAGCTAGGGTTGTGTATTTTCTCCTTGATTTCTTCTCAAGCTCCTCTTTATTGTTAGCTGGTCTAGCTCTCTTCTCTTTTTTCTTGACTGCTTCTTGAGCCTTCTTTGTTGTATACCTTGTGCTTTCTCTTGTATAGATAACTATAGGCTTACGTTTTGGAACTTTCCTTGGTTGACTAGTAGTCAATGTCTTAGCTTTCCTTCTTTTTCTTAGCTGCTTCACTAGCTTCTTCTTCCTTAACACTTTCTTCCATTTCTACTTCTCTACTTGATATACAACTTGACCTTGAGTTAAGGCTAATGGTGCTTGAATAGGTATATCTATTTATTCCTCGTCATCATCTTCTTGTTCTTTATTATCTACTCCACCAAATTTCTGGTTAAGTTTCTTAACAATTTTGTTCTTCTTCCTTATGACTAAGGCTATCTTTAAAGCCATAGTTATATCTGATTTAGCCATGTCATAGTTTCCAAAGGAAATAGCTTTAGCATCTATATCTTCTACAAGTAGTGTTGTGATTTCCGCAGATGCTTCATCAACATTGATTTCATAGCCTAGTGGCCTTAGCCACCTTACCCATGGAACTGCAGCTTGAACATAACTAAAATTAGTGTCCACTAGAAAGAAAACATCATTGAAATGTTTGTCAACTAGTGAGACTGGTATCCTTAATCTTTCCTTCATTGATTTTTTCAAGTCCTCAAAGTAGCTAGTCATAATTGACTAAAAATTGTTTCCTAGTTGCTCAATGAATTTACCTATCTGCACTATAATAGATCTATTTGTTTTCCATTCAACTTTACCAAATTTGGGGAATGTATTTTGTACATAAAATAATATAAATACAAAAATTGAATCAAATTTACATTGTACATTTTTGGTCTTCCTTATAGCTCTCAAATTCTCTGACAATTTTTGCATCTGAAACTCGGCAAGGTCATAAGTACAATCCATCTTAACTATCTTATATCCCATGTTAATAAAAATACATGGTACACTATTGAGCTACTTGATTAGTAGAATTTTTGTGCTATTATCCTCACTACAAATGCAATTAGAGGATCTAAGATAGCATCAATTGTCATCCATTATTTGTTCCACACTACCCTTCCATTCTTCTCAATGACCTCTTTAGATTCACTCCTCGTAGTTTTAGGTTGGTCAAGTGTTGGATATCTAGTTACTCTATGTATAATTTTCTTGTTGATTTTCACTACTCCATTATCCAACCATATAGAATTATCATGAATTCTACTCAAAACCATCTTAATCTATTCAATCTTGAAAACATTGGGGAAATATAGGGCATAGGTTAACCCTTTTGATTCTACAATTTTTATTTCATCTAATAACACTATGTTTTTACACAATTTCCAAAGTTTTCCCTAATCTCCATGTCTCTAATGCTACCCACCTTGTGTGTGTAGCAATTTATTACATCTTGAATCATTAAAACCTAGGGTGGTATGATAGACAATGCACCAGATGGATCTTGCTTGTAAGCAATATCGAGAATGGCTCTAAAATTGGGTTGTTTGATCTCATTGATTATCAATTGTACATTAAAAACTTCTTTACCCTCTTTAACCTTAGGAGCTAAAGAACTAGATGCCATTCTATAAACTAGGGCTTGTGAAAGTTCAAACTACATAGCTTGACACACAATAAATACCTTTACAAATTAGCTAGAATGGTGTCAAGTGACTATTGAATTTGGCTTGAACATGTTGGTATGATCTCTTTCAATTTTCTATTTTCCTCTTCATGCTCTCCTTCAAATTTGAATGATGTCAAATGATTAGAAATTGATCATATAGACCTTAAGACCTTGCATTTAATGTTTAGTGCTTACAGAGTTGTATGCTCGACTTCAATAGAAATTTTGACTCACTCAACTTCCATGAAGTTCCCTTTTTGCTCAAAAAGCACTATGATCTTGGTCAACACTATCACCTTGTGATAGATTGGCATCAACTAACATTTCATTCAGCAACCATAGTGAAATTTTTAAGCTCAGCAGTAACATGAAAATTGACAAAACTTAAATATTTCTTCCAGATTATAATCAACACCTTGCATCTTTATTCATGCATATGTAATCTATTTAGAATTAAATCCTTGGAATTGATGTATAGTATGTCTGTTAAATATCAGTCCCAACATACCTCTTGATTTCTTAATTGGAGGAGGTGTGATCACTTGACCCATTGGGTGAAGTGATCCCATCTGAACTTGATGTGTTGCAATCTTTGTTTCTCTTCCATGTCGTGTTCATCTCATCTCTAACATTTTCAACATCTATCTTTCCTTTTCCTTTTTTGAGCTCACTACTTGGTTCCTTTGACCTTGTTGGAAAATTCTTGCTTATGTGACCAATCTTCAAACAACTAAAACATGTGATTTGACTCAACCATCTTTTTTAGTCACTTCTAAAATGTGTTCTTATGCAATTTTCAGCAAGATGTCCATATTCTTAACAATAGTGACAACTATACCTAGTATTATAATCCTAATTATAAGAGTTACCATTATGTTTTACCTTTGTCTTCTTATTTGATGACCATTTAGGCTTGAATCTACACTCATATGCTCTATGTCCATACTGTTCATAGTTATATTAGTATCCTTCAAATATTTGTGTTCTTATGGTCTTGGTTTTGTATCCATGTGCCTAATATCCTTGTTTATTGCATTCGTAGCAATGACCCATGAACTTTTTCTTAGGATTCTAATTTTTAGTCTTTCTCCTACAAACATTAGTATTGTGACCTATCTTACCACAATTATGACAAGTAGGTTTGGACTTCTTACCTTTGTTACTTCTTTCTTGACCACTTTTGGATGATTCTCCTTCTTTAGTACTAGTGTAACCCAATCTAGAAGTGTCACTGTTGGATCTAAGGGATCTCATCAATTGCTCAAAGTACTAGATGGATTTACTAGGTTTGTTGAAACTATCAACAAACTCCTTTTCTCTTTTCAGACCATTTCTTAGTTGTTTGCAACTTTAGTGTTGTGATCTCAATATCCTTTACATTCAGTTCATGGTGTGCAATCATCATTTGACCCAAAGTTTCTAATTTGATGTCAATAATCCTTCTTACCTCTTATGTTTTCTCTTCTAGTCTATCAGTTTCCTTTTCTACTCGATCACTTCACATAATAATATTGATTGGACTTCTTGTTCTCTCTTGATATTTTTGACCACTTTAGTTAGCATTCCATTCTTTTCCATTAGATTTGCAAATGCTACATCAAATTCATTTGTGTTTCCATCTGCATACAATTCAATAGTGCCAATCTCTTGGTATTATGTGTCATTTTCTTCAATAGCTATTCCTGTCCTTATTTTCAATGATCATTTTGACTCATCACTTGCTTCCTTCAACTGATGTAGGGAAAGTTGTATTTCAATCTTCTAGTTCTCAATAGTCTTTCTCAACTTGTAAACTTCCATTTCCAAGATTTTTCCTCAAAGCTACAAATCTTTAGTTTCCAAGGAACTAAGCTCGAATATCTATTGTTGGGAATACAATAGGGAAGTAAACTCTGAGAAGGGGGGGAGGGGTGGGGTGAATCAATACTTAAAACTTTCAACCTTAAAATCATTCACCACACATCTATCTCACAATATATGCATATAAACTGAAATACCAAATTAGACATATACATCCATAGCATGAAAGTAAAATATTCAACACATGTATAACACAAGATATTGGGTTACCCAGATACCATCCAATGAGAAGGTAAAACTAGGGTAGGGATGACACCCACAAATCTTCACTACCACAGTAATAAAGTGCATCCAATGAAGGTTATAATATTTGATCATGAAACATGATCAACCATGTGAAAGGTTTTCCCTATTAAATGATTACAAGATTGTTAGATCTTACCCTATTAAAGGATTTAAATACCTTGCTAAAAGTGTGCCTAGTAAAAGGACTTTAACTTACAATAAAGTAAGCACCTTGTTAAAGGATTCACAATAGCCTATCAAGACTACTCTATTAAGAGATTTAATTGGTTCAGTAATTAGAATGTCTCAATGATCCTTAGGTTAGCACTCTATTTCTTGATGTCAAATCACCTCTATACTGGTGTGTACTTGATCCTTTTTTATCAGATGTATCTCTATTGTCCTCTGATTCCTTTCCTTTGTTCTCCTTTAACTAATTTTGTAATGTAACTCAAATCATAACACTTTAATCACTATGAATGCTTTTTTTGTGCATGCAAACTCTCTTCAATTATCCTTAAGGATTCATATAAAGTTTAAGGGTTTTCCTCCTTAAGAGGACCTAGGTGACTTATGTTTAAGTATGAATCAACAGAAGTGATTCACCCATATTGCTGCTTAGACCTTCTCTTTCTCTGATTGGATGCATGTAATGCATAGGTATTTATAATTAAGATTTGTCCTTATCATCAAATATTGTAAAAAAATCTTTAAGTCAGCCCAAAAATGGTTTACATAGAAGTTTGTGTCATTACAAACATCTATGTCTAAAATGTGTAAGTCCCTGATGCTCAACATCAACTATAACTTCAATGTTGTAACTTAGCCTTTGAATGACTCAGCATCCACTCATTACTTAGCATCTAAATAGCTTGGCACTTACTAGTTACTCGGCTCATACTAAATATATGTTGCTCAACATATACTATCTGACAACTTATTCTTGACATGTATTACTTGTTCAACATGAAATAAGTAAATGACTTTAGTAAATTGTTACTCGTAAGTCAAAACTAATCTAAGATTAATAATTCATCAAGTGCAACTAAAAAATGCAACAGGTTTGCATTTTTTCTTAGAGGTCTTTAATTAAGTATTTTAAGTTATAGACCATCACGAACATTCTCTTGGAAATTGTAACTAGAGTTCTAATGTTCATGATGGTTTATAATTTTAAAAACTTAATAGAACTATTAAATAAATGTAATAATTTTGTGTTTTTTTAGCTATGCCTATTGTCCATGCATATACAACACAGTTGCATATGCATTCTTGATTTAGTGTGGCAGATTCTAATTTTGGATGCAACGAAAAAATGACATGCACTAAAATTTGGGAAAATGATGTCACTTTTGTAGGTTTGGAACCTTTTTTGTACTTTAAAGATTGATCCTTTCTAAAAGATTTTAGATGTTAGGGGGTAGGGGGGAATGAGCTTTCACCTTCACTTGATTGGCCTTACTTAGTAGAGAATATTAAACTATTCTTGAAACCAAGTGAATATCAACACTAACCTATGATTGTATGACAACTAACTGTGTGAATCTATTGATTTTGGTTAATGCAAAAGGATGCCATAGTTCAATATGAAATCTCAATTCATATGCATATGACGTTAGGTGGAGCTGAAAAAACCCAACAAGTTTATATTTTTGTTAGAGTTTTGTATAGATCTATTAAATAAATGTAAACATGGTGGGTTTTTTCAAGTCCTTCTATTGCCCATTCATATAGAATGCAACCACATGTGCATTCTTGATTTAGAGAGGCAAAATCTTATTTTGGATGTGATGAAAAAATGGCATGCACTAGAAGATGGCAAAATGATGTCACGTTTGTAGGTCTAGAACCTTTTTTGTATGTTAAGGATTAATCCTTTCTTAAATATTTTAGAAGTTAATAGGGAATTTAGATGCTAGGGGGGTTGGGGCCAAATGAGCTTCCACCTTCATGTGGTTGGCCCTGATTAGTATAGAATATTAAACTATTCTTGAAACAAAGTGAAGCTCAATATTTGTTGGATACAATTAAGTAATTGTGTATTGTCTTTGATGTTACACAAATGTCATATCAGTTATCAGACAGAGTCTACCGAGTTCTATCAACCAAGAAAATAGTTTACAGAGTCTACCGAGCTCAGTTGGTCAGTAAAAGCCTTTTGCAGTGTATACCGAGCATTCCGGTATGTCACACGGTGAGTTAGTATTAACCGAGTTCACTCGGTAAGCTAAGGAAAGTTTAGTTCTTACCGAGATCACTCGGGTATCAAAGGATTTTGTAATGAACGGTTAGTGTTAACCGAGTTCGCACGGTAAGATAAGGAAAGCTGAGTTTTCACCGAGCTCACTCGGTAGTCGAAGACAGCTTTTACCGAGTCCAGTCGGTTTCCAAAGGAAGTGGCAAGATTACCGAATTTCCCGGTAATTGTAGTTCTTACCGAGTTCTGCCGGTTAACACAGGAAGAAAGTTTTTGTTCTATATTGACCGAGCAGCGTTGGCCAGTGAAGATTTTTTTTGTTCAAGCCAACTTTAGAATATGTTTAGTCAAGTTGGTTGGGCAAGCCGACTTTGGAATCATTTTAACAAGTTGGTTGGGCCGACCTGGTATTATGAATAATATATAAAGAGGTGCTCAAGATAAAAAAAAGAAGAGGAGAGAATGTATATACGGAAAGTGCAAGGAAGTGCAAGGAAGAGACTTGCGTGTGCCTAAGCAGAATTGAGCAGAGGGAAATCTTGGAGCTGCAGAGATATATTTGATCAGTAAGGATCTTGTGGAGCTAAACTGAGATCTGTATTCAGCAAGATAAGTTGCATGTATTTTCATATCATTCATTGTTGCTTTCTAACCATTGTAACAGTGATTCCAAAATCTCCTAACAGAGTTGGTTTAACAGCCATTTCATAAATCCTTTAACAGGATGGCAATTCAGTTGAATTGTTCAAAAGACCTCTTACAAGGCCACTCCTAACAGGGTGATTAAATCCTCTAACAGGGTCACACCTAACAGTGTGTTTTGTAACCTTTAACAGGGTTGGCTCCTAACAGGGCTCACTTCAGAAGAGTGAAAATTGGTGACTAGTTGCTGGTGGTTTTTCCCATATTGGGTTTCCACGTAAATTTGGTGTCTATTGTGTTAATGATTACTTTCTTTCGCATAGTCGCTTATTTCAGTAAATGCTTCATAAATTAACTAAACACCTATCAAGTTTTAAGCAGTGATTTTTGTAGCGGTAGCAACTAATTTTAAGGCATCTTTGGGACTTTTGAAAATGTTTTTGTGGTAACTGATTCACCCCTCCCCTCTCAGTTACACCATCTTCATTTTCCAACAATTGGTATCAGAGCTTTTGGTGCTTGCAGGAGAAGATTTCAAAGATCTAAGCCAAAGATCAAGATGTCTTATAAGAGGGAAATCCCAAGGCTTAACCGAAACAACTTCTCAGCATGGCAGGGATTAATGAGACTTCATCTAGCTTCCATTGGTGACACTGGTCTCAAATATCTTGATGAGAAATATGTAGAACCATCAGGTACATTATCAGTCAATGACATTGCTATAAAGAAGACTCATAACATTATTATGATTGATATTGCATCTGCCTTGAGTTATGAAGAGTTTGATGATGTCAAGGACTGCACTACTGCCTATGAAATGTGGGAAAGACTGAAAGAGATCTATGGTGGAGATGACAATGTCAGAAGAGCCAAAGCTGAAAGTCTGAGAGGACAGTTCGATCAAATGAAAATGAAAGAAGATGAAAATATTGCCAAATATGTTGAAAGAATTAAAGCATGTGTCAGTGCTATCAAAGCTTCTGGAGGAAGTATCAGTGAAGAGACAGTCATAAGTAAAGTTCTTAGAACTCTACTTCCAGTTTATGCCATCAAGGTATCAGCCATTCAAGAAAGAAGGTGTGAGGCCAATCACAAGATAAACCTAGAGGCCATAGTTGGAAGATTGACAACATTTGAATTAGATAATTTTGATAATTATGTTCCAGCTGCAAAGAACATTGAGTCTACATTTGAAGCCAAGCTTTCACTCAAGGACAAAGGAAAAAAGAAGAAAGAATCTCAGTCAGAAAGTGAAGATCAATCAGATCAGAGCTCTGACAGCGACCTTGAAGTAATTGAAGCCCTACTTGCAAAGAAATATTCAAGAGGAAGAGGTAAATACAGAGGTAAAGTACCCCTAATCTGCTTTTCATGTGAAGAAGTCGGTCATATTGCTGCAAGGTGTCCAAACAAGAAAGATAATAAATGGAACAGTAAGAAAGATTTCAAATTATTTAAGGATAAAAGTAAGAAATCATGTTTTATGGCTAAAGATTCTAATGATTCTAATTATGAAGAAGAGGATGAGATTGTTTACATTGCTGTAAAAGATGAATCTGACAATGAAGAAATGGCACTCATCTCTCACATAAGTAAGAATGATACATGGATCATTGATAGTGGCTGCTCACATCATATGACTGGAGATAAAACAAAGTTTGATCAATTTGAAGAGTATGATGGTGGCAGTGTAAGATTTGGAAACAATGAACCTTGTTGCATCAAAGGAAAAGGAAGAATCACTCTAACCCAGGAACTTGTATGTGATAATGCTTATTGGGTAGAAGGACTAAAGCACAATTTATTGAGTGTGGCACAGTTACTCAACAATGGACTCAAAGTAGAATTCATCCAAGGCAAAGCAAGACTGTTGAACGGTAAAGGAAAGCTGATTGGATCTGGTATTCAAACTAAAGGTAACTTGTTCTATCTTGAACTTGATGAACATTCATGTTTTATTGTTCAAATAGAAGAGAGTTGGTTATGGCATAAAAGATTATGTCATGTGAATTTTGACAATCTGGTAAAGATAAGAAAATTCAAGAAAGTGAGAGGCATTCCTGATTTAAAGAAACTAGAGGTCGGTTTATGCAAGAATTGTCAAATTGGAAAGATGGGTAAGTCTAGTTTCAAAAGCAAAAATTATCAGTTTGAAGATTTATTAGAAATTGTGCATACTGACTTATGTGGACCTATTGAAACTGAAAGCTATACTGGTGAAAGATATTTCATTCTTTTTGTTGATGATTATTCAAGAATGATGACCATCATGTACCTGAGGAACAAATCAGAAGCATTTGAAAAGTTCAAATGGTATTTGGCAAGAGTAGAAAAAGAAACAGGGAAAAGATTGAAATGCCTAAGGTCAGACAGAGGTGGTGAATTTATTTCACATGAATTTAATAAATTTTGTATTGAAAGAGGAATCAAAAGACAGGTTTCAGCACCAGGTACACCTGAACAAAATGGCATAGCTGAAAGAAAGAACAGATCCATCATGGATTGTGCAAGAACCTTGATGATAGAAAAGAATGTTGCTATCAAATACTGGAAGGAGGCTATCCGTACAGCAGTTCATACCTTAAACCGAGTACAATTAAAAAAGGACTCATTCAAAACTCCCTACGAAATATGGTATGGCTATAAACCCAATGTAAGTTATCTGAAAGTATTTGGAAGCAAATGTTATATCTTGAAAGAATCTAGAAAAGGAAAATTTGATGTAAAAGGTGATGAAGGTATATTTCTTGGATACTCATGTAAGAGTAAAGCATATAGATGCTTAAACTTATCTACTCACAAAGTCATAGAAAGTATACATGTGAAAGTTGATGAATTTGCAGAAAAGACTGAAGAAGAAAGCAGAAAAGAACCAGAAGATTACAAAAGATTCATCTTCAGTGATTCGGATATAATATCAACTGCATCTGAGAATCAGAAATCTTCTTCTACCGAGTCATCACTAACCAAGTTGTAGGAAACATCTACCGAGCCAACATCTATCGAGCCAACATCTACCGAGTCAGAAAATACCGAGTTAGAGATTACCGAGCCTGAGGTAATCGAGCAGGTACATAACATGCCAGTTGATACCGAACCAAACCAAACCGAGCAAAGAGGAGAAATGCAAGAAGATAACGACAAAAATCATCCAAAAGAAAAAGAACCTGTTCTAGCCAAATATGTCAGGAGACATCATTCAACAGATCAGATCATTGAAAATAAATCTGATGGAACCATCACAAGAAGTAAGTTGAAGGGTACTTGTTTACTTGCTGATTTTGAACCTAGAACTATCAAAGATGCATTAGAAAATGATAATTGGATTGAAGAAATGAATGAAGAAATAGAGCAGATAGAGAAAAACAAAACATGGACTCTTATACCCAGGCCTAAAGACAAAAATGTAATCGGTACAAAGTGGGTTTTCAGAAATAAGTTGGATGAAAATGGTAAAGTATCAAGAAACAAAGCTAGATTAGTGTGCAAAGGATATTCTCAAGAAGAAGGCATAGATTATGGAGAAACTTTCGCTCCCGTTGCTAGATTGGAAGGTGTTAGAACCTTATTAGCATATGCTGCCTACAAAGGATTTAAAGTTTATCAGATGGATGTCAAGTTAGCATTTCTAAATGGTATACTGGATGAAGAGGTCTACATTGAACAACCTGAAGGTTTTATTGATCCAGATAAAAAGAACATGGTTTGCAAATTGCACAAGGCATTGTATGGTTTGAAACAAGCCCCTAGAGCATGGTATGAAAGATTGCATAGCTATCTTATTCAAATTGGATTTCAAAGAAATAATGATAACAGTAGTTTGTATATCAAGGAAGGACCAGAAAATAAGATTGTCCTGGCAGAAATATTTGTAGATGATACTATTTTTACAGGGAATGATGATCTTTGCAAAGAATTTTTAGAACAAATGAGCAAGGAATTTGAAATGTCAATGTTCAGTGAAATCAAATTCTTTGTGGGACTTCAAATTCAGCAGAACAAGAATGGCATCTACATCACTCAAGCAAAATATATCAAAGAGATATTGAAAAAGTTTGGTATGGAAGACTGTAAACCAGTTGGAACTCCCATGTGTACTGGACTAAAACTCACCAAAGAAGATGATTCAAAGAAAATAGATCAGACATTGTACAGATCTATAATTGGAAAGTTGCAATATGTAGTTCATACTAGGCCAGATATTGCTCTTGCAGTTGGAATTGTGGCAAGATTTTCAGCCAAACCGAGAGAAAATCACATGATGGCAATCAAGAGAATAATGAGATATCTGAAAGGAACTGAAGATTATGGATTATGGTATAAACTTGGAGGAAACCTAGACTTAAAAGTGTTTACTGATGCTGATTGGGCAGGAAACCTTGACGATAGAAAAAGCACAAGTGGAGGTGCATTCCTTCTTGGAAAGAGGTTGGTTTCTTGGATAAGCAAAAAGCAAAACTGTACAGCTCAATCAACAGCAGAGGCAGAGTATGTTGCTGCAGCAGTAAACTGTTCTAATATTGTTTGGTTCAAGCAATTGCTACAAAGCATGAAGATGGAAATCAAGGAACCAGTCGTCATGTTTTGTGATAACACAAGTGCAATCAATATATCTAAAAATCCAGTAATGCATTCTAAGACTAAGCACATTGCAATCAAGTATCACTTTGTCAGAGAATTGGTGCAGGACAAGGAAATCAAATTGGAATATGTACATACAAAGGAACAGATTGCTGACATATTCACAAAGCCTTTACCTAAGGATGTATTTTTGTATCTCAGAGGTAAGTTAGGGGTTATTCCCCTATCTGAAGTTCACTAAAATAAGTTTTAGTGATGCATCAGCTCTTACAAAATTGAACAATCATCAGTTGATGCAGCAAATCAAGGAAATATTGCATATGAATCAGTACTAAAGGTACAATGAAATTCATTTGAAATTAGATGGTCTTTGGCATGTGTTGTCAAAGAGGGAGAGTTTTACTATCATATCTTTTCCGAAATCCAAAATTTGATTAAGTAATTTCTTCACAGAGGGAGATTACTGTAAGAGGGAGAGTTCTCTATCTTAGAGGGAGAATTGTTAATTGTGTTGTGTTGCAGTAGACTTGCTTTCAAATTTCAGTTCTGCTATGACATGTTGTGTTGCCATCAATGCCAAAGAGGGAGATTGTTGGATACAATTAAGTAATTGTGTATTGTCTTTGATGTTACACAAATATCATATCAGTTATCAGACAGAGTCTACCGAGTTCTATCAACCAGGAAAACAGTTTACAGAGTCTACCGAGCTCAGTTGGTCAGTAAAAGCCTTTTACAGTGTATACCGAGCATTCCGGTATGTCACACGATGAGTTAGTATTAACCGAGTTCACTCGGTAAGCTAAGGAAAGTTTAGTTCTTACTGAGATCACTCGGGTATCAAAGGATTTTGTAACGAATGGTTAGTGTTAACCGAGTTCGCATGGTAAGATAAGGAAAGCTGAGTTTTCACCGAGCTCACTCGGTAGTCGAAGACAGCTTTTACCGAGTCCAGTCGGTTTCCAAAGGAAGTGGCAGGATTACTGAATTTCCCGGTAATTGTAGTTCTTACCGAGTTCTGTCGGTTAACACAGGAAGGAAGTTTTTGTTCTGTATTGACCGAGCAGCGTCAGCCAGTGAAGATTTTTTTTGTTCAAGCCGACTTTAGAATATGTTTAGTCAAGTTGGTTGGGCAAGCCGACTTTGGAATCATTTTAACAAGTTGGTTGGGCTGACTTGGTATTATGAATAATATATAAAGAGGTGCTCAAGATAAAAAAAAGAAGAGGAGAGAATGTATATACGGAAAGTGCAAGGAAGTGCAAGGAAGAGACTTGCGTGTGCCTAAGCAGAATTGAGCAGAGGGAAATCTTGGAGCTGCAGAGATATATTTGATCAGTAAGGATCTCGTGGAGCTAAACTGAGATCCATATTCAGAAAGATAAGTTGCATGTATTTTCATATCATTCATTTTTGCTTTCTAACCATTGTAACAGTGATTCCAAAATCTCCTAACAGAGTTGGTTTAACAGCCATTTCATAAATCCTTTAACAGGGTGGCAATTCAATTGAATTGTTCAAAAGACCTCTTACAAGGCCACTCCTAACAGGGTGATTAAATCCTCTAACAGGGTCACACCTAACAGTGTGTTTTGTAACCTTTAACAGGGTTGGCTCCTAACAGGGCTCACTTCAGAAGAGTGAAAATTGGTGACTAGTTGCTGGTGGTTTTTCCCATATTGGGTTTCCACGTAAATCTGGTGTCTACTGTGTTAATGATTACTTTCTTTTGCATAGTCTCTTATTTCAGTAAATGCTTCATAAATTAACTAAACACCTATCAAGTTTTAAGCAGTGATTTTTGTAGCAGCAGCAACTAAGTTTAAGGCATCTTTGGGACTTTTGAAAATGTTTTTGTGGTAACTGATTCACCCCTCCCCTCTTAGTTACACCATCTTCATTTTCCAACAAACCTATGATTGCATGAAAACTAACTATGTGAATCTATGATTGCATGATGATTAACTATGTGAATCGACTGTGAGCTATGAGAGAATCATAGCTCACTTTGAGCCAAATTTTTTTTTATTAATATAGGAATTGGTCACAACTGTGATGGCTTCTTCAGATGGCTAGCCATTGCTCCCAACAAATTGGTGTCACATATCCATCACTATTGCAATTGCATGTGTTGATGGCTAGTCATCACTCCCATAACATTATTTTTTATTTTCATCACATGTGTGACATTGGCCCCAATAGCTAGCCATTGCAATTGTGACGGTGCATAGATGAACTCTTGTTGTAGTCTTGTTTCAAGGAAAAATAGATTTATCCATCACAATTGTGATAAACTCCCTTTGCATCACAATTTGTGACCCCAAAAAATTGACGCCCATTCATTGGGAGCCAAATCATGATGGTGTCGCTTGGGTGACAAGTGGGTGATGTATTGTGATGACCTATCATTGCAATTTAGGCCCAAAAGTACTAGTGGCTTGTTGATTTGGTAATCTTTTAGAGTCAATTCTTCAGTATTGGCATGAGGAGGAATGGAAATATGTGCAAGAAAGACCTAATCTTGGTTCTTCAGTATGAAGGCTAGTGTTCTTGCATCACCCTTAGGCTACTCATGCCTCTTCATCACTTTAATCAATTACTTCCTTCCTTCCTCTACTCTCAAGTCCAGTTTCCTTTTCTAAAAAAGCATAACCTCCCTTTTTATCCATGCTGGTGTGGTGCCCATGGGTGACATGTACTTGGCTAAAGAGGTTGGTTCTCCAACAGGCTCCTTTCCCTTATCACTTGTCTTTAGAGTCTTCTCATTTCGAAGATCTTCAGTAGGAGTCTTTGCACTCTATTGAGTTAAGGATCTAGCCTTTGTATCATGAGAAGTTTCTTGAGTTTCTTTAGGTATTTATCCCTCCTTAGATACTTCATCATCATGAAGCTATTGTAACTCCCCTTCCATGGTTTTTTGTTTTTTTTCCTCTACTTGAGTGGCCAGAGGAAGTGGAGTTACTGATCCTTTATCCATAATGGTGAAATCTTGTGATGGTGGCAGTGGAATGCCAAGAGGTTCTTGAGGTAGAAGAGGTAATTGATTCCAATCCTCTCCCAAGGGTTCACTCATGGGAGTATCTCTGATGTTTTTACCCACCATCTCAATGCCCATTGGCATAAAACCAAAATATGAGAGGTAAAAGATATTAGTTCCTTCACTCTCCATCTCTGCTATCCACCTTTTTTTTCATCTTCTAAAGTTGATGGTTGGATAAGCTCTCTTGGAGTAGATTGAGGCATCTTTGAGAGCTTCTTCTCCCCTCTTCCTTTGTGGCTTTAGTTGAGAGAGTTCTTTGGATCAAGGAAAAAAATCTTCTTCTTTTTTCCCCTTCTTCTTCATCCTCAGCTTCTGGGATGGTCTTAGGAACCTATGGGGATGAAGTACTTTTTTCTTTTTCAATCTTCTAATCTATGTACCCACCACAATCTTTTTTATCCTTTCTCTCTTTGGATCCCAAAGGGAGGCTTCTTCCTCTATATTTGTTACTAGTGGAACCCTTTGCTTCTCTCCTTGTTCCTCATGAGGGTGTTCTAGATGTGCCTACTCTGGAGGTTCTTAAGCTAGCTCTTCATGAGGCTCATGTTGTACCTATTCAATTTGTAACTTCTTTAGAGGTGCTTCAGCTTGAGCTTCTTGTTTTTTTCCCTAGAAGGTACCCTCTTCCTCTTTGTGCCCTTTTCATCCTCAAAGTACTCAACCTCTCACTCATGTTGATGAACTGTTTCTAGCCTTACTAGGGAATGAACGGGCTAGGTTGGTACAATGACCTTCGTACCTTTGCCTTTGATCAACCTAGTTGTGGCTTATAGGGGTATGGCATAAGGAATTGGATCCATCTAAAATAGCTTCTAGATCCATTCCCTTGTCAATTTGTGCACATGTCTGGCCCAATGATCTATGTTATCATTTTCATCTCTCCCTATCTCAGCATTCATGATAGGCTTGTTGTAGACTTTATCTCTATTATATAAAGGATCCATGACTTCTTTGGCATCCTTTTCTATAGCCTTTAGAGGAACCTTCATCCTACAATAATCCCTTATAAAGATATCATAGTCATCTATTACATTAGTCCAATGATCTTCTAAGGCATCAACATGTACAAAATGTTTCCCTACCAGATGTTTCACCATCCCAATGTTGTTGAAGAATGGGTGAGGGGAGTTGTATTCTTCTAAGGGATATTGATCTCATTTAGAGTCAAAGGTGGAAATGTCATGTATCTGCTTCACCTCAAATGCACCAATTGTAATGGGCCAAACCCATGTCTTCTTATGTTGTTTCCTCACTTGGTCATATGCAAAAGTGAGTTGGCAAGAAATCTCAAGGAGTATCAACCTATTTGAGGGGTATCTTGGGAGCTTCTTAGGGCATAGTAGAGTACCACCTACTAAAAGATATGTGAAGGTCTTAAATTTAATGTAGTAATAACCTATTTTTGTGATTCTAGCGGTTGCCTCTACTGACATTCTCTTTGCATAATCACCTTCAATAAACCTGATAATTGCAAAGATGAAAACCATCATTCACCTTCTTTATATTCAACACTTTATAGTGGTAGCTTCTTCTTTTCCAATTGTGGGTATACCACATAGGGCCAAGAATTTTCATCTTGTATGCTTCCCTTTCTATAAAGGTCTAGATAATCTATGGTTCTAGCTACCACCAAGTACACCATGTATGATCATGTAAAAGTGAGGGTCTTCTTTGATAGTGACTAGTTGTTCATCCACATTGTTACTTAGGCTAGTGGCCCAATAAATGGGCATCTTTGTGGTCCTAATGGTTTTAATAAAATGAACCATCCAAGTTTGAAGGTGACCCACTGCTGGAAGACCCATGACTCTTTTTAGGAGGACAATTGCATATCTAATGCCATATTTAATGTAGCCTCTGGTCATATCTACCTTACCTACTCTATGGTCCATAGGTGTCCTATTGACCAGGAAAGAGGATTACACTCTTTCCTTTGCCTCTTTCTCATATCTTTGTACCATTATTTTTCCCCATTATATGATATTTGTAGGTATTGGTCCACTCTTGGCAGGTGAAATACTCTCTCTATGTTTTGGGGTTGGAGGTCTAAGACTATTTCTCCAATTACACTCTTTAGGACCTTTTCCTCAGTCAAATAGTATTCTACTAGTGTCATTATTAGTTCTAAAGATTGAATTGGTGTAGGATGTGATGTTGCATTTACTAGCCTTGACCAAATGAGTGCAAATATCATAGTAGACCATTCCCTTGGTTTACTGTAGATTGTAAGGAATGTGTTCTAGTCTATATCTCCCAACTCCATGTCTCAAATTATTAGATGTCCATCCTAGAATTGTGACTTTTTATGTGCTCCTTGGTATTTGAATAGTCAAAAGTCAAAAATGAGTTTTTACAAGAACTGCAATGTTATCAAAATAGATCAAAATCAGTCAAAGAATAGTTAAAAGGGACCAAAAGTAGTTCCCCCATCAAAAGGGTTGTTATGCAAGTTAGAGCACCTAGAACACCTTTAAATGTGCACTAGTGTGCCTTAATATATTTGAAATATCTATTTTGGGTAGCTGTGCACTTGTGCACCTTGAGGAGGTGCACATGTGTGCAACTATGCACATGCACTGTGGCTATGTGAAGTGTGAGGGTAGAGTCTCTTAGTCCATTTTAATTTTGTGTAGAGGTGTGTATGTGTGCACCTCATGGAGGTGCACATGTGCAAAACTTCATAGAAGATCTTTACATCTTTGTTCTTTTTAAGTTTTATTTTATGTTTGATTATGTATGTGCAGAGGTCGACACATGTGCACCTCTAAGGGGTGTACATGTGCACACCTCTTAGAGTATATCCTTGGCCTTTCTTAAATTTTAGGTTTAATTAAGTGGGGGTGCACACATGTACACCTCTTGGGAGTGCACATGTGTGCACCCTTAAGGACTAACCTTTATTATTTTGTGTTGTGTAGGGGACCAAATTAGATAGAGTGGTATAGTGGGCAGATGTACAAAAGTGCAGTTGAATTGGAGAGTAGGAGAGAAATGAGAAAGGAAGGGGGAGGGGGTCAAGTTTTTTTATGGGCCCTAGGTGCCAAATGTGCACCCCTATAGATGCACACTTGCAAAGGTGTGCACCCTTTAAGGGTGCACACATGTGCATGTGAGCATCCACATTGTGGGGTACAATGTGCATGTGTGCACATGTGAACTTGAAGCATATTAGAATCACAAAGTCAAATTATCCAACTCTTCCTAGTCAAAGATTGGGATTTTACCTAGATCTAGTGGAGGGTCCAAAATGATTATGGTTTTGGACTAGGAGCTTGGTAGGGGATTTTGAAACTATGGGTTGTGAAACCACAACACCCTCTAAGTAGATGGTAAAACATGGGTAGAAATGACACCCACAATGCTTTACTACTATAGTAATAAAGTTGGCCTATTAGGGGTTACAATTGATCAGTTTTGGTGATCTACTATGTTAGGAGTATAAGGATGGTTAGGTATGTTGATCTCTAAGCCTATTTTTCCATTAGTGTCTAAACACTTAGTCATTTACTAGACAAGATTAAAAGGTCATCACTTTTACCAAGTTATCTAGTAAAGGTTGAGCATACAATGCTTATACAAAGAAGGATAGTGATTGTCAAGTATTCAATAGTGATCAAGAAGATGTATGCATCGAGAAATATAGTTGAGACCAAGCATGTTGACAAGTTATTAAGTGTTAAGAAAATAGGTATATAGAAGCTGAGTAACAACATGAAGAAGTCTACATGATCAAGCATTAGATCATTCAAGTGTTGAGTAGTTCAGTTTTTACATATAAGTTTGTAATGGGACAAGCACATATGTATATCATTTTGACCGACTTTTCCATGATATTTAATATTTGTATTGCTAGCTAAGAAGATGATCATGCATCTTTTTAGAAGGTAATGATCCCAAGGTGTGCAATTCAACCAATCAAAAAATGGGATAGAAATGACAAAATATGATGAAATGTAAGTCATCAATCAAGATCCAGAACCTTCATAGAAGATATACTTAAGGAATTTTCTAACCCTAGAATCAGTGTGTGGAGATGCATATGAGTATATGCACATGAAAAGGAGTGAAGATGAAGTTTGAAAGTAGATTAGAGAAATGAAGGACTAAATAAACTTATCAGATTAGGAGATCAGAGTAGATATACATCAAAGAGGAGACCCAAGATTAGCTTATAGAGAAAACTAAGGGTTAGGTACTAAATTAATTATTGTTAATTTAGTTAGGTTAAATCTCTTATCAGAGTGTTCTTAACAGACATATGTAAACCTCCTAACAAATTCCTTACTTCATTGTGAGTGTAAATTCCTTTAACAAAGTGAGACTTGATAGTCTCTTAAGATTTTAATAGGGCACACCCCTCACATGGTAGATCATATCTTATGATCAAACATTGTAACCCAAATATGTTAACTATATTGTAATGATAGTGAAGATTTGTGGGTTTCATCTCCACCCCAGTTTTACCTTTATCTTGAAGTGTTTCTAAGTAACCAAAACATTGTGTTATGTGTTGAACTCTTTATGGATATGATGTATTTCATTTATGTTTCAACATTACAATTTTAATGGTAGATATACTATATGAGATGAATTTGGTGTGGATTTAAGAAATTGGTTTGAAGTTAAAAGTTAAAGATCCTGATTCACCACCCCCCCACCCCCCTCTCTATCTTGTTCCCATATACTTATTCCAACAATTGGTAGTAGAGCCTAGTTATTTTATCATGAAGCCTAACAAATTGAGAGGATAAGATCATATAGATGGAAGTGTATGAGATTGGAAAAATCATTGAGGATCAAATGATTTAAATCTAGATCATATTGCAACAACTAGAAGTAGCAAAACTAGAGTTAAGGAAAACCCTAAAAAGAAGAAAAGAGATAGCTATTTAGCTAAATGAAACATAATAGAAAGAAGTTGACACATAAGGACTACTTGATAGTGGAATGACTAGTAACAATGATGAAGAATTGATAGAATTTCTATAGAAGAATAATGGCCTGAAAAAAGAAGCAAAGATCTCAAACAAGAACAATAAATTTAATCAGTTACACTATGTGAAGCAATCAAACAAAAGAAGAAAGAAATGGAAGACAAGATCATGGCTAAAGAAGAAAAAAGATAGATGGCTAGTATACTTGAAGAGTGATCATTTGAAGTACATTGAAAGCATACAAATAATTAGTTGGATATGATAAATCAATTGGTAATTGCAAATTAGGAAGCAAATAAAAAGGATTTCTAGATCACAAATCTAAGGCTACAAAATGAGCAATTGAAAAGTGAGTTAAGGCATGGAAAGGAACTCATGGAGAGACTGAACAAACCAAATAAGGAAATCAAATAGTTTGAAAAAATGTTGAGGTCACCTAAAACAAAAGACACCTATGAACTTGGATACAAAAAGCACTCTTCATTGACTAAAGAAGGAGAATCATCCAAAAGTGGATAACAAAGGAATGCAAAATCCAAAGAAAAACTTACATGTCATCACTATGGGAAAATTGGTCACACATCCAACATTTGTAGAAGAAAAAAAAGTAAGAAAATTCCTAAACCTAAAGAAAGTGGTAATTGTTTTAATTGCAAGAAAGAAGGACATCAAGAACATGAATGTGGATCAAAGAACAATGACTCAACTAGAAAAGGTATCCAAATTCCAAGGTCATTGCTACAATTGTCAAAAGTATGGACATAGAGCTCATGTGTGCAGATTCAAGAAAAATTCAAATTGGATACCTAAAAAACAAACTCATAAATCAAGGAAAGGAAATTCCTACAATTGAGATTACAATACATGGTACAGTTTCCACTATTGTGAAGAATATGGACATATTCTAAAGAATTGCATCAAAACTCATTTAAGAGGAAATTAAACGAAATGGATAAATGGAGAAATGGTATGTTTTAGTTGTCTCAAAGTTGGACACATTAGTAGAAATTGCAAAACAAGAATGCCAACACTAGCACCAAGTAATGGAATTGACAAATCTAAAGGAAAGAAAACATGGATAGAGATAGTAAGAGATAGAAGTAGTAGAGTAGATGAAACTATGATCACCCAATCTAATGGATTAGATGATCACACCACATCTCACTAAAGAAATAAGGTATATAGGAACTGTATAATCAATGTTATATTTTACATAAGTTCCTAGCATAAAATTGATAAAAGTTCATCTCTGCATAAATAAAGATGCATTAAGAACTAAAACTCATAGAGTACTGAGCATTAGTGGTACAACCTGTATTGACCAAGATTTTTAGTATAGATTGATTAATCAAGGAAGATAGTACATTGATTGAATGAATTAGTTATGGCCAAGTGAGTGACTTTGACCAAGCTAAAGTGAAGACTAAGCTAGCTATCATATACCAACTAAATACGAAGACATTAATTGTAGACCTAAAATCAAAGTTTGAAGGTATTTATCAAATTTGAACATTCATTTTCATTCATAAAGTGATCAAAGAGCTTACAAGAAGACTTCAAGGTGATTGAAGTGATTTTAGTGACCAGAGAAAAAGAATCCCAATAGTTTATCATCAAATTTGTGGAACAAATTATTACTCTTAGTGTCGACTTAAATGTTCAGTGAAGATTTTTCAAAATATTATTGTTTCAAAACCCTAGTTTGAAATGGCATCTAGAAGTGAAATTATTGTCAAAAATAGTGTACAAATCATAAGAAATGATCAAAATCCTCCACCTAACTGTAGAAATCCAATTAACCTTGAAAACATTGGTGATGATATTGGAGCTTTATAATCAATTCTGTTAGAGTCTTGACTATTCAAGATTTAATATCATGTTATTTATGCAATGTTCAAGAAATCAAAATTTTTGAGATTAGAGTGGCTTATGATAAGCTATGTATTGATGGAATCCTAAAGGATGAATACAAGATTGTTGTCAAGAAAGGAATTACCCATGCCTTAGGATTTTTGAAGGTTTTAAAATTTTAATGCATAAAGATTGTGCCCAGCTACATTCATGACATGAAAATATGGTTAGAAGGTGGGTGAATCAAGATTAACAAGGCTAGCATTCGTAGGGTATCTAGGTACCCTACCTTGGATCGACTGAAAGGCACAAGAAGTGGAATGAAGATTGAAATTGAAAGCTTGACCAAGCAAAACTAGAATGGTTGTGGTATGTCAATTGATGGAATTGAGGACCCATTAATTGAATTTTTTTGTTCATGTGATTGCGCCATTTTTTTATCAATCTAGTAGGTTGAACAATGTACCATGTGTACTAGTGGATTTGGGCTACAAAATTGTGATGAAGGATCATTTCTATGATCTTGTTGAGCTACAACTTCACCAACTTATAAATAATTTAGAGGCAGTGAGGAAAGTGAAGAAAACCTCTTATAAGTTTGGATTCTTATTAGTTTGTATATTTCTCTATGTGAAAAAATCTTTTCCTACCATTGGAACATTTGGGTGGGATAGGAATAGAATAGCTATGTAGTAGATTAGTGATTTAATCAGTAGATTGGGAGAAAATTTTGAAGCAATAGTGAAAAATTACTTTAAATAATTCAAGGTAAAGATGAGGGATAGAATGAGAATTCTTAAGTTAGTTGTGGATAACTACTCTGACAAAGTATGTTTCATTTAAAATACAAATTTTGTATATGCACAAATAGTTTTTCCAAGGATAGCATGGCTAAGGCCAATGTCCTATGAAGTAAATGTAAATGAGGTAGGTATAATAATTACTACACTTTTGGTAGAGGACACAAATGAGAGTGCTAAGAAATTTGGTATATATGAAACTGTAATTGCCAAGTTGACTATTGAATTTGGCACAGCTAAACTAGGGAAGCAAAGAAATAAAAAGGTTTCCAAGGGTGGAAATAAGGAACAAGGAGAAGGGTCTGGACAACCTATAGAGGCCAAGGAAGGAAAAGGACAAGAACTTGTTGTGATGAAGTTGAAGGCCACTAAACATAAAAAGGTTGTTGTGAGTGAGCCTAATGTAAAGGCTAACCTGAAAAAGGATATGAAAGAAATCATGACACCTCAAAGGACAAAGGACAAGGTGATCATCACCTAGAAAATTATATTTCCACCCCCTACTAAGAAATTAATAGGAAGTACATCTAAGAAGAGGAAATTGACTGAAGAAAAAAAAAGAAACCAATACAAGCAAAGACAAAGAGAAAAATGATTGTAGCACAAGAGGAGGAGGAAGATGATGAAAAGACTTATTTTGATGAACCCAAAAAACTTCAAATAATGAAGAGACTCCCTCCAATGACTATGGATCAGGTATACAAAAATTGATATATTTTGAAAGTATTATGGGATTCAAAGATATCCAATATGACTCTTTGAATAATGTTGATCAAGATAAGCTTAAAGATGCCATGATTAACATGATGATCAAGTTTAGACGCACACCCCTAGAATTGGGAACTAGATTTCTAGTGGGATTGTACAAAAGAATGGATACAAAGTGGAAATAGCCATTATCCACTAAGAAGAAAGTAAGAGAGAGAACACTAGCACAAGCTATGCTAGATTTAGGGAAGACCCATATGTCTATATCCCTTAAAGATTTTGTCAAGTTTATGTCAAGAGACAAGGCATATAAGGTTTTGAAAAATAAAACTCATGAAGTTGAGTGAGATAGTATTCAGATATGGAAAGAAGCATTTGGGTTGATGACTCCATCTATGGAAGTGAGGGAAGGACAAGATGCAATAGAATTTGAAGATAAATACAAACAAGAAGTGGCCAACCTAACTAAGGATATTTAGCAACTAGTGAGACAGTGTGAACTGAAGGAGACAGTCACAATAGAAGATGACATTGACACCCCTCCACCTAATCTGAATATACTAACTGAAGAGGAAATTCAAAGCTTAATAAAAGATTCAAGAAAACTCTATACAAACTGAAATTTATTACAGATATTAGAATATCCAAATATTGAAAATAATCAGACTAATGATATTAATGTGACATCATTTACAAAGGATACAACTGCCAAGAAACTTGGTAAGGCTTTAATTGTATATACATCATTAACTTGTATGCCAATTTTGAAAAATGACAATTTTTTTGAAGAAGAATCATGTACTAAATTAGTAGAAGATGAAGTATAATAGAAAGAGCAAGAAGGCCACTCAAGCTCTTATTCAATTTTCAAGTGCAAAGGTTGTAGAAAAAACAACTATGACACCTATACAATAGGTGGTTTCTACACAAGTACATCCACCAAAGTCAAGATCAAGTGAAAAGGGGAAACACTTGCAATTATCACTACCAAGTGATACACCTTCATGATCTCAAGACGTGAATCATTCAAGTGAGGAAGATGATGAGGCAATGAGCCTTGATAAGGTAAAAATAAATTACCTATGTATGATCTAAACAACATTACACTCAATAAGATGAAAGAACTACAAACCTTGTTGAGTAATTAGGCAAAGCAAGAACAACTAAGAAGAGAGAAAAACAGAAGGCAAGTACTACATACTATCAAAGATAATTTTGTAGATACATTTGGATAACAATTTTGCAAATCATTAATTCATTATATTTGAAATTATGTGATATTGATTTCTTTGCAATAGATACTACACACTCATTAGAGCTATTACATGCAAACATTAGAGCAAGTGTTATTACATTGGGCAATATTGCAAGTTCAAAATCATCCTCTTATAATGAATTGGGATTCAGTCAAAAGAGGTTAGCCAAGCTCATAGCTAAAGATATAGAAATCAGGCATAAGTTGTGTTGAAATCTTATTGAAAAGATCACTATTCAAGAAGGCATATTGTTGATAAAGAATATTTTCAAACATTGTTTTGTCACTAATGTTAAACCTGCTATTTGTTGGGATGACAATTTCTTATAAGATCTAAGTACTATCACTTAGTTGATTGATGAAGAGGATTTAATCAATAAGATGTAACAAAAGAACCTAAGGGAAATGTTGGAAATGATTGAAAAGATCATGAATAAAGAATAATGGAACTGGTAAAGAATGTTTCAATCATTGTTTTGTCATTGATGTCAAACTTGCTACTTGCAGGAATGACAATTGCTTTAGTGATCCAAATACTATCAATTGGTTGATTGACAAGGATGTGGCAATCAATAAGATATAACTACAAATACCTAGAGAAAGGTTGAAGTTATGATGTTGTAATGAAGTATAAGGATCAGCTAAGACCTTTTTGACGAGTTGATCAAGTGACCATAGAATGCATTGGCATAACGAGTGGAAGAACTCAAGGAGATAGATCTTGAAGGGTGAACAAGCTATCAACACTAAAAGGGAGGAAAGCCAAGCAAAAAAGGAACTAAAGAGTGATCTAAAATTTGCACAGTTGGGTTGCAATCTATATTAGGTCAAAACCTCTCTAATACTTTCTTACCATTGTATTAGACATTGAAACCCCGCATTGCTAGACTAGCTTAACAGCTAGGTGGATAAGCCTCAGGAAAAGGATAGAGACCCCCAGGAGAAGGACAAAGAGATCCTGAGGAGAAGGATAAAGAGATCCTTAGGAGAAGGATAAGAGATTCTTAGGAGGAGGATAGGAGATCCTTAGAGAGGGATGAATGATTCTTTTGAGAAGGTGACTAAAAATCCCATGGACTTGGGTGAGCCTAACAGCTCTATGTAAATCCTTTAACAGGGCGACATTTCAAGTTGAATTTTTTTAAGTCCTCTAACAAGGCACACTCCTAACAGGGTGTAGAAATCCTTTAACAGGGTCACATTTAACAATGTTTTGTAGCCTTTAATAGGGAGACCATCAGAAGTGGTTGAAATGAATTGTGCAATTATTCAATGGGCATCATCCCCAACCCAGTTTTACCTTCTTATTCCTAGAGGGTTTCTAGGTCATCAAAATCCTTAGTGTTATGGTGTGATGCATGTTCACTTTTCATGATTGTATAATGTTCAGTTGCATGCATGATAATTTCAGTTATGTTTCATTAAGGATTTGTAGAAAAAGTTGTATTGGACATCATTGGACCTTGGATAACTGATTCACCCCCCCGCCCCCCCCCCCCCCCCCCCCCCCCCCCCCCGCCCCCCCCCCCCCCCCCCACCCCTCTTAGTTATTCTAAAGAATTCTAACAGGAAAGGTTGAATTATGGTTTTGTAATGAAGTACAAGGATTTGTTAAGACAATGCTAAAATGATGTATTGATAATATACTTGAAGATACAAAGGTTGGCTACACCTAGAAACTTTAGAAGAATAAGTTGTAACAAAGTTGTCTACAAAGCTTGACTAAGTTCATTAGTGAGTATCAAGCAAGCTAGTTCACGCTAAGAAGATTATCAGTAAGTGTCGAGAAAATGTAAAATCTAGTGTGTGCCAAGTGAAACAAAAGGAGCTGAGCAAGTTTAGGTGCTGAGTGAGTAATGGGTGTCGAGCATTGGTAAAACTTAGTTGATGTTGAGTGGATCCATAGTAGGTACCAAGCATTAGTAAAACATAGTTGATGTTGAGTAACATAATATGTGCCAAGTATCAAAAAGTAAATAATGTTGACCTGCTACATTATTTGAAAAGTCAAAGATTCACAAGATCTAAGCCAACAAAGTTTGTTACCTTGAATTTTTTGAACAAGATGGAAGATAAGGATGATGAGTTGGTGGTACAAAATTTTAGGTTAACCATTTTTGGGCAAATATAGGTGGATTCTACAAGATGTTTCTAGAAGAAATAAGATTAAGGATAGATTCATTGAATCTTACCTAATCAATTCAAACCAAAATTAAGAGCAGGAAGATTAGAGTAGGAAAAGTATTCTAGATTTCTATTTAAGGAGCTACAGGTCATGAAGCAAGAGTGATTGGTTGGAGAGAATATGTGATGTCAAGGATAAGGCATTGAGAGGGAAGAATAGAGTACAAATAATCTACTTCGAAAGGTGACCAATGAGATGATTGCACTGGCACAATGAGCATGAAGACTCAAGGAGAAAAAGTTTGAAAGGAGGACAAGCTATTAGAGCTATAAAGATTGAAGGCCAGGAAAATTTATGAGCTGAATTGAGATTTGAAATTTGCAAGTTATGTTGTTAGTTGTATCAGATCAAAAGCCCTTATTGTTACTCTCTAGCAATTATACTAGTTAGGGAAAGATCCTATGGACTTAGGTTGGTTTAACAACCATTTTGTAAATCCTTTAATAGGGTGACATTCCAAGTGAATGTTATAAAGTCCTTTAACTAGGATCTCTTCTAACAAGGTGGTTGAAATCCTTTAAACAAGTCACATTTAATAGTGTGTTGTGGCCTTTAACAGGGCAGGCCTTTCACAAGGCATCACTTCAGAAGGGTGAGAATTGATTAGCATGTTACTAGTGGTTTTTCAAAATTGGGTTTCCATGTAAATCACTATGTTGTGTTGATCTTTCATGTCTTATTCCTGCATGTTGATTTTTTAGTAACTTTCTAGGATAAATGTTTATCTTAGATGCATGGTTAGTTTAATTAGGCACATTATAATTAGAGAAAAAGTTTTATTAGAAAATTTGGACCTTGAATAACTGATTCACCCCCCCCCCCCCCCCTGCTCAGTTATTTTAAAGCATTTATAACAATTGGTATTAGAGCCTTCTGTTGATTTCATTTAAAGGTACTAGAAGCAAAAAAGATCAAGATGTCCAAGAGAGAAGTTCCCAAGCTCAATAGAGATAACTTCACTACATGGAAAAGTTTAATGAAGCTACACCTTGGATCAATAGGTGATCATGCACAAACCTCAATTGAAGTGGAACATGTAGATCCAACCGGTATCCCTACTGCAGAAGATATGAAGAAAAAGAAGGAACATAATCAGGAAACACTAGAGATTGCCTCTACCCTCAACTATGCTACATTTGATGACATCAAGGGATATAACACCACATTCAAGAAGTGGAAAACCTTGTCATATATTTATGGAGGAGATCAAAATGTCCAGAGAGAAAAAAGAGAAAGCCTCAAAGGAAAGTTTGATGACATGGGAATGGAGGAAGGTGAGAACATTGCTCAATATGCCTCTAGAATAAAGGAAGTAGTAAGTGTAATAAGAAGTTTGGGTGGTCATTTAGATGATGAAATTGTTAATACAAATTCTTAAGAGCTTTGCTCCCTATCTATGCTATTAGAGTGTCAACCATCCAAGAGTTAAGATGTGTACCAAGAAACAAGCTAACTCTTGAACGTATAGTGGAAATACTTACTACATTTGAGTTATCCAACTTTGATAACTATAGACCTAAGAATCTTGAATCTACTTTCAAGGCCAAGCTATTGTTGAAAGACACTGAGGAGGTGAAACCAAAGAAGAAGAAAAAGATAAAATATGCATCTAATGACAATAGCATAGATGAAGAATATGTGGAACAATTGGAAGCATTTCTAGCCAAACGATTTCATAGAGGTAAAGGTAAATTCAAAGGTAAGCTGCCTATAATTTGTTTCAATTGCAATGAAGTAGGACATATTGCTGCAAGGTGCACACAGAAAAGGAACAATAGAGAAGGCAAGAAGTACAAGAACAAAAGAGAAGATGATAGCAAAGATTACAAAGACAGAGGCAAAAAGTGCTACATTGTTGAAGAAGAGAATTCTGATGAAAATGATGATGAGGTAGTCTATGTAGCCATGAAGGATGATTTAGATGAAGATGAGGCAAAAACACTAGTAACCTCTATAAACAAGAATGACAAATACATCATAGAAAATGGGTGTTCACATCACATGATAGGAGACAAAAGTAAGTTTATTACCTTTACTCAGCATGATGAAAATAGTGTTAGATTTGAAATGATGCTCCATATCTAATCAAAGGAAAAGGTTATATTAAGCTTATAGAGAAAATTTCATGTGATAATGTATGTTATGTTGAAGGATTGAACTATAATCTACTGAGTGTGTCCTAGTTAGGCAATGTAGGATGCAAAGTTGAAGTTGGAAACAAAACTGCCAAAATCTATGATACTAATGGAGATCTGATAGGAAAAGAAGATCAAACTAGGAGTAATCTATTTTACCTAGATATGGAGGATGTTGCATGTCTTATTGTAAGATGTGATGATGTGTGGTTATGGCATAAAAGGCAATGTCATGTCAACTTTGATAATCTGATTAGCATCAGCAAAATGAAGAAAGTCAAAGGTTTACCCAAACTGAAGAAGCCTAACAATAGAAAGTGCAACCAGTGTCAGCTAGGAAAGATGACCAAGTCAAGTTCCAAAAGTAAAACCTATACTTCCAAAGAAGTATTATAGTTAGTACATACATATTTACGTGACCCAATAGAGTTGTAAAGCTACAAAGGAGACAAATATATGATGTTGTTTGTAGATGACTATTCTAGGATGATGACTCTCATGTTCTTAAAGTAAAAATCTAATGCATTTCAAATGTTTAAGTGGTATTTGGCTAGGGTTGAGAAAGAAACAAGAAAGAATCTGAAGTGCCTAAGATCAAACTGAGGAGGAGAGTTCACATCAAAAGAATTTGAGACATTTTGTAATGATAAAGGAATTAAAAGACAACATTAAAACCTAGAACTCCTTCACAAAATGGCATTGTAGAAAGAAGGAATAGATTAGTAATAGACTGTGCTAGAACATTAATGATGAAGAATAATGCTGCTCTAAAGTACTAGAGAGAAGTTGTAAGTATAGTTGTCCACACCCTGAATTGAGTACAAATCAAAAAAGGTACAAATGTGACACCTTTTGAACTATGGTATGGTTACTCACCCAATAAAAAAAAAAATTCAAAGTGTTTGGTTGTAAGTGTTATATTCTTAAAGATTCTGGAAATGGAAAGTTTGATACAAAGAGTGATGAGGACATATTCCTTGGATACTCCACTAGAAGTAAAGTATGTAAGTGTTTGAATACTAACACTAAAAAAATTGTGTAGATTGCAAATGTAAAATTTGATGAGCATACAGAAGTTCAAGTTGATGAATCCAAGAAAATAGAAGAGTACAGATCCTTTGTATACTTCTATGAAGGAATGCTTGCTGAAGAAAAAGCTACCAATCAAGTTGGAAATTAGTAGCAAGTTTCAATATCATTCAAGTCACAACTAGTGAATGTCAAGCTACATTCAAAAGCTGAGTTGCAAAATGAAGAAAATGTACATTCTGATTCTAAAATCAGTACACATGAAGGAGATGATAAATTACCTGAAAGAGATGTCCACAATGACTCTGAAACTGAAAGACCAAACATGGAAATAAGGAAAGAACCAAGGCTATCTAAGTATGTGAAGAGACATCACCTTGCAGAATAAATCATTGGTAACAAGGAAGCCAGAGCAATGACTAGGAAAAAACTAAGAAATGAATCATGTCTACTAAGCAATATTGAACCCAAAATAGTGAAAGATGCACTACATGATGATGATTGGTGTAAAGCTATGGAAGAAGAGATTAAGTAGATAGAGAAGAAAAAAAACCTAGACTTTAGTTCTAAGACCAACTGATAAGAATGTGATTGGTACCAAGTGAGTATTTAGGAACAAGCTAGATGAGAATGGTGAGATCACAAGAAATAAGGCCAGACTAGTCTACAAAGGTTATGCACAAGAAGAAGGATTGGATGATGGGGAAACATTTGCCCCTAGTGCAAGGATGGAAGAAGTAAGAACTCTACTTGCATATGCTACCTAAAAAGGTTTTAAAGTCTACTAAATGGATGTAAAGTTTGCTTTTCTAAATGGTATACTAGAAGAGGAAGTCTACATAGAACAATAGAAGGGATTTTTTGATGATAAACACAAGGATATGGTTTGCAAATTGCATAAAGTACTCTATGGTTTGAAACAAGCACCTAGAGCATGGTATGAGAGACTTCACAAATATCTTGTAAAGATAGTATTTGAGAGAACAGATGACAACAACAACCTATATAACAAGGTAGAAAAAGGTAAATACATTTCAATATTTGAAATCTTTGTTGATGATATAATATTTGGAGGAAAAGATGCACTATGCAAAGATTTTATTGATTAGATGTAACATGAGTTTGAGATGTCAATGTTTGGAGAAATCAAATTCTTTGTTGGATTACAAGTACATCAACTAAAACATGCCATATTTGTGACTCAATCAAAATACATCAAGGAGATACTCAAAACATTTGGCTTAGAAGATGCAAAACTAGTTAGTACACCAATGGTAATAGGACATAAGTTATCCAAGAATGATGAGTTAGCTGAAGTAAATCAAGCAATGTATAGATCAATCATTGGAAAGTTATAGCATGTTGTACACAATAGACTAGACATCGCATTATCTATTGGAATAGTGGCAAGATTTTTTGCAAACCCAAGAGAGAATCACCTTATGGTAGTAAAATGAATAATGGGATACCTAAAAGGAATAGATGACTTTGGCTTATACTATAAGAGGAGTGAAAATTTTGAGTTGAATGCCTACACTGATGCAGATTGGGGAGGTAATATAGATGATAGAAAAAGCACCAATGGCTGAGCACTTTTCGTAGGAAAAAGATTAGTCACTCAGACTAGAAAAAAGAAAAGTTGTACCTCATAGTCCACAGTGAAAGCTGAGTATGTCACTGCTGCTATCAACTACACCAATATTGTATGGATTAAACACCTTTTGAAAGGTATGAAGGAAGAGATGACTGAACTTGTGATACTCTATTGTGATAACACAAGTACCATCAACATATCAAAGAATCATGTGATGCATGCTAAAACAAAGCACATTGCAATTAAGTATCACTATGTAAGAGAATTGGTGGAAGACAAACAAGTGAAGATGGAATATGTCAACTCAAAGGAACAAATTGTTGACATCTTCACAAAACCATGACCTAAAGATGCATTTGAGCATCTTAGAGGTAAGTTAGGGGCTGCTTGAGTAATAGAAAGATTGCCTTGCATCAAATGAGTTGATTTCTGAAATGTCATACATTGATGCAGAGGACACTTACTTTAGGTATTTCCTGAAGTAATTCAAGTACTAAAATTCCAAATAAGTCACAAGAAAGGTGACAGAGGGAGAAATCATAGTTCCTACAAATGCTACACTTGCATGATAAGATGCTGAAAATAATGTCTTTGGCATTGTTGTCAAAGAGGGAGAAATAGAAAAATTGATCAAAGTGGTAAGCTATAGAAAAGAGGGAGAAATAGCAAAAACTAATCAGACATGTAGAGGGAGAAATAGAAAATCTCCAGGATCAAATGTGTAAAGGGAGAAATAGCAAATTATATAGTAGAAAGGAAAGAAAAAGGAACAACAATTAAGAAGGAGAAACAAAAGAAAAGGAATCAGTCAGGATAAAAAATCAGAGAGGGAGTAGAAAAAAAAGGAGAAGACAGTGTATCAGCAAAAGAGATATCCCTAATATGTTGTAAGAGGGGGTTACTTACAGAATTCAAAGGGAGTCGTGAGAAATTCAAAGCTGCTGATAAAATGAATAATATTGGATACAAAGTTTCTTTTTGGCATTTGACTTATTGTTTTAACCTAGTTAGCATTTTGATAACTTGATTGATCAGTTTGATTTTCCATCAATGCCAAAGAGGGAGTTTGTTGAAATCTAATTGAAAAGATCACTATTCAAGAATGGAGATTGTAGATAAAGAATGTTTTCAATCATTGTTTTTTCATTGATGTCAAATCTATTATTTCTTGGGATGATAATTTCTTATAAGATCCAAGTACTATCACTTAGTTGATTGATGAAGAGGATTTAATCAATAATATGTAACAAAAGCACCTAAGGGAAAGGTTGAGTTATGGTTTTTTAATGAAGTACAAGGATCAGTTAAGACAATGGTAAAATGATGTATTGATAATATACTTGAAGAAAAAAAGGTTGAATACACATAGAAACTTTAGAAGAATAAGTTGTAAAAAAGTTGTCTACAAAGCTTGACTAAGTTCATTAGTTAATACCGAGCAAGCTAATTCATACCAAGCAGATTATCAATAAGTGCCAAGCAAATGCAAAATCTAGTGTGTGCCCAGTGAAACAGAAGGAGCTAAGCAAATTTAGGCGTTGAGCGAGTAATAGGTGTCGAGCATTAGTAAAACTTAGTTGATGCCGAGTGAATCCATAGTAGGTGTCGAGTATCAGTAAAACATAGTTGATACCGAGTAACATAGTATGTGTTGAGCATCAAAAAGTCAATAGTGCCGAGCTGCTACATTATTTGAAAAGTCAAAGATTCACTAGATTTGAGCCAACAAAGTTTGTTACCTTGAATTTTGTAAACCAAATGGAAGATAAGGATGATGAGTTGGTGGCATAGAATTTTAGGTTAACCATTTTTGGGTGAATATAGGTGGATTCTACAAGATGTTTCTAGAAGAAACAAGATTATGGATAGATTCATTGAATCTTACCTAATCCATTCAAATCAAAATTAAGAGCGGGAAGATTAGAGTAAAAAAAGTATTCCAAACTTCTATTTAAGGAGCTATAGGTCATGAAGCAAGAGTGGTTGGTTGGAGAGAGTATGTAATTTCAAGGAGAAGGCATTGAGAGGAAGAATAGAGTACATAGACTCTACTTCAAAAGATGACCAATGAGAGGACTGCACTAGCACAATGAGCATGAAGACTTAAGGAGATAAAGCTTGAAAGGAGGACAAGCTGCCAGAGCTGTAGAGATTGAAGGCCAGGAAAATTTGTGAGTAGAATTGAGATCTGAAATCTACAAGTTATGTTGTGAGTTGTATTAGATTAAAAGCCCTTATTTTTACTCCCTAGCAATTGTATCAGTTAGGGAAAAATCCTATGGACTTAGGTTGGTTTAATAGCCATTTTGTAAATCCTTTAATAGGGTGACATTCCAAGTGAATGTTCTAAAGTCCTTTAACTAGGCCCACTTCTAATAGGGTGGTTGAAATCCTTTAACCAGGTCACATTTAACAATGTGTTATAGCCTTTAATAGGGCAGGTCTTTCACAGGGCATCACTTCAGAAGGGTGAGAATTGATTAGCATGTTACTAGTGGTTTTTCCCAAATTGGGTTTCCATGTAAATCACTATGTTATGTGTTGATCTTTCATGTCTTATTCCTGCATGTTGATTTTTTAGTAACTTGCTAGGATGAATGTGTAGCTTGGATGCATGGTTAGTTTAATTGGGCAAACTATATTTAGAGAAAAAAAATTATTAGGACATTTGGACCTTGAATAACTGATTCACCCCACCCTCTAACAAGTTGATGGTGATTCAACTATAATTCAGAAGCTGGTCTCTGTTACAAAAGACATTTTGAAGATAGATACACAATTTTCACATCTGGTAGGATTCATTGATCTAGCTGTTGAGCTGCAGATTTAGTTTCAAATTTTAGAACAAGTTCAAGAAAGATGGAATAAAGGCTATGCCAATATTGTGGCAAGTTGTTAGCAATTCTTTGATAAGTATCAATTAGCCCCAGCAACCCTAAGTTCCATCAATGCTAAAAACAAGGGGGATATGAAATAAAAGGGGATCTAAAAGAATAAAAAAGTGGATAAGACAAGGAGAAAAAATGCACAAATTAGACATCAGCTATCAAATCTTACAAGATCAAACTATGGTCATAGGGGGAGTATTCAATTTTCAAAGAAATGATTATTTTATTCACAACAAAGTGTTTTTGTTGATAATTTCAAAGGGGGAAATTGTTGATTTCTAAGGCTATGTTGTCAATTAGTGTGCAAACACTTAGTAATTTATTAGGCAAGATTACAAGGTCATCATTACAACCAAGTTATCTAGTAAAGGGCGAGTATACAATGCTTATACCGAGCAAGATAGTGATTGTCAATTATTTAGTAGCAAAGATGTATGCACCAAGAAATATAGCTGAGACTAAGCATGTTGACAAGTTATTAAGTGCCAAGAAAATAGGTCTTTAGAAGTTGAGTAACAACATGAAGAAGAATACATGACCAAGCACCAAAGCATTTAAGTGTCAAGTAGTTTAGTTTTGATATATAAGTTTATAATGCCAAAAACACATATGGAAACCTTTTTAGCTAAATCTTCTATGATATTTAATATTTGTAGTGTCAGTTAAGAAGATGATCACACATCATTTTAGAAGGTAATGATCCCAAGGTGTGTAGTTAAACCAATAAGAAAATGGGATAGAAATGACAAAATCTGATGAAATGTAAGTTATCAATCAAGATCTAGAACCTTCATAGAACATCTATTTAAGGAGTTTTCTAACACTAGAATCAATGTATGAGTGTATGCACATGTGAAGTAGTGAAGAAAAAGTTTGAGAGCAGACGAGAGAGAGAGAGAGAGAGAGAGAGAGAGAGAGCGAGAGAGAGAGAGAGAGAGAGAGAGAGAGAGAGAGAGAGAGAGAGAGAGAGAGAGAGAGAGAGAGGTTAGAGAAGTGAAGGACTGAACAAAGAGACTGAACAAAATTATCAGATTAGGAGATCAGATCAGAGATACAATAAAGAGAAGACACAAAATCATCTTACAGAGAAAACTAAGGGTTAGGTACTAAATCATTTATTATTAATTGAGATAGGTTAAATCTCTTAAAAGAGTGGTCTTAATAGACCTATCTAAACCTCCTAATCGAGTCCTCATTTTATTGTGAGTGTAAAATCCTTTAACAAGGTGAGACGTAATAGTCTCTTAATATCTTAACAAGATAGACCCCTCACAGGTTAGATCATATCTTATGATCAAACATTGTAACCCGAATAGGTTAACTTTATTGTTGCAACAGTGAAGATTTGTGGGTTTCATCCCCACCCCAATTTTGCCTTCATCTTGAAGTATTTTTAGGTAACCAAATCATTGTGTTATCTATTGAACTCTTTATGGATGTGACGTATTTCATTTATGTTTCAACATTATAATTTTAATGGTATATCTATTATATGAGATGAAACTAGTGTGGATTTATGAAATTTTTTTTGAAGTTAAAAGTTTAAGATCTTGATTCACAACCTCCCCCCATTCTCAATATCTTTTTTCCCATATAATTATTCCAACAAGATCCACCTTATAAATTGATTTAACAATACAATGAAGTATATACTCTATTAAGAGATTCAAGAAAGGATTGTTTGGTCTACTTGGTTAGAGGATTTTCCTGATGCACCTATTAGGATGAATCAACAAGAGGATCTATTCTTTGCAACTTTATTTTCTAAAATAGATCCTTTGAATAATATGATCACTTAACTATAATGGATGAGTCTTTTCTCTTCCCTTTATACTACCTTGTAGCCTTCTTAATCTACTCCATATTTGTACCTTATCTTCATATATATCTCATATTACACAACTTGCATTGTAGAAAAACTAATTTGTCTTCCTTATATACCCTTTAATCAAATACTTCATACCAAGTTGGCTTGAACACAATAGATTTCTTCTTAATAATCAAGTTATACCTTTAGTTCAGCCCAAATACTAATGCTTGGGCAATACGGTGAGCTCAGGTGACACTGTTACTTGGTTAGCATTAGATGCTCAGGTAACATTGTGACACTCAGGTGATACAAGAGAAATCTTACTTGAACTAGTCAGCTTAGTTCAGACATAGAACTCGACTAACACTATGACCTCAGATTGGGAACTTGGTTTCCATTGAAAACTTAGATAACTCAATTTATACTGTGAGCTTAATTAACATAGTATATCCTTCTATTTGCTTGGACTACATTGAAATCTACTTATTGATGGAAATCTTGGTTGCAGTATTAACCGACCTTTCTAGATGACTTAAGTGGTTTGTTACTAATTGACAATATGTCTTGCCATAGGGTCAACAATTATGATTACTACTTAACAAATTTGCACTATTGTATTTTAGAAGCTAATGTGATTGAATTGAACAAGATTGAGAATTTGTCTTTTGTATGTCTAATTACTGTGGAGTTTCATATATGAGATTTACTTTGTCAATTAAAAAGAAGTATATATAAAATTAATGAGGTGGGAAAAAAAAGGAGCATTTGCAAGATTTCATTAATTTCACTATGAAGAAGTTGTTGGTTCAAATCCTTGTTAGAGGTGATATGTGATCGATTTCCTTCTTCTTTAAAATTTGCAATGGAGATGTCTATATAGAGAAATGTTGGCAACATGGAATAGATCTATACGTTAGTGTCTCTCTACATGGTGATTTAGGGTGTTTTTCATAAATTAGATCAAAGAAGAGCCTCAATTTTTGATGCAGGAGCATCCAGAGGTATAAGGGAAATCTTGTGTCACCCAAAAAAATGTACTTAGACTTAGTTTTTGTTTCATGTGTTTTCATTTCTGGATACCCATTTGGGTCAAATGAAGATTCCAACTCTCACAGTTCCACTATCAATGTTTTGGGTTAGAGTTTTTAATCACCTTGGGATACGTGTAAATGCCAAAAAAATAGGAGTATGTAATTGAGCCATAATTTTGGTGAACTAGAAGGTTTAAATTGGTTAGATGAATGTAATTGTAATTTAGAGCATTCCAGAAAAAGAATCAGGTCAAAAAGCCCCATGGTTTGAAAGTTATCGCAGTTTTTCCATTTTTGGAGACCTCCTAAGAATGCTTCAAAGTCAGGTTAGGGGCATTAAATGACTTCAAACAGGGCCAAAAATGGGGGATGAGTGAAGCTATTCCATAGGGCTATAGAGTTCTTCAAGAGCTTTCCAAAAATCTGAACGGTTCATCAATCGGAGCTATGGTTCAAAAGTTATGCCTCTCGAAAGTTTGGTTACCATTTTTGGATTCTTCTAATTTTGTGCCGACTTCTAGAGCCTTCTATTTGGTCGTTGGATGCCAACTAGCACTTTCTAGAATGTATTCCTAATCCTTAACCCTCTAAGGTCTATTTAAGAACATTTCTAGCATTGTAAAAGGTAGTTCGGAGTGGAGTTTGAGAGAAGGTACTGGGAGAAGAATTTATCTCCAGATTTATGCTATTGTAAGCCCTTAGGGCATGTTTTGGAGTCTATTTCTTTGCACTAAATGTACTATCATATTTTCACAGTTAATAAAATTTTTCCTTTCCTGTTGTGTCCATTTTGTACTTGGGTTGTGTCTCCATCAAGTGGTATCAGAGCCAATTTTCCTGAGTGTGTAGACAGAGCACCAACTATGAGGCAGTTTGCACAAGGACTGTGTGGTTGTGGGTTTGAGTTAAGAAGATGCCTCCATGAAGAGAGTGTGGTGGAAGGGCCAGAGCTATTAATCCTGAGGTTAGAGCCCTCCAAAGGCAAGTACAAGTGTTGCAGGAGGAGCTCCGTAGAGGAACAAATGTTGCCACAGCTAAAAGTGAGGACGATAATGAAGAAGAAGAAATTGGACCAGAAGGGGAATTTGATGGGGAAGTTCTGAATCAGGTAGAGGAGAGGCTTTTTAAGGCTATTACTAAGTTTGGGAAAAGACCTACAATTGATGTGGGTGTATTTTTGAGAAATCTGAAACTAGATGAGTTGATCGACTGGATCAATGAACTGGAAGAGTACTTTGAGTATGAGGATATGAGGGATCCATATAGGGTTAAGTTTGCAAAGGCCAAACTGAAAGGCCATGTCAAAATTTGGTGGCAAGAGGTTCAATTGGAAAGAAATAGAAGAGGAAAGGAGAAGATCACAAGGTGGGATCATATAGTGGAAAAATTGAAGAAGCAATTCATTCTTGTTGATTATGAGCTTGATTTGTTTAAGAAGATGCATGGGTTAAAGCAAGAAAGAAAATTAGTCCAAGAATATAGAGAGGAGTTTTACCGACTTCTGATTAGAGCAAGGCATGTGGAAGAAAATAAGGAGAAGGTTGCTTGTTATATCAGTGGGTTGCGACCTAGCATCCAGGAGGAATTAAGTCTGGTAAGAATGACCAATGTTGAAGAGGCATACCAGTTTGCCCTACGAGTTGAAGAGAAGCTAAATAAGAGGTTTGAAGGGAGACAAAGAGGGCATGGTCAAGGAGGAAGGGGTAGTGGTAGGTCATCTAGAGGCCGAAATGAAACCCAAAAGAAAAATGAAGATGTGGGTACTAGCAGGAACTAGAGGAACGAGGGTTTCAACCGCTCCCATGATCAAGACTTTGGAAATCAGAGAGGAAGAGGTAGAGGACATGGACAAGGAAGAGGAGGCTTTCGTGGTACCTGTTTCCATTGCAATGAAGAAGGTCATCATGCCTTTGAATGCCCTCAACAACAAGGAAGGACAGATAGGAGAGTTGAGGTTCAAGCTAGGGTTGCTCATGTGGATGAGGATGCACAATCATCACATTTAGAGGATGCAGAAAGAGGAGAGACTTTAGTAAATGAAAGGGTCCTACTAAGTGGTGAGATTGAACTAGGACAAAGGAGGAGTTTATTCCGTACTAGGTGCAAGTGTGAGGATAAATGTTTTGATTTGATCATTGATGGTGGTAGCACTGATAACTTGGTATCAAAGGAGATGGTCTCTAAGCTGAAGCTCAAGAGGGAGAAACACCCCTAGCCCTATCGGATTGCTTGGGTGAAAGATGATCATAAGGTCTTGGTAAGTGAACAATGTTTAGTGAAATTCAAAATTAGGAGTTACCATGATGAAGTTCTCTGTGATGTTATTCCAATGAATGTTTGCCATCTATTGTTGGGTAGACCATGGCAGTTTGATAGACATGCAGTACATGATGGTCATGCAAACACATACTCTCTAACAAAGGATGGAGTTCACCACAAACTGAAGCCCGTGAAAAAGGAAGGTGAAAAGGTATGTAGCAATGCTAGGATTTGTCTTGTTGATGGAAGGAATTTTTTAGATGGCATGAAACATCAGCGTATGTGCTATGCTTTGATTCCTAGGAAAGATAAAGAAGGTAGTAGTGAAATACCACTTGAAGTTTTATATTTACTAGGTGAGTTTGGAGATATCATCTCTAATAATGTTCCAGAAGGATTGCCACCGGTAAGGCAAATCAGTCATTAGATAGATTTAATCCCAGGAGCTAGTTTTCCTAACAAGGCTGCTCACAGGATGACTCCTATTGAAACTGAGGAGCTAAATAGATAGGTGCAGGAGCTATTAATAAAGGGTTTGATTCAGGAGAGCCTGAGTCCATGTGTAGTACCTGCAATACTCACACCAAAGAAGGATGGAGAGTGGAGGATGTGTATAGACTCTCGAGCTATGAATAGGATAACCATCAAGTATCGGTTTCCTTTGCCAAGAATGGATGATCTTATGGACTGCTTGAGTGGAGCTCAATACTTCACAAAGATAGATCTCAAGAGTGGCTATCATTAGATATGGATACAAGAAGGCGATGAGTGGAAAATAGCCTTCAAGATCAAGGAGGGTCTTTATGAGTGGTTAGTCATGCCCTTTGGATTGATGAACGCCCCAAGCACCTTCATGCGGCTTATGAATTAGGTACTTAAGAAGTTCTTAGGAAAAAAATTTATCATCTATTTGGATGATATTTTAATTTTCAGCAAGACTTTGGAAGAACATTTATTGCATATTCATAGTGTCCTTGAAAGGTTAAGGGAAGAGAAACTGTTAATTAATCTGAAGAAGTGTATCTTTGCAAAAAGGGAGTTAGTCTACTTGGGGTTTGTTATATCACTTGAACGTCTCAAAATGGATCTAGAGAAGGTAAAAGCCATCTTGGAATGGCCTACTCCAAGGTCTGCTACTAAGGTAAGATCATTTCATGGTCTGGTTAGTTTTTATAAGAAGTTCATTAAGAATTTCAGTGGCATATGTGCACCCCTGATTGACACAATAAGGGGGGATAGAAAAGAGTTTAAATGGACTGCAGCAACTACAAGAAGTTTTGAATTGTTGAAGAAGAAGGTGACAGAACAACCTATGTTGGAACTTCCAAATTTTAGAAAGGTGTTCCAGGTGGATTGTGATGCTAGTGGCAGTGCTATTGGGGTTGTATTAAGCCAAGAAGGTAAGCCTATTGCATATTTTAGAGAAAAATTGAATGATGCGAAAAAGAAGTATTTTGTTTATGATCAAGAGTTTTATGCAATAGTTTAGGCCTCAAAGAAATGGAGGCATTATTTATTGCCAAAGGAATTTATTTTGTACACTGATCATCAGGCATTATAGTACCTAAATAGCCAAGGAAAATTGAATCAGAGGCATATGAAGTGGGTAGAGTTCTTGTAGAGCTATACATTTGTGTTGAAGCATAGAAGTGGAAAATCTAACAGGGTTGCAGATGCACTAAGTAGGAGATAGTTAATGCTTATAGTAATGCAAGTTGAAGTAGTTGGGTTTGATGAACTCAAGAATCTGTACCCTGAGGATCCTGATTTTGCTGAAGTGTGGAAACCTCGTAAAGAGCCTGTTGCTGTAGATAGAACCAAGTGGCTAGACTATTTGATTCAGGATGGTGTTCAAGGGCAGCCAATTATGCATTCCAAGGAGTTCCATGAGGGAAAATTTGATTAAGGAAAAACACAGTGGAGGGATGGCAGGACATTTTGGTCGAGATAAGACCATTTCCATTCTTAAAGAACATTATTTTTGGCCTTAGATTTCACAAGATGTGAAGAAGTTTGTACAGAGTTGTCAGATTTGTCAAGTTGCCAAGGGATTTGGTCACAATACTAGACTATATCAGCCATTGCCTATTCCATCAAAGCCATGGGAGGACATAAGTATGGATTTTGTTCTTGGATTGCCGAGGACACAAAGGGGTAATGACTTAGTATTTGTGGTGGTTGATAGGTTCTCCAAAATGGCACATTTCATTCCATGCCACAAAACTCATGATGTTGTCCATACTGCAAACTTGTTTTTCAGAGAGATGGTAAGACTACATGGTCTCCCAAAGAGTATAGTTTCTGACAAAGACACTAAATTTGTGGGGTATTTCTAGAGAACATTGTGGAAGAAGTTGAGAACAAACTTGAAATTCAGTTCCACACATCACCCGTAGATTGACGGCCAAACAGAAGTGGTAAATAGAAGTCTGGGCAATTTGCTGAGATGTTTAGTTGGGGATAAGCCCAAGGGATGGGATTTGATTCTACCACAAGCGAAATTTTCTTACAATAACTCTGTAAATAGGAGTACAAGTAAATCACCATTCCAAATTGTATATGGAAGTAGCCCAAGGATTGCACCAGAATTGAGGAAGATAGAGCAAGGGGAGAGGACAAGTGTTGAAGTTGAAGAATTTGCTGAACATATCAAGCATCTACATGAGGAGGTTCAAGCACACATTACCAAGATGAATCAAGAGTATAAAGCTAGGGCTGATCAAAGGAGAAGACATAAGGAATTCCAAGTAGGGGATATAGTCATGGTACATTTATGAAAAGAAATATTTCTAGCCAGTACTTACAACAAGCTGAAAATGAAGAAATTTGGCCCCTACAAAATTTTGAAGAAACATGACTCAGGAAATGCATATGAAGTAGAGCTGCCAGATGGAATTCACATTTCTCCTATTTTCAACATTGCAGACTTAACAGAGTATCATGATGATGGTGCAGATGAGGAGCTAATGTTAGAGCCATGTCCAATTCCTGCTTCTAAGAAGGAGGAGATAGAAGACATTCTAGATCATCGTGTGGATAGGAGTACCAGAAATAGGTAGTATGAAGAGTATCTTGTCAAGTGGAAAGGACGGCCGATAGAGGACTCAGCTTGGATACTAGCAGCTGAGGTTTCCCATTTGGGATTTCCCCTACCATTCATAAAGTGATAAGGTCACTTTTCAATCTACCCTGGGTGTTTGATGCAGGAGCATCCAGAGGTATAAGGGCAATCTTATGTCACCCAAAAAAATGTACTTAGACTTATTTTTGTTTCATGTGTTTTCATTTCTGGATACCCATTTGGGTCAAATAAAGGTTCCAACTCTCATAGTTCCACTATCAATGTTCTGGGTTAGAGTTTTTAATGACCTTGGGATATGTGTAAATGCCAAAAAAATAGGAGTATGTAATTGAGCCATCATTTTGGTGAACTAGAATGTGTAAATTGGTCGGATGAATGTAATTGTAATTTAGAGCATTCCAGAAAAAGAATCAAGTCAAAAGGCCCTACGGTTTGAAAGTTATTGCAATTTTTCAAGTTTTGGAGACCTCCTAAGAATGCTTCAAAATCAGGTTAGGGGCATTAAATGACCTCAAATAGGGTCAAAAAATGGCAGATGAGAGAAGCTGGTCCATAGGGCTATATAGCACTTCAAGAGCTTTCTAGAAATGTAAACGGTTCGTCAATCAGAGCTACGGTTCAGAAGTTATGCCTCCCGAAATTTTGATTACCATTTCTGGATTCTTCTAATTTTGTCTGACTTCTAATGTGACTTCTAGAGCCTTCTATTTGTTCGGTGGATGCCAGCTAGCACTTTCTAGAATGTATTCCTAATCCTTAACCCTCCGGGGTCTATTTAAGAACATTTCTGGCATTGTAAAAGGCAGTTCAGAGTGGAGTTTGAGAGAAGGTACTGGGAGAAGAATTTATCTCCAAATTTATGCTATTGTAAACCCTTAGGGCATGTTTTGGAGTTTTTTTCTCTGCACTAAGTGTACTAGCATATTTTCACAATTAATAAAAATTTTCCTTTCCTATTGTGTCCATTCTGTACTTGGGTTGTGTCTCCATCAATTTTGTAAAATAAGTATGGGAATTGTTGATGTGACAAAGTTTAGTGCTTCTAATTCTATCTCACAAAATGTATGGGTCTCTTATCATGATTTTCTTGTCACAACATAGATAATGCATAGAGTTTAGTATGATGCATTTGCTCGATTTTGTAATTATCACATCTATTACTACTATATTGACAATTGTTTTCATCAAATTTTGGTCTCTTTAAGAAACTATACTTGGGTATCACCTTTTTCTTACTTCACTTTCTTCTCTATACAAGACAGTGACTCAAGCTCTACAAAGTCCTTGTTGTTAATATTTTTAATACTTGTAGCAATGTTCTTTCATGATTTTTTTTAATTTATTGGATGGATACTTTTCATTACACTATACAAAAACATCTTTTATTTCACCTATTTGGTCTCACTTCCATTCTATTTCATACTATATGTACTCCATGTCTTACCATACTATATATAACTATATTAAATCTACTTTATGTTCCTTATCATCATTCGTGATCTAATTTTGTCCATATTTCATTATGACTATCTTTTTAACTTCTATTACAACCACTATATTGACATTTTAATACTCCTTATGATGGTAGTGATATCGATCTATAGGTCGTCTTATTATGATCCCAACTATACATTTATGCTACATTCTTTTTAAGATTGTACTATTTTTGTTCTTGATGGCTTTATTTGCATGCCTTAATGTCATTTTTCTAGGCATTATCATTATCACCAATTTTCATATATTCTTAATGTCATTTCCCATGACACTAGTTTTCCATTTTATCTTACTATTTTAGCATTAGAGATCACTATTTCCACTATCACAATCATGATTTTCTTTTTACTTTGGGCACCATACTTCATTTTTATTTCCTTACTAGTATGCACTTTGTATCATGAAACGCTTGGTTTCTCTCAAAATTTTGTACTTGTCTCTAAATATCATTGCTATCAACCCCTTTGAATATTGTGATCTTTACATACTCATCCTTGTTTATTATTATTTTCCTCCATTAGCATGACAATCATTACTATCCTTTTCACTTATAACAACAATATTATAGATGTTCCTAGTTGGTCATGGTCATTCCATTTTGATGCAATTATACAGATCACTGCTTCGTGTTCCTACAATGCCATTATTGATTTTCTTTTCATATTTATATGATCACTAATTTTCATTGAGTTTAATTCATGAACATCATTATAGAAACAATATTTAATGGATATGGATGACTACACTATACTAATATTTTGAGAATCCATACATTGCATTTTATAGTTATTTTGACTATGATTTTTCCATTATTTTTATAACTCTTGGGGGACTTTATATGATATCCACATTTCTCTTTTGATCTTTGTTTTTACATTATGAGATTACTACCATTTCATACTCATTGGATTTCTATAGAAAAATACCTTCTTTCTTTTGACAATGAACCTTCATATTCATTGTTATGAATGATGAGTAATTGATTAATATGACTATAATGAGTATGAAGATAATAAACTCTTATCTCTCTCACAATATAAGAGAGAAGTGTGATGGGATCAACTCTTATGGGATGCCATTTTACCCCATATATTATGATATCATGTGATATTATTTTAAGGTATTTTAGTAATGATTATGATAATTGTACTTGTAGAGTGAATAAATATGTTAGGTTAAAAAATGAGCTTCTAATTTGTTTATCTTCTTTCCTTTCATGATATATGCGGTTATTGCACAATTGAATTGATTCTCAATGAGCAACTACGCATTTTTTGGTATTTCATAAGGAATGATAATGAATCTCAAGCTCTAACCCATTTCTCTCTCTTCTCTTTTAGACACCTTTGGGTTAGCAAAGTGATAGGAGTTGGAGGAGTGAAACTCAATCTTCAAAGTTATTCATTCCATGGAATGATGGATCTCTTCTCTTTCCATGTGTATTCTTCTGTAAATGTATATTTTCCTTCTAAAGTGTATCAATTCTATTACTCCCATGACTTGTATAATTTTTATAAATAGTTGTGTGATTATTTTTCTTATAAGAGCACTTGTGTTGAATTTAGAATTCATTTCATAGCATATCACTCTTATAAAAAAAAACTTTACTAGAATTAAATATATACCATTAACTTTTAACTATAAGTACTATTCCAGCTCTATATGATTGAGTTGAAAGTGACAATTAGGTAACAATCATTCATGCAAAATTCTAATTCAATAATAGCATGTAATTGATTATTAATTATAAATAATATAAAATTATGTTATAATTTATTTATCTTTTAATATAATAATCCTTATTATTACATAGATGTTTGACTCTAAAGTTAAAAGATATTACTTAATTAAAAACATCTTGCATCCAAAATGTAAATATTATATTATAAAATAATAAAAAAATCAAAGGTCGATTACCTACTCCCTAAATAACGTATCAAATTCCGGTAAAATTAAACTATTTAAGAAACTCAACATTAAAAATCAAGGGAGGACATGCAAGTATTGAATAATGAAAGGACAGGGTAAGAATAAAAAATAAATGTTCTCCTCAATGATAATTTTCAGATTGCATAATTTTCAAAGTATAGTGGCGTAATTTATAATTGCTGGCGTCGAAGCAGATCTTGAAAATGATCTGCTTATCTCATGAATAAATTTTATTTTGAACTAATTAAAGGGCCTAGATGTGTGACTGAATTTCTAGAAATATTCTTTGAACACATGTTTATTGTGAAACAAGGAAAAAGAAATAGTCTAATATCAAACTTGGCTTATCTAGAAGTTGAAAATTTCCTCACAAAACAGCAACTTCCGTATGTTCGATTTTGTGAAAGCATCCACGTGTTTTTAAATACTTTTTAATGGAAAGTAAACATAAAAAAACACGTATATGTCATTTAAAGTAATTAATTGATGTTGAGAGACCTTCCATAGTTTTGAGTAATAGACATAAATTTTAATGTCCTAGAAGCACTACTTTTAAATGGAGAAATTAAAAGATACCAAGTCATATTTCATAAGTGTGATGGATGAATTTGTTGACAAAACTACATATCTTTTATATCAAATTTGACAAATTTGACAATTATTAAATCATTGAATTATTATTGTAATTTGAAAATTAATTCAAATTGAAAAATAACTTTCCTTAAGCTTAATCAATGTCAATTCAATATAGTGTACGTAAATATCTTCATTTAAAATAGTCTATGTTTTTTTAATCCATTCAACTTTAACTTTAAAGATAATAATTTATGTTGTTATCAAAATAAAAAAGGGAATTGGATATAGAATTGAAATATAATAAATAATATATATTTTGAATCTTTGAAACAAGATTTGGCAAAAAAAATTCTGCATTTCTATAAAATATAATTTCAATATGTTGAAATCAATAAGAGGTAGCAAAAAGGTTATGTTTTAATCCTCAATTCACAAATGAATGAATTTGACCCAAAAACCTTATCATCTACTCTTCCAACAAACATGCTAGAAAGTGAGGCATGTTGGGTCAAAGTAGGCTTGGCCAAACTTAGCTTGGTTGAACATACTTTAGCCTGAGCCTGTACATATAAAAAGATGAACTAATGATTTTACTTTTGATAGAATTTTATTTATCAAATTAGTTCATCCCAAATTGGCTTGGTATTTGCCACATAAGGGCTAGATTGAGAAAGTAATATTTGGTTTTCATGTAGTCTTATTGCTACTTGTGTCATGTCATAGACTTAATTTATGTATTATCACAATCTTATGTAATCCCATCTAAATTTTTTAATATAAGGTATCATTTATAGAAAGAGCAGAATATAAGAGGTTGATCCATTATTAATCATTTTCAATTATTGCAACCATAATCATGAAATTCACCCTCTTCTCTACTCTCTTATCAAAGGTCATGTTTGTGTTGAAAGTGATCATAGGTATACTCAATATCAATGCTTACATGATAGAAAAACTTCTATTGTATAAACTCTTCATCTTTGAAAATGATTTTGTAATACCCTTTTGGGGTTCATTTTGGGGAAAAATATGTCACCATTAAGTTTAGAATATCCAAAACCTATATTTTCATATATAACACTTAACATTTGTCCAACATCAATTTACTAACTTCATTTTTTTCTCTAATTTCTAAATTCATCAAAAAAATATTATTATGGTTCTTTAAGTGTGTGGATCCATATTGATGTTTTTAGCATTAGTAGGTCCATTATATATACTTCTTCAACAAAAAAATATTCGTGTACTCATCAAGTGTAATCCTATGCAATTGGTTATGATTATGATCACACCTATTAAATTGATATATGATTAAAAAAATGACTTTTAAAATTAATATTTTATTGTAGTTTTGCCTCTATTTTCTAGAACTGTATTTTTAAACACTAGACGACATAACTTTAGACTAGATAGTCACAACAGATTTTTGTGGGCCAAAGCCCATATCGAAAATGAAAATTATATTTTCCTACCTCGTGGTCACTTTAGTGGATAGTTGCCAAATATTTTCTAGTTAATAGACATCTATATAGATATAATGAGTGAGAGAGGGGGTTATCAATATGAATAATACCCCCAATCTTAATTATTACAAACCCTATATCATCATTATTGTGCTACAAATCCTATATTATCAATCATATTACTTATATCCTATATCTTAAATAAAACCTAGTATATTTACCCTATAAAGGGATAAATAAGTGATGAGTTATAGAGAGGGAAGAAAGAGAGATGAGGAGAAATACTAGAATAAAGAGAAAGAAACAACTAAGAAGGGAGATGAGGAGAGATAGAAAATGAGTGACTAAGTAACCTAGAGGAGAAAAATATATGAGGTCAAAGAAAAACTAAATGAGAGATAGTTTTATAAATAAATAAATATGGTTAAGGAGGTAGATATAGGTGGAGAGGGTGAGAAATAATTAAGAGGAGAGAGATATAAAGATTAGAAACCTAGAGCTTAGGGTGAGAGGGGTTGTGATCAAGAAAGTGAAAATATCATAGAAAAATAACAAGAGAGTGAGAGATAAGAAGAAGCATGGAGAAAAGAAATCATAAATATGGGAGTAAGGAAGAAAGGTTAGGTGGAGGAGAGGAGAATTATAGGAACTTTAATTCCTAGTCAACCCTAACATGTCCTTGATATGTGTGTTGGAAGTTAGGGAATGTTATAGGGACTTGTTTGCTTGTTTTGGTAAGATAATTCAATTCTTCTTAAGGAATTTGTATAACCCATTCTTTTACATCTATAATAAATTCACATATCGTTTTGAAATGATAAATCTATATGGGTATAATATCCCATCATAAGTATTCATCTCTTCTTATATATTCATAATATTTTAAGACATGTATGTTGGGGCCACCTGATAGATCTATATGTTACTATGTGAGGTATTCCTTATCAATGATTATGATTACCTTAGATACATTAATTATAATGACTAAAGGGTTAATTTTTTCCCCATCCTAATGATACTACAAGGATTATACTTGAGATTAGACATGACTGTGATATTTTATCATTTGTGGTTTTTGTGTTCCTCCATAATAGACATAGATGATAATATGTTATTAGATTAGCCTCCCCTTTAAATAATATGTTCATTATCATTATCTCTTATGCTTAATTATACATGATCCTAGTTTTTTGTTTGGTTGATTATGAGATTCTTCTTGTTGAGAAATGATTTATAAATAAATTACTTATATATTTGAATATGCTTACATATCAATTTTTTGACGTCACTAATGATGATTTACCTTGTTTTACTGCATTTACATGGTTATGATTTCCTTCATGCTAACAATACTAACAAATCATGTTTTAATATGAATCTTTTCTAATGTGCCTCTAGGATGAGGAGATGCATTCATAATGACTTCTATGGGATATCTACATCATGTTGCACTCCCCTCCCTTCTACTATTTTCCTATGTGTGTGTATAATTTTTCTCATCTCAGTGATGAAAGGTTACAAGTGACAAGTATTGACTCCACTAGGATACACAAGTCTAAGTGTGCCTTTAAAATCCTCCAAAGTTATTATTGTGTACGTAATGCTAAGGTCCCTAGAAGTAACACCTTGTAGTATAGGTTTTCTATTTAGGTAGAATAATTGAATTTTTTAAAAATTCTTGAACTTATTGATTATAAACTTTCATTCTTTTTGTTATATGATTTTTTTTTATCATTTCATTTGTTTCTCTTCCTTAGTATAGCTCTTGTATGATCTTTTTCATATTTTTTTTAAAGGTTTCATGTTCCTTTAGGAGTTTAGCTTGATTTTTCTTGTTCACTATGGTTGACCTTGTTTGATCTATGTAGTTTCCTCTATGTGTTTTATAATTTAGTGATATGCCCTCTTTGGATGATTATATTTACTTTGAGGTGTATGATTTTATTCTATATGACTGTTATATATTATAGTAAGTATAAACACATAGTAGTATGAATATTGTGATCTATTACTTCCTAATCACATAGTTTATAATATTTTTTATTTTACATGTGTGTGTTGGTGTGCACACATGCACACGCATGCACGCGCGCACACACACACACAACTTATATGTGATTACATTACATAAAATGGATATTGGTTACAATGTATATATTTGGAACTAAGGTAAAGTATAGTATTTTTAATAATTGAATATTACTTAATCTGAAGTATGGTATTCTTAATTGTTAGTTATTATTAACATGGCTACAAGGAAAAGACCCTTAAGGACTACTCTAGGAAGCGCCAAAGATCCAACATGAGGAAGAAGGAAACTCCAGATCTTTACCAATAGAATTCAGAAATGAAAGAAGTGACAAGCAAACTTTCAGAGCTCGAAATTAACGCAGCAAAAATGTTAAGAGAGATTTCCTAAGCGCCTTAGTTTTTTTGGGATGACCTAGCTTTTTGTCCTTTCTCCCTAGCTTTTCACTAGTTCATGTCTTTTTGTAGGGATATGTTTCTTTGGTATGTTTTTAGTTATTGTAGCTACTTTAAGCGATCTTTTATGATTGTTCTTCTTATTGTATGGGTTTAAAGGCCCTATTAAATCTTGACTATGATACATATTTTTTTATATCTTTTATGACATATATTATAAAAATGTCTACTACTGATTATAAAATAATTCATATATACTTATATTTATGTACTATAATTGTGAGTTTATAATTAGTTAAATTATTTAATTATATGCTTTTTAGTTGATAGTTAGTTGGGGTTGGTTACCTTTGGAAAATCTATTTATATCAGTTATACTTTTATTTTGACAGAGAAGGTTTGAAACCTTTAGGGGAGCATGGTTGAAATTTTCATAGAGAATTTTGAAGAAAAACTTATGATTATTGAAGGAGGGTTTGTGAGCATAATTCTTTAATGATTTATAATCTTCGTTATGTTTTGGGAGAGAGTCATTTATGATATTTTCAAGGGTTGAGAATAGGATATTTTCAATGGTTGAGAGTAGTATTTGTCTTCCTCTCTTTGTAATGCAGGAGCATCTTGGGTGTAAGAGCAATCTTGCATCGCCCAAAAATATTTTATTTTTAGTCTTTTCTATTTTAATAAGGACTAGTAGATAGGGTGGTTACTATTTATGGGAACTTGCTATTTTTAGTAAGTTTTTCATATGAGCTTGGAATGTTCTCATTTTTTGCAAGAAGATTCATTTTAGAGTTGTAAGCCTACCATTAAATATCATTGCTCAAGCATAAGTATCAGAGAAGATATTGCATATTTTTAGTGGAAATAATTGTAGAAAAATCTCCAGGCTCACTGTTGGAGGCCTTAGAGTGCCTGATGAGGTTCAAAAACTTGACGGAAGGGTGTTGCATGGGTCCAAGCCTATAGATTAGAAACTAGCATTTCCAAAAAGTGGTTATAATAGCCAATCAAAGCAATGGTTCAAGAGTTATGGCCTTCCAAAGTTGGGCTACCCAAAATTCCTAAAATAAATGCCAAAGATGTATTTGGCCAACTCTATATGTATTGTTAGGGTCTGTCAGCCCTAGGTATTAAGTTTCATTGTCTAGAACCTTCTTGGGTGGCATAAAATTGCCTATTTAAGAAAGGCACAAACATTGTCAAGGACAACTCTATGTGATAGTTAGCAGCTTGTCTTGTAAATTATTGTAATGAAGACACCCATGTGGGTTACCATATTGTACCTGTGAATTCTGTAATACCACATTTGTGGTGCAAATAAGAAGTCCATATTTTGTTCTTGGATTGGTTGTTGTTTCTTTGTTTCTGTTATGAGTTTATGGTATTAAGGGGAGCACCCTTCATCAAGTGGTATTAGAGCTAGAGTACTTGAGTGCGTGGATAGATTGTTGACTGTGAGGCAGTTCACACTAGGACCATGGTTTGGGTTGAGTGTGTAGAAAGATCGTTTATTGTGAGGTAGTTTACACTAGCATTTCAGCAAAAGCATAAAAATGCCTCCACAAAGAGAGCCTGGCAGAACAACTGTAGGTGTTACATTTAAGGGTTTTTGAGCCCTCTAAAGACATATGTAGGCATTGGAAGAATAAATGCCTAAAGGAATGAATCTTCCCATAAGAGATGAAAGTGAGGATGAGGATGAAGTAGAAGAAAATGCTGAAGCAAAGTCAATTCAAAATCTAGAGGAAGAGAGGCTTTTTAGGGCCATCTCCAAGATTGGAAAAAAAACCTAAGTTTAAGGTTCCCACATTTTTGGGACATCTTAACCCAGAGAAGCTAATCGATTGGATCAATAAATTAGAAGAGTACTTTGAGTATGGAGATATTGATGATCCTAATAGGGTCAAGTTTGTGAAGGAAAAACTAAAAGGACATGTGAATATATGTTGGTAGGAGGTTAAATTGGAGAAAAATAGAAACGGAAAGGAAAAAACCACTAGATGGGATTGGATGATAGCTAAACTAAAGAAAAAATTCATTCCCATGGATTATGAGCTTGATCTGTTGAAGAAGATGCAAGCGTTGAAGCAAGTAGGAAAATATTTTCAAGACTATACCTGAAGAGTTCTACGAAGTTCTCATTAGAACTAGCCATACAAAAGTTGATAAGGAGAAAGTGTCTCATTATCTTAATGGGTTAAGGCCAAGCATTCATGACAACTTGATTCTAGTTCAAATGAATAGTATTAAGGAGGCATGCCAATTTTCCCTAAAAGTTGAGAGGAGAAATTGAGCAAGAAGTTTGACAACAAGAATATATAAGAGGTCACAGTGGAAGATCTGGAGTATGATCTTATGGAGGTCGTAATGATGATCAAAAGAAAAAGGATGAGGCTAGAAGTAGTAGTTAGAACCAAAGGGGAAACAATTCCAATTATTTTCATGATTAGAACAATAGAGATCAGAGAGGAAGAGGCAGAGGACAAGGTCTAGAAGAGGAGGCTTCCATGGGAAATGTTTTCACTATGGAGAAGAAGGGCATAGAGCATTTGAGTGTAGCTAGCACTGAGGAAGGAAAAATCAAAGAATAGAAGGCTAGGCTAGAGTTGCACATGTTGATGAAGATGCCAGAGCATCATATTCTAAAGATGTTAAAAGAGGAGAAGTCCTAGTTAACAAAAGAGTCCTACTGAGTGGTGACAATGAACCTGATCAAAGGAGTTTATTTTGCACAAGGTGTAGATGTGAAGATAAGTGTTGTGATGTGATCATTGATGGTGGAAGTACTAACAATCTAGTGTCAAAAATAATGGTCACCAAGTTGAAGCTAAAGAGATAAAAACACCCATGTCTATACCATATTTCTTGAGTGAAAGATGACCACAAGGTCATGGTCAATGAGTAGTGCCCAGTGAAGTTCAAGATTAGAAGCTATTAAGATGAGGTACTTTGCAATATCATAGCTATGGACATATGTCATATGTTGTTGGGTAGGCTGTGGCAATTTGATAGGCATGTACATGATGGATGAGTAAATACCTACACTCTAACCAAAGATGGAGTGAAGCATAATTTGAAGCCATTAAAGGATAAAGAAGAGAATGTATGTAGTGCTAACAAAATATGTTTTGCTGATGGAAAAGAGCTTCATAAAGGTATGAAGTATGAGCATATGTGTTTTGCTATAATTCCAAAAGATAGTAAAGAAGAAGTAGAGTAGGTACCTATAGAAGTTGCAGATATGTTGGGAGAGTTTTTTGATATTGTATCAAATAATTAACCTAATGGATTTCCCCCAATGAGGAAGATCAGTCACCAGATGGATTTGGTTCCAAGAGCTAGTTTTCCAAACAAGGCAATACATAGAATGACACCAGCAAAAAGTGAAGAGTTGAACAAGCAAGTTCATGAGTTTTTGTAGAAGGGGTTGATTCAAGAGAGTTTGAGTCCATGTGTTGTACTAGCAGTATTAGCACCAAAGAAGGATAGAGAATGGAGGATGTGCACAAATTCTCATGCTATCAACAAAATCACAATCAAGTATAGATTTCCATTGCCAAGGATGGGATGATATTATGGACTATTTAAGTGAAGCTAAGTATTTCACACAGATAGATCTAAAAAGTGGGTGCCATTCAATTCATATCAGAGAAGGTGATGAGTGGAACATTACTTTCATGACTAAAGAAGGACTGTATAAGTAGTTAGTCATTCCTTTTGGGCTAGCCAATGCACCAAGCACTTTCATGCAGATCATGAATAAGGTACTGAAGGAGTTTCAAGATAAATTTGTCATTATTTACCTAGATGATATATTGATCTTTAGTAAGACATTGGAGGAATATTTAAACCACATTTGAAAGGTGTTTGATAAGTTGAGAGAAGAGAAGTTGTTGATAAACCTAAAGAAGTGCAATTTTCTAAAGGAGTTTGTGTACCTAGGAATTGTAGTCTCAACAGAAGGTCTAAAAATGGACCCAAAGAAAGTGAAGGCTATCCTTGAATGGCCTACTTCAAGGAGTGTGACTGAGGTAAGATATTTTCATGGACTGGCTAGTTTTTATAGAAAGTTCAAAAGAGGTTTTAGTAGTATCTGTGGACCCCTGACTAAAATAATGAGAGGGGATATGGAAGAATTTAAGTGGACTACGAGAGAAAATAAGAATTTTAATCTGTTGAAATGGAAAATTACTAAGCAGCCTATTTTAGCACTTCTAGATTTTAACAAGGTGTTTCAAGTAGACTATGATGCTAGTGGTACTATAATAGGAGCTATTTTGAGCCAAGAAGGTAGACATGTTGCTTATTTTAGTGAGAAATTTTGTGATGCAAAAATAAAATAATTTTTTTATGATTAGGAATTTTATGCTATAGTTCAAGAATTGAAGAAGTGGAGACACTATCTTCTTCCTAAAGAGTTTATTTTGTATACTGATCATCAAGCTTTGCAATGTTTGAATGGTCAAGGAAAATTGAACCAAAGGCATTTCAAGTGGGTTGAGTTTTTGCAGAGTTATACATTTGTTTTGAAACACAAGAATGGGAGGTCTAACAGAGTTATAGATGCTCTTAGTAAAAGACAATATTTGTTGACAAAAATGAAGATAGAGGTGGTTGGGTTCAAGGAACTCAATATTTTGTATCCAGATGATCCTAATTTTGGTGAACCATGGAAGGCTTGTACAAAACCTATTACAGTTGACATGACAAGGTGGTTGGATTTCATGATCCAAGATAGTATGTTGTTCAAAGGAAGCCACTTGTGCATTCCCAGAAGTTCAATGAGAGAGAATCACATCAAGGAGAAGCATAGTGGAGGGTTGGATGGACATTTTGGTAGAGATAAAACCATAGCTTTGGTTATTGAGAATTATTACTAGCCATAGTTCCAAAAAGATGTGAAGAAGTTTGGAAAAAGTTGTAGAGTATGTCAGATGGGGAAAGGAGTGAAGCATAATAAAGGATTGTATCAGCCATTACCTATACCAGAGAATCCATGGGAGGATGTCAACATGGATTTTGTTCTTGGATTATCAAGAACACAGTGCATGCATGATTCTATTTTTGTGGTGGTTGACAAGTCTTCAAAGATTGCACATTTTATTCCTTGCAAGAAGACTAATGACGTGGTTCATGTGGCAGAGTTGTTTATCAAAGAAGTGTTGAGACTACATGGTCCACAAAAGAGTATAGTTTCAGATGGAGATACCAAATTTTTTGGGTATTTCTAGGGTACATTGTGGAAGAAACTGAAGACATATTTAAAGTTAAGTTCATCACATCATTCACAGATTGATGGACATATAGAAGCTGTGAATTTCAGTTTGGAAAACTTGTTGAGATGCTTGGTTGGAGATAAACTTAAAGGATGGGATATGATTCTACCATAGGCAGAATTTTCATATAATAATTCTATCCAAATTTTAAGTGGGAGTAGTCCCAAAAATGCTTTTTGAATTACAGTAGCTGGATAAAGGCGAGATAAGTAGTACTAAAGTAGAAGATTTTGTTAAACATTTGAAGAACATCCATGAGGAGGTAAGGAAGCACATCATAAAGATGAATACATAGTATAAGGATAAGTTATATGTGAAAAGGAGGTATAAGGAATTTTAGATTGGAGATGAAGTCATGGTTCATTTGAGAAAGGAGCATTTTCCAATGGGTATATCTAATAAGATGAATATGAAGAAGTTTGGACCATGCAAGATAGTGAAAAAACATGAGTTTGGAAATGCATATGAAGTGGAGTTTCCTATTGAATTGAATATTTCACCAGTATTTAACATTTTATATTTGATAGAGTATTATGAAGGAGGTGATGAAGATGAAGTTGCAAAAGTGTAGTGGAGTATTCTAGCAACTAGTTCGATTACAAAGGAGATTGAGGAAATATTGTTCAAATGGAAAGGGAGGCCAGTTGAGGATTCATCATGGCTAGCAAAGGAGGAGGTTAACCATCTTGGTTTTCCTTTGAACATTTGAGACGTGATGGGGTCACTTCTCAAATTACCCTAGGTCTCTGATGCAGGAGCATCCTAGGTGTAAGAGCAATCTTGCATCACCCAAAAATATTTTATTTTCAATCTTTTCTATTTTAATAAGGACTAGTAGATAGGGTGGTTACTATTTATGGGAACTTGCTATTTTTAGTAAGTTTTTCATATGAGCTCAGAATGTTCTCATTTTCTGTAGGAAGGTTCATTTTAGAGTTGTAAGCCTACCATAAAAATCACATTGCTCAAGCATAAGCATCAGAGAAGCTTTTACAGATTTTTGGTGGAAAAACTTGCAAATAAATATTCAATCTTACCATTGGAGGCCTTAAAGTGCCTGGATGAGGTTTGAAAACTTGACAGAAGGGCACTAACACTATTTCAAGCCTATAGATCATGAGCTGGCATTTCCAAAAAGAGTTTATAATAGCCAATCAGAGAAACAGTTCAAGGGTTATGGCCTTCCAAATTTGGGCTACCCGAAATTCCTAAAATAAATGTCAAAGATGTAATCGGCCAACTCTATATGTGTTTTTAGGGTCTATCAGCCCTAGGTATTGGGTTTCATTGTCTAGAACCTTCCCAAGTGACATAAGATTTCCTATTTAAGAAAGGCCCAAACATTATCTAGGATAGGTCTAGGTGATAGTTCGCAGTTTGTCTTGCAAATTATTGTAATGAAGGCACCCATGTGGGTTAGCATATTGTACTTGTGAATTTTGTAATACTACATTTGTAGTGCAAATAAGAAGTCCATATTTTTTTCTTGCATTTTTTTGTTGTCTCTCTATTTTTGTTATCAATTTATGGTATTAAGGGGAGCACCCTTCATCACTTTGTCTCCTTACTTGGGTTCTTCAATTGAAGCTTCATAGAACTTGAGGTATAGATTGAATTTTTGGATTGTAAAATATAGACCTATTTACATGCTCTCATGATTTATGATATCTATAATTTACAATCCTAAGAACTATTTAAAATTTTATGTTATTTTTTTGTGAAAATTGCCATGTGTTTTCCTAGGATTTTTAGCAACCCTTTTTTGTAGATCTGTTATTTGAATAATCTGAATTTAATCTAGGGTTCTTGATGGGGTCAAGCCCAAGAACAAAATGGACACAATAGGAAAGGGAAACTTTATTAACTATGAAAATATGCTAATACACTCAGTACAGAGAAAAATAGACTCCAAAACATGTCCTTTGGGCTTACAATAGTATAAATCTGGAGATAATTTCTCCTTCCAGTACCTCCTCTCAAACTCCACTCTAAACTACCTTTTACAATGCTAGAAATGTTCTTAAATAGATCCCAAAGGGTTAAGGATTAGGAATAAATTCTAGAAATTTTCAGTTGGCACCCACTACCAAAATAGAAGGCTCCAGAAGTCACATTAGAAGTCGGCGTAAAATTAGAAGAATCTAGAAACAGTAGTCAAACTTTCGGGAGGCATAACTTTTGAACCATAGCTCTGATTGACTAACCGTTTACATTTTTGAAAAGCTCTTGGAGTGCTCTATAGCCCTATGGACAAGCTTCACTCGTCCTCCATTTTTTTGGACCTATACAAGGTCATTTAATACCTCTGACCTGACTTTGAAGCATTCTTAGGGGGTCTCCAGAAACTGAAAAACTACAATAACTTTCAAACCGTGGGGCCTTTTGACCTAATTCTTTTTTTGGAATGTTCTAAATTACAATTACAATAATCCCTCCAATTTACACCTTCTAACTCACCACAATTATGGCTCAATTACATAGTCCTATTTTTTGACATTTACACATATCCCAAGGTGCTTAAAAAATCTAACCCAAAACACTAATAGTGGAACTGTGAGAGTTGGAACCTTTATTTGACCCAAATGGGTATCCAAAAATGAAAACACATGAAATAGAAACTATGTCTAGCTATATCTTTTTTGGTGACACGGGATTTCCCTTATACCTCTGGATGCTCCTGCATCAAACACCCAGGGTAGATTGAAAAGTGACCCTATCACTTGATAGATGGTAGAGGAAATCCCAAATGGGAAACCTCAGCTGCTGATATCCAAGTTGAGTCCTCTATCGTCCATCCTTTCCACTTAACCAGGTACTCTTCATACTTACTATTTCTGGTACTCTTGCCCACACAACTGTCTAGAATCTCTTCGATCTCCTCCTTCTTAGAAGTAGGAATTGGACATGGCTCCAACGTCAACCCCTCATCTGCACCATCATCATGATACTCTATTAAGTTTTTAATGTTGAAGATAGGAGAAATGTGGATTCCATCTAGCAACTCCACCTCATATGCATTTCTTGAGTCATATTTCTTCAAAATTTTGCAGGGGCCAAATTTCTTCATCTTCAGCTTGAAATTTCTTCATCTTCAGCTTGTTGTAAGTACCTACTGGAGATCTTTCTTTTCTTAAGTGTACCATGACTAGATCCCCTACTTGGAACTCCTTATGTCTTCTCCTTTGATCAACCCTAGCTTTTTATTGTTGGTTCATCTTGGTAATGTGTGCCTGGACCTCCTCATGTAGATGCTTGATATGTTTAAAAAATTCTTCCACTTCAGCACTTGTCCTCTCCCCTTGCTCCATCTTCCTCAATTCTAGTGCAGTCCTTGGGCTACTTCCATATACAATTTGGAATGGTGATCTACCAGTACTCCTATTTATAGAGTTATTGTAAGAAAATTCCACTTGTGGTAGAATCAAATCCCATCCCTTAGGCTTATCCCCAACTAAACATCTTAACAAATTGCCCAGACTTCTATTTACCATTCAGTCAGTCCGCCAGTCTATGGGTGATGTGTAGAACTAAACTTCAAGTTCATTCTCAACTTCTTCCACAATTTTCTCCAAAAATACCCCATAAATTTAGTATCTGTGTCAAAAATTATACTCCTTAGGAGACCATGTAGTCTTACCACCTCTCTAAAAAACAAGTCTATAGTATAGACAATATCATGATTTTTGTGGCATGGTATGAAATGTGCCATTTTGGAGAACCTATCAAGAGCCACAAATATGGAGTCATTACCCCTTTGTGTCCTCAACAATCTAAGAACAAAATCCATACTTATGTCCTCCCATGGCTTTGATTGAATAGGCAATGGCTGATATAGTCTAGTATTATGACTAAACCCCTTGGCCGCTTGACAAACCTGACAACTATGTACAAAATTCTTCACATCCTGTGACATTTGAGGCCAAAAATAATGTTCTCTAATAATGAAAATGGTTTTATCTAGACCAAAATGTCCTTCCATCCCTCTATTGTGTTTCCCCTTAATCAAATTTTCCCTCATGGAACTTCTTGGAATGCACAATTGACTACCCTTGAACAACATACCATCTTGAATCAAATAGTGTATCCACTTGGTTCTATCTATAGCAACAGTTTCTTTACAAGCTTTCTAGGCTTGAGAAAAATCAAGATCCTCAAGGTATAGATTCTTGAGTTCATCAAACCCAACTACTTCAACTTGCATTACTATAAGCAACAACTACCTCCTACTCAATGCATCTGCAACCCTATTAGACTTTCCACTTCTATGCTTCAACACAAATGTATAGCTCTGCAAGAACTCTACCCACTTCATATGCCTCTAGTTCAATTTACCTTGGCTATTTAGGTACTGTAATGCCTGGTGATCAGCACACAAAACAAATTCCTTTGGAAATAAATAATGCCTCCATTTCTTTAGGGCCTAAACTATTGCATAGAACTCTTGATCATAAATAGAATACTTCTTCTTCGCATCATTCAATTTTTCACTAAAATATGCAATAGGCTTACCTTCTTGGATCAATATAGCCCCAATAGCTCTGCTGCTAGCATCACAATCCACCTGGAACACCTTACTAAAATGAAGAAGTTCCAACACAAGTTGTTCTATCACCTTCTTCTTCAGCATTTCAAAACTTCTCACAACTATCGCAATCCATTTGAACTCTTTTCTATCCCATCTTATTGTGTTAGTCAGGGGTGCACATATGCTGCTGAAATTCTTAATGAACTTCCTATAAAAACTAACCCAACCATGAAATGATCTTACCTTAGTAGCAGGCCTTGGAGTAGGCCATTTCAAGATGGCTTTTACCTTCTCTGGATCCATTTTGAGACCTTCAAGTGATACAACAAACCCCAAGTAGACTAACTCTTTTTTAGCAAAGTTACACTTCTTTAGATTAATTAATAGTTTCTCTTCCCTCAACCTTTCAAGGACACTACAAATATGCAATAAATGTTCTTCCAAAGTCTTGGTGAAAATTAAAATATCATCCAAATAAACAATAACAAATTTTCCCAAGAACTTCTTAAGTACCTCATTCATAAGCCGCATGAAGGTGCTTGGGGCGTTCATCAATCCAAAGGGCATGACTAGCCACTCATAAAAACCCTCCTTGGTCTTGAAGGCAATTTTCCACTCATCTCCTTCTCATATTTGTATCTAGTGATAGCCACTCTTGAGATCTGCCTTTGTGAAGTACTGAGCTCCACTCAAGCAGTCCATAAGATCATCCATTCTTGGCAAAGGAAACTAATACTTGATGGTTATGCTATTTATAGCTTGAGAATCTGTACACATTCTCCACTCTCCATCCTTGTTTGGTGCCAGTACTGCAAGTATTCAACATGGACTCAGGCTTTCTCAAATCAAACCCTTCCTCAATAGCTCCTAAACCTGTCTGTTTAGCTCCTCAATTTCAGTAGGAGTCATCCTCTGAGTAGCCTTGTTATGAAAAGTAGCTCCAGGGATTAAATCTATATAATGAGTGATTTTCCTTATTGGTGGGAATCCTTTTCAAACATTATCAGAGATGATATCTCCAAACTCACTTAATAAATCTGAAACTTCAAGTGGTATTTCACTACTACCTTCCTTATCTTTTCTAGGAATCAAAGCATAATACATACACTGATGTTTCATGCCATCTAAAAAATTTCTTCCATCAACAAGATAGATCCTAGCACTGTTGCATACCTTTTCACCTTCCTTTATCATGGGCTTCAATTTGTGGCAAACTCCATCCTTTGTCAGAAAGTATGTGTTTGCATGACCATCATGTACTGCATGCCTATCAAACTGCCATGGTCTTCCCAACAATAGATGGCAGACATCCATTGGAATAATATCACAGAGAACTTCATCATGGTAACTCCCAATTTTCAACTTCACTAAACATTTTTCACTTACCAAGACCTTCTGATCATCCTTAACCCAAGTGATCCGATAGGGCTAGGGGTGTTTCTCCCTCTTGAGCTTCAGCTTAGAGACCATCTCCTCTAACACCAAGTTGTCAGTGCTACCACCATCAATGATCACATCACAACATTTATCCTCACACTTGCACCTGGTACAAAATAGACTCCTCATTTGTCCTGGTTCAATCTCACCACTTAGTAGGACCCTTTCATTTACTAAAGTCTCTCCTCTTTCTGCATCCTCTAAATGTGATGACTGTGCATCCTCATTCACATGAGCAACCCTAGCTTGACCCTCAGCTCTCATATCTGACCTTCATTGTCATTGAGGGCATTCAAAGGCATGATGACCTTCTTCATTGCAATGGAAACAGGTACCACAAAAACCTCCTCTTCCTAATGTATGCACCCTAAAATGGTCACCTAGACTATGGGCCCCCATTATTCAATTCATCAATTTATCAAATTTTTTGAATCAATGATGTTTAATATTTTATTAAATCAATTTCCTTGATCAAATTCAATTATTGTACTTTTCTAAGGTTGATCATTTTATCCTAAGTCTTATTTAATTAAAAGAAAATCTCTATTTTAATTAAATAAAATAAGTCCTCATTTAATTAAAAGAAAACCTCTCTTTTAATTAAATTCATCCACATTTAATTAATTAAGAGAAAAAACCCTCTTTTAATTTAATTAAATATCTCCTATTTAATTAAATGAACTTGCTCTCTTTTAATTAAATGAAAATCCCACTTAAATATCTCTTTTTGATGAAAAAGGAAATAAAATAAATTCTTTTATTTAATTTCTCTACACTTAAATGCACATATTTCTAAGTGGGACTTATCTTTCCACTTTCTTCTCAACCACTCCTCTTTTCTCATTGGTGGATCCTTATTTTACATGGATCATTATTTCTCCACCCTTGATTAAATCTTTATCCTCTCAATCTAGATCTTCCAATCTTCTTTATAAGGGAGAGCCCTCTCCTCATTTTGGATACCCATGATTATGCTATTGTTATGTTGTAGGATTGGAGAGAAAATTTTGAAGAAGGAGTTTTGAATGCTAAAGCTTTTGTGGAGAAATTCTATCTTCTTGTCTCATTCTCTCTTGCACCCATGGCTTTCATCATGGGCTTTTATCATTGCATTTGCATATTAGTTTAGAGTCATATTTGCTTTCATAGATTAGATCTTGCTTTATTTTGCATTATTATCATTTAGATTAGCTTGCATCTTCATTTTCATAAATATTTGATAATCATGGAGACTAGCACTCTTGATTTTCCTCTTTGAATATCTCATTTCATGGTGTACTTGCATGGGCATGAACTAGGTCAAACTGAGGGCCTCCATTGCAAACTCTTGCACTCCATGAATAGAGAGCTATGAGTCGCCATTCGAGACCTCACTTTTGAGAAATCTTGGATATAATGACCCATAGTAGTGTGCCCACATTTTAGGCATACGCCTGAACCTTGTCCACATCCTCTACCTCGTCCTCTTTGATCCCCAAAGTTTTGACCATGGGAGTAGTTGAAATCCTCGTTCTTCTGGTTCCTGCTAGTACCCACATCTTCATTTTTCTTTGGGGTCTCATTTTAGCCTCTAGATGACCTACCACTACCCCTTCCTCCTTTACTACACCCTCTTTATCTCCCTTCAAACCTTTTATTTAGCTTCTCTTCAAATCATAGGGCAAACTGGTATGCCTCCTCAACACTAGTCATTCTTACCAGAATTAATTCCTCCTGGATGCTAGGTCGCAACCCACTGATATAACAAGAAACCTTCTCCTTATTTTCTTTTGCATGCCCTACTCTAATCAAAAGTTGGTAAAACTCCTCTATATATTCTTGGACTAATTTTCCTACTTTCTTTAACCCATGCATCTTCTCAAACAAATCAAGCTCGTAGTCAACAGGAATGAACTACTTCTTTAGTTTGTCCACCATTCGATCCCACCTTGTGATCTTCTCCTTTCCTCTTCTATTTCTTTCCAATTGAACCTCCTGCCACCAAATTTTGGCATGGCCTTTCACTTTGGCCTTTTCAAACTTAACCCTATCTAGGTCCCTGGTATCCTCATGCTCAAAGTACTCCTCCAGTTCATTGATCCAGTCGATCAACTCATCCAATTTCAAATTTCCTAAAAATACACCCACATCAATTGTAGGTCTTTTTCCAAACTTAGTAATGGCCCTAAAAAGCCTCTCCTCTACCTAATTCAAAACTTCCCCTTCAACTTTCCCTTCCTATCTAGTTTCTTCTTCTTCATTGTCATCCTCACTTTAATTTTCTGTAGCAACATTTGTTCCTCTATGGAGCTCCTCTTGCAACGCTTGAACCTGCCTTTGGAGGGCTCTAACCTCCTTAGGATTAATAGCTCTGGCCCTTCCACCACGCTCTCTTCATGGAGGCATCTTCTTAACTCAAACCCACAACCACACAGTCCTACTACCTCTCCGTTGGTGCTCTGTCTACACACTCAAGAAAACCTCACTTTGATACCACTTGATGGGGTCAAGCCCAAGAATAGAATGGACACAATAGGAAAGGGAAAATTTATTAACTATGAAAATATGCTAATACACTCAGTACAGAGAAAAATAGACTCCAAAACATGCCCTTTAGGCTTACAATAGTATAAATCTGGAGATAATTTCTCCTTCCTATACTTCCTCTCAAACTCCACTCCGAACTACCTTTTACAATGCCATAAATGTTCTTAAATAGACCCCAAAGGGTTAAGGATTAGGAATACATTCTAGAAAGTGCCAGTTGGCATCCATCATTAAAATAGAAGGCTCCAAAAGTTGCATTAGAAGTCGGTGCAAAAGTAGAAGGATCTAGAAATAGTAGCCGAACTTCTGGGAGGCATAACTTTTGAACCATAGCTCTAATTGATAATCATTTACATTTTTGAAAAGCTCTTGGAGTTCTCTATAGCCCTATTGACAAGCTTCACTCATCCCCCATTTTTTGGACCTGTACGAGGTCAATTAATGCTTCTGACTGACTTTGAAGCATTCTTAAGAGGTCTCCAAAAATTGAAAAACTGTAATAACTTTCAAACCGTGGGGCTTTTTGACCTGATTCTTTTTTTGGAATGTTCTAAATTACAATTATAATCATCCCTCCAATTTACACCTTCTAACTCACCATAATTATGGCTCAATTACATAGCCCTATTTTTTTGACATTTACACGTATCCCAAGGTGCTTAAAAACTCTAACCTAGAACACTAATAGTGGAATTGTGAAAGTTGGAACCTTTATTTGACCCAAATGGGTATCTAGAAATGAAAACACATGAAACAAAAACTATGTCTAGGTATATTTTTTTTGGTGACACAAGATTGCCCTTATACCTCTGGATGCTCTTAAATTAGTTCTTCTTGGTTAATGTTATGGAAGTAAAATTCATAGGTATCAAATGTATATTTCTCATATTTCCTTTTTAAGGTTTAGTTAATTGCCCATAATTTATATTTTGTTAGACTAAATTTGTCTATTTGAAGTTGTGATTTTTTACTCAAGATAATCTAAATGCTATGAGTTGTAAAACTCATGTACATAATTTAATTTGATACCAAAGATGGTTATCTATCTTAGCTATCATTTTCCTCCATTTTTATTGATTTTTGTTTTGTTTTGTGATTTATAAACATCTTTAAGTAGCTAGATCTAAACCCTAACTAGGATTTTCTATTATAGAACATAAGTCATAACGTTCATCCTCATCCTTGGATCGTCATGTAAAATTTAGGGAAAGTATATAGTGATTTTTTCTCTATTTTTACCAAATTTATTATCCTAGTTATATTTTTAATGAAATATATGGGGTTATTATTCATTAATGACTATTCTTGTCATTTAAACATTGTTTGAAATAAACCAATTTTGAAAAGTGGCATGAAGTATTAGAGGCTTGTAGGTTACTAGAGGCTTTTAGGATCTTATTTTTTATTTCTCTGGTCCTATTTTACATTTACTATTACTTTTATATTATATATATTTCTTTTGGATGCTTTTTAATGTGTTTAGATCAACCTATAGATATGGAATCTCAAAATGGTATCTAAAATTATATTTTTATAATTTGAATGGATTTTACTTTCTTATGTTTCTCTCTATTGTTGAAGTGTGTCGAGTAGCATCCCCAAAAGAGAACTATTGTGATATTATTTCTTCTTAAATGCCATTATTATGAATAGTGTATATGTGGGAAATGATTCCACTACCCTATACGAGATGAAGGGTGAAAACCAAGATTCACCTCCTAATGTAGGCCTGATTAACACAAGATAAAGTATCAATGTGTAACCTAATGTGAAAAGGTGAACCACTTGGAATTTCTTCTACCTCACCTACATAAAGAGGGGGTTTTATGTAAGTATGTATGCAATAGAAAATCTACATGTAAATAAATGGAAATATTCATTAATATAGAGAAGGAAAGAAGACTCACTTATGAAATACAAACCTAAAGTTGGTTTGTTAGGTGATGTCTAAAATTGCTAAAACTCAAACTAAATTTGGGCCTAAAATTGTGAGATCCACAAAACCCATAAGTTCTTTGGGTCTAGGTCAGGGTCGACATGGACAATCAAATATTGACTTGGGTTAGCGCTCACTTTCTAGGGCAATGTCAATCTGTAGGGTTAGGGATGCAATGCAAATAAAATTAACATTAGCATTAACATATAGGGTTAGGGAGCTATAAAATTAACATGTAAATAAAGATACCTCAATGTAAGTAACATAATGCCCAATTTTATTCTTTGATATGAGCATTGATGGTCTAGCACTAAACTAATGTATATGCACAATAAGTTATGGGATGACCATTTATATAATTATAGAATAATCAAGTTTGTTTAAATCAAATGATTTATTCAATACATACTTCTAGATTCAATGACATAGTGTAAAAGGGGTCTGAGGGATCATTACCACCACCACTAATACTCTTTCCCTAAATTCTAAACATAATTGATATATACTTCTTTAATTATACATTCATTAATATATGAAAAATGATCAAATAATTTTAATAAATGTGCAAATATTTACTTGTGTATCAATGTCACATGTTTTATTGATATTATCATCAACTGTTATTCCATCATCCTCCTTCTCTCTGATTGTAGTGCCAAATGTGCACAAAGATCTAAAAGAGGGATACATACTGGCCCTTCTAGACCAACCATGGTCACCCTTGACTAAATGAGTGGTGCAATGTATTAGTAAATAGTTTTTCCCTTTTTGATTTAAAGATTGAAGAGAGAAAAAATCTTGATAAACTAACAGATTTGAAATTCCCTAAATGTGAAAGGAATTTCTCTACTTAGTATTATTTCACAATGTTATAAGGTGTAGCAACTAGTTTGAAAAGATGTTCATTAATTCCTCTTTTGAGGGAAAATCTTCCCAACAAGTATTTTAAAGAAAATAATGAAAAATCATAAACAATCAATTCATAAAAATGAAAAGATTGTGTAGATTGAAAAACCACTTAAATTTTATAACCAAGATCATCCACATGATTAATCCCTATAGATGAAAATGATTTAAAATCCACTTTTATCACTTGTCAATTTGAATTCTCTCAACTTCAATAGAAAGACTCCAAATTGCAGTAAGAAAATGTAAATCTTTTCACAAATGATCAATCTCCTCAAGGACAAAAATCATTTACTATCGATTCCAAAAAAGATTTAAAACATAAAATTGCAAAATCTTATATTTCCTTATCACAACCAAAATTTTGCATCAAAGTTTTCTTTTCAGAATGCAAATATCAAATCCAAAAGTATTTCTAGTTTTTCATCCACTAAGAGTCGACCTTTTTACAAAAGGAATTCTTGCTTTTAAAGAAATCCCACCCGAGTAGTTTCTCAACTACCCTAACTCCCTTTCACAAATCTTTTACTCGTACAAACTTTCCCACAAATGTCTAATGTAAGAATAATAATTCATTCTCTTTAAGGAATTAATTATTTCAAATTTCTTTTTATCTTGCCCCTCCAATTTACAATTTTTTTTGTTTTTATATTTCAATATTGATAATTAATGCTTGATAGAATTAACTATATGAGAAATTAGTCTAGCCCACCAATGGTTTATTATTATTTACTTTGCATTTAATTTGAATGATATTTAATTCATTATAGAATTAAATAATATAAATGCAAAATAATTTGTAAGTGTTAAAGGTTTCTAATCTCTCACATTGTTGAGATAAGAGGGGGAATACTTAGGGTTTCAAAACCCTAGGTAACAGTGACTCTCTCTAGGGGTTGCATTCTATGTTAGGATGCAAAGAACTCTAGAATCTTTGTCTACTACAATCCATTGCTTCATCCATTAGCTATAGAGTCATCATTCCATTGTCCTTTTGTTTCTAAATTCTACATCAAGTAGAGCTTGCAAGAAGAGAACATAGCATGGATCAAAAGCTGCTTCTACCAAAACTATCAAAAATTTATTAAGATTTCCCAATTCTAACCTACCTTTCCAAACTCATGGAGATCTGAAACCTCTATTTGAATACTAATACATGTGGTCTTCTAATTCTTCAAATCCTGAAACAACACATCTATCAACATTTATCAAATGTAATCTCAAATATTTTAACTTGGGAACCCTTGATTCTTTGACGACATTTTCACACCATTAGTGGACTAGAAATGCTGAACTGAATTTACAAAGAAAACAACATCAATTTTAGAAGGTATTTGAATGGTGTATTAAACTAGATCTACCAATGGGCATTTTACATTGAGAGTTTCTAGTGGTATTCCTTGAACAGGAATATCTGAAGCATTTCCCCAATCCAAAAAAAAAATCTCAAGTGTGGTGTATTAAAAATAACTCGAGTGGGGCCTGAACTCAAGCCACCTCCATCATCGACTATTGATTCAAATATGATGTCATTCTACATTCAGTAATCAAATGTTCCAGGGATTTCAATTTTTTGGTCTCCTGATGCAACCATCCTTTGCGATACACATTATTTTTTCTCCTTGCCAAAATTTTTGCAAATGCTTGACTCCACATTTTGTGCACACATCTATAATGTATCTGGGACATAAATTTTTATGTTGAGGGCTGAAACTAACATCTAAGGCCTTTAATTTCCTTGCTCATCTTATTTTAAACAATACACCCACTCATGCACCCTATCACTACTGGCAACCTCAACCATCGTACTTCATCATTGAAGAATTCTTGTGGAAGGATAGGGCCTACACCCCACACAGGTTTTATGCCAAAGAAAAATTCCTTAATTCCTTGCTTCATGAATTATATTTCCATTGCACTAAATATGTTCATGACATGTCCCTTCACATTATTACACTGATCAAGAATCATGGTACCGGTCATTGGAGCAATTGATAAACTCATGGAAAGTATTGTGTTTGGATGAGTTTTGGCACTTTCCATCGAATATAATTATTTTGTATTCTCCTAAACTTGATATGTGCTAATGTGGCCAACCTATAGTTCACTTGGTCTACAACACATCACCTCTTGTTATACCAAATTGCAACTCTACCACAATCCATGAATATTTAGAGAAACATCATTTCCAAACAATGAGTTCCCACACATTTTGGGCTCACAAAGACTATGATATTGTGTCTGATCTTCTGTAACAAACTTGCAGACATCCAAACCTTTTGTTTAAATGTTGACACATATGGAATAGTCATAGTGGAAGAACCCATCAATGAAGTTGCTAATGAATACCTCCCTTTCTAATGATGCCTCCAACCTTTTCATTTAAACACAACAATCAAAATGTAATTCCCTCATGCATTGGTCTTCTCTTATTGTGATACAAGCCTAGGCTATGACTGCAGCAATCCTATGTGAATTTTGATAGGATATTGTGAAGACCTCACCTCCATTCTTTGATTTTGATGTTGATACATATATTTCCCTCATATAAATAAGCCTTCACCATACATTGTGATAGATTAAAGATGACAGACTAAATAACTTGAATGTCAAATTCTCTCACATTGACCAAGGATAATGAACTACCAAGCAACAGAATTGGTAGATTGTGCAAAGTATGAACAAGCTTATTACACTCCTACCTGGTGCCCACAACTTCCTCAGAAGAAGAAGAAGACATATGGTTTCTTCATTTCATTATTTTGGAAAGGGAACAAGCAACATCACCAACAAAAACTTGATTACATTCAACTAATGTAGCTCCATCAATAATCAAAGGTATCGACTAACAAGGCTTTGATTCTTTAGGCCCATTTGATTTAGACAATTGCGGTGCAAAAACAATTGATCCCATCCGCCCTATTTTAATGATACACCTTCCACAAACATCACCAACATGTCAGCAATGAACTTCTAATTCAAATAATTTTCCATCATCCTTTGAATGAATAAGCCAAATCATCATCATCAAATGCCATATTGTTGCATGGGGAACAATTAAGAGAAATGACTCTTCGCATGGCATTGCTACTCTTTCCACCATTATCTTCCACCAACAAATATAAATATATTTACATTGGAAAGATAACCATTCATTCTTTAGTAGAACCATAGATTATGCCACTGGTAATGAATTGATGCTAGAGTTTCATTATTAAACCTTGGAAAAATCACAATATCTTCTATGCACTATGTTTGTAGATTAGGAAAAATGGTGGCATTAGTATACCATGTGAAAAAGATAGAATGAAGGCATGGAGGACATTTGCATTGGAAATCTCTCAAGTTGGGCTTCACATGAATGACCAACCACGGTAGATACCTTCTTTAATGTCCCAACATATTTTTGACCAATTTCATAATGATCTTTCCCAAAGAAGCAACCATCAAAATCATGAGCCTACTTTATTAATGAATTAATCTACCCCACCACATAACATCAAAGTTGCAGTTAATATGGATGGGCATCCATTGAATACATTAATCTATCATTACCAATTGATTCTCTTCAAAACTTTCTCATGTTCCAAGTGCCATGAGCACAACATTATTCACAAAAGCTCAGACCACAAGGTGTGCTCTAAAATGTATTGCCTACATATTAGGGATGACTAGCTACAACATAGAACAACATTTGAATCTTCTATGATGCTACTCACAATATTTCCTCATCTGCCAAAAAAATTTGAATTAAAGTCTACATATCAGAATCTGAACTTGAACTTGAATATGAAGCTTAAACTATGCATATGATCCTTGATTCATAGAATTTTCCAGCTTGATGAAGTCACAAAGGACTAAAGAATAGTCATAAATTTTTAAATATAACTTGATGATGAGGACCTCCAACCCTAAATATTTTTTTAAAAACTTCCAACATCTCCAAATACAAATGCAAATGTACATCATTATTTGGAAATCCATCTTGGGAAAATATCTCATTCCCTGAAAAGAACTATTGTATTTGCCCTAATTTTTATTTTGTGTGGTCAAATTAGAGTGTTACAGTCCCAAGATTGTCAATGACACAAATATTTCAAAGGCTATAAAACATTTTTGAATGCTGCCACAAATATTAATGTGAGTGAAACTTCCATACAATTACCAATCACAAATGTAATTATAACTTGATGATCCACCATGAATCTCGATGAAAGCCTTAAATATTCAAAATAAAAACATAGAAAAGGTTCATGGCTTCTGGAAATAAAAAGGAATTTGAAACTGGCAACTTTCAAAGTGAAACTAGATGGGAATAAGGTGTCACCAATCAATTCATAAGGGCCTTTGTTTCCAACTATGGATTGACTCAAGGAAAAGGGAAGATTCAAGATGATGCAACTTTATTGAAGGGAAACAACAAACAAAACAAAATGGAAACAAAGCAAGCCAAAATTGCAAAAAAGGGGTGGTTATTTACAATGGAGAGGGGAAAATCCTAAGAACTAATTGTGACCATTCACAAATCAATTTTTGGAAAAATGAATGCATACTTGATTGAAGGGAAAGCAACACTACCAAAGTAAAGTTCATCTCATCTATGAAAGATATATGCATGGGGGGAAAAATAAAAGAAAAATCACAATTTCCTTCTAGATTTTTCAAATCAGCATCATCTTTTAAAAAGATAGATGAAATGTCAACTACTTTTTCCGTACCCTAAGTCCTTTTATTTTTGGATCACTCATGTGATTTTTCCATTGTAATTTGCTGCATTGATTCTTCCAAAAGAAGAGAGGGGAAAAATCTACAAGGGGCTGAAAAATGCATGAGTCCTTCTCTACTTCTTGGCAATCATTTGGTGCTTTAGGCTATAGTAATGTCTAAGAGATCAAATAGGAATAATTCATAATCAACTTTGTGCTCATAGGAAGAGCCATCCAAGCATGTTGATAGACATTGAATTGTGTGATCAGCCATACTTTTAGAAGAGTATTTGTCATGAATCTTTTCTTGCATATGTTGGTCCTTCATACCTTCCCAAACAACATCATTTGGTGAAATATCATTAGAAGTCCCAAATATAAAAGAATCAAACTCTATAGTTGGATAATCTCTTAATAAGTTTTCATTTGATCATTCACTCTCTAGGCTTTGTTCAATGGGAGGTATATCAAGACCAATCATTGAGTTAGTTTACTATGAGGCATATTCATCATCATAATAAACATGTAGATGGTAGGCTCCAGCTACACTATAGGGAGTGATTTCAATCATAGGATGGATTAGGACTAGATCTTCATCATTGAAAATTGTTAGACTTTGACAAAAAGAGGTAGGGGTGCTGATTTTACTACTTTGAGAATGAGCCTTTTCTGTTTAGGTCTTACTATTGAAATTTTTTGATGTTCATAAAGAAAAATTCCTGCCTATGCAATTTTTGTACACTTCATTCCACTTAGAATCATGTCATCATCTAAACTAATGGCCTCCCTCTGTGCATCTTGCAATGTTCTCACTTTCTGAGGCTTTCAATAAAAACTTGAATTCAGTTTGTAAAGCAACAATGAAAACACACAATTGATTACTTTCATTTGGTTGGCTATTTTGGGGAATTTTACCAGCACACCTATTGAACCTATCTACAAAATCCCTCATAGGTTCAATCTCCTTCTTTTAAATTTTAAAGAAATTTAATAATAACTTGGCAACATTAACTGCAGGCTTAAATCATTGAAGAAATTTTAACTCAAGATCACTCTAGCAAGTGATACAACCATTATGAAAATTCTGGAACGAATCAACAACACTTCCAATAAGACTCCCTACAAATAGTCTGACAAATATGTTCTCTTCCTATACACCAAGAATCCCACAAGTGACTATAGTTTCTTTAATGTGATCATCAAGGTCTTGATCTACATCACTAGAAAAGTTTGGGAGATATTCCATTGATCTTTTAGGTAAGGATGAGTATTGAGATAAAGTAAATGGCCCAATCTGAGACCCCATGGTTGGGTTGCAACCAAAGCCATAACACCAGACTTCTTTCACCAAAATAAATTAGAGTTTCTAACCTCCATCCTCGAGGTGGTACCTTCAAATATCCAAGGAAAGGAAAGTATTAGAATGTTGCTTTTGATCCCTAGCAGAGTCACAAAAAACTATTAGTAAACAATTTTTCCCTTTTAGATTTAAAGCTTGAAGAGAGAAAAAAATCTTTATAAACTAACAGATTTGGAATTCCCTAAATGTGTAAGGAATTTCTTTTCTTAGTATTATTTCACAATACTATAAGGTGCAATAACTGGTTTGAAAAGATGTTCATTAATTCCTCTTTTGAGGGAAAATCTTCCCAACAAGTATTTTAAAGAAAATAATAAAAAAGTATAAACAATCAATTCATAAAAATGAAAAGATTGTGCACATTGAAAAACCACTTAAATTTTATAACCAAGATCATCCACATGATTAATCCCTATAGATGAAAATGATTTAAAATCCACTTTTATCACTTATGAATTCAAATTCTCTCAACTTCAATAACAAGACTCCAAATTGCAATAAGACAATGTAAATCTTTTCACAAATGATCAATCTCCTCAAGGATAGAAATCATTTACAAAACATACAATATTATATATTCCAAAAAATATTTAAAACATAAAACTACAAAATCTTATATTTCCTTATCAAAACCAAAATTTTGCACCAAAGTTTTCTTTTCAGAATGCAAATATCAAATCCAAAAGTATTTATGGTTTTGCACCCACCAAGAGTCGACCTTTTTACAAAAGGAATTCCTACTTTTAAAGTAATTTCTCCCTTTGTGCATCTTGCAATGTTTTCACTTTCTAATGCTATAATAAAAACTTGATTTTAGTTTGTAAAGTAGCAATGAAAATACATAGTTGATTACTTTCATTTGTTTGGTTATTTTGGGGAATTTTACCAGCACACCTATTGAACCTATCTACAAAATCCCTCATAGGTTCAATCTCCTTCTTTTGAATTTTAAAGAAATTTAATAATAACTTGGCAACATCAACTGCAAGTTTAAATCTTTGAAGAAATTTTACCTTGAGATCTCTCGAGCAAGTGATGCAACCATTATGAAAATTCTGGAACCAATCAACAACACTTCTAATGAGATTCCCCACAAATAGTCTAACAAATATGTTCTCTTCCTGTACACCAAGAATCCCATAGGAGACTATAGTTTCTTTAATGTGATCATTAGGTTCTTGATTTATATCACCAAAAAACTTCGGGAGATATTCCATTGATCTTTTAGGTAAGGCTAAGTATTGGGATAAAGTAAATGGCCCAATCTAAGCCCCCCATGGCTGGGCTACAACCAAAGTGATAACACTAAACTCCTTTCACCAAAATAAATTAGAGTTGCCAACCTTTATCCTCGGGGAGGTACCTTCAAATATAAAAGGAAAGGAAAGCACTAGAAAATCACTTTCAATCCCCAACAAAGTCACCAAAAACTATTAGTAACCCATTTTTCCCTTTTAGATTTAAAGCTTGATGTAAGAAAAAATCTTGAAAAATAAACAAATTTGAAATTCCCTAAATGTGTAAGGAATTTCTCTGCTTAGTATTATTTCACAATACTATAAGGTGCAACAACTAGTTTGAAAAGATTTTCATTAATTCCTCTTTTGAGGGAAAATCTTCCCAACGAGTATTTTAAAGAAAATACTAAAAAAGCATAAACAATCAATTCATAAAAATGAAAAGACTATGTAGATTGAAAAACTACTTAAATTTTATAACCAAGATCATCCACACGATTAATCCCTATAGATGAAAATGATTTAAAATCCACTTTTATCACTTATCAATTCGAATTCTCTCAACTTCAATAGAAAGACTCCAAATTGCAATAAGACAATGTAAATCTTTTCACAAATGATCAATCTCCTCAAGGATAGAAATCATTTATAGAATAGACAATATTATCTAATCGAGAAAAGATTTAAAACATAAAATTACAAAATCTTATATTTCCTTATCACAACCAAAATTGTGCACCAAAGTTTTCTTTTCAGAATCCAGATATCAAATCCAAAAGTATTTCTGATTGTGCAGCCATTGAGAGTTGACATTTTTACAAAAGGAATTCCTACTTTTAAAGAAATCCTACCTGAGTAGTTTCTCAACTACTCTAACTCCCTTTCACAAATCTTTTAACCATACAAACTTTCCCACAAATGTCTCATGTGATAATAATAATTCATTCTCTTTAAGGAATTAATTATTTCAAATTCCTTTTTTACATTTATCTTTCCCTTCCAATTTATCAATTTGTTTGTTTTTATATCTCAATATTGATAATTAATTCTTGAAAAAATTAACTATATGAGAAATAAGTCTAGCCCACCAATGGTTTAACATTTAATTACTTTGCATTTAACTTGAATGATATTTAATTCATTATAGAATTAAATAATATAAATGCAAAATAATTTTTAAGTTTTAAACATTTCTAAGCTCTCACATTGTTGAGTTAAGATGGGGAATACTTAGGGTTTCAAAACCCTAGGTAACACAATGAATGTGACTATGAGTCAAAGCAATAATTGTGCCTAGTGTATCTACCTTTACATATTCCTTTACAAGAGAAGGAACACTATCATGATCCACTTGTGGCTTTCCAAACAATACGCTAGGTGCATTATGGTCACAATGTTCCCTTTCCTATCAAATGATTGCTTGCCACATCTACCATGAGACTCTAGCATGTCAAAATAATTTGGTGCCTCCCCTAGGAAAAAATGTAATAGTATTTCCTAAAGAAATATATATGACCCTCACAATTGTTATACTTAGGGGAATCAAAGACCATCCACCATTTGTCCCAATACTTGTTTTTTTAAGTCATCATTCAAGCACCAATGACTTGGTAACCTCTTTTTTGTCATTCTAACTGTATCATTTTCCCTTATTTTTTAAAGAGTTTGTAAATGTCATTTTTGTGGTTTTTTAAATTTTTAACATCATTATATGATAATTTATTTGCATAATTATATATTTGGTCTTCTCTATTATTCTACCACAAACTAAGTTGCCTACATGGGTAGAGATTGATTCAAGTGAATGTGCAAGTATTTCCCTTATAGCATTTGTTTGAACTAAATCTTCTTGCATCCTAACCATAGATTCTAATTTTCCCCCCTTTTTATTTAATTTAATAAATTTTATTGTGATCCAAGAGGTCTCTAGATTTGTGGAGTCAATTGTGGCTCATTTTCTTGAATATTTTCTTCATAATGAGGGTTTTGTGGAAGACTCTTTGGAGGGTTTGAGGGGGCTTTGTGGAGAATTTTCTTCTTGCACGTCATTCCTTCTTGGAAAATTAAAAAAGTATATTTTAAAATTCTACATAAATGTAAAACATAATAAATAAAATTTGAAAATAAAATATGATTGAAAACTAAAGATAACTTAAATTTTAACACAAATAAGATGTAAAAAAACTTACATCATCCACCAGTTCAAACTTATCATTGTTCTAGAGGCATTTTTGGTTTGTTTTGCTAAAAATAACAACAATATCAAGCATGTACGTACTTTGGGAGGGCTCTTCACTCCAAAAAATTCATTGGTCTATGGGAAAATCAGTCTTCCATACTATTTTTTCATTTTTATAATTTATAATGGTGTTTTATGTGCTTGTTTAGAAAGCAAAAAGTGTCTCAACCTTGAAATATCTTCTAGATTGTTCTAGAAGTAGTTCAAAAGTTTTCCACATGTTGGTGCCTCGGAAAAGGTAAAATTAATTTTAAAAATATTCCCTAGTATCCATACTATAATATAGGATAGCTATTTGTAGATGTTATATGACACTTGTAATAACATTTATTAGGGTAAAAAATAGGGGATAATAGTTTGGAATGGGGAAACTGTTTTTAACCTAATTCCTGCCTATTTTGGGAAAAACAAGTCATGGATGTGTAATGCATTTCAAGGAGGTTTTTGTTGATCAAATAAGTAAGATTGACAAATGAGTGTCAACACATTTAACCATTTTCACTATACATGTTGAGTATACAATGGAAGCCCAGCTAGAACTCTAACACATGTCGAGTTACATATAGTGTTGAGTAGATCAAAAGATAGTATGTGCTGAGCAAGTCACAGTAGGTGCCGAGTAGATGAGACCAATATGTGTCGAGTAACTTAGGATCCAATAGGAGCAAAGAATTGCGAAGTTACTAGGAGCTGAGTGATTCAGGAATCAGTAGAAGTCAAGCAATGTAGAAAAGTAATAGGTGTTGAGTGACACAGTAATTCTATAGGAGCTGAGCAACTAGGAAAAATAGTGGATGCCAAGAAATCCAGAATAGATGGTGCCGAGCATCAGTATTCTTCATGTGTCGAGCAATGTAGGATCAACATGAAAGTTTGTGCAATCACAAACAAAGATGTAAAATGGTTATGCATCACTCATCGTAGGATAAGGAGATAAGATTGAATCCTTTCTTTTGTCCATGCATTCTACATGCAGCCAATTAGAAAATTAGAGATTGCATGTAGCCAATGGGTGAATTTTTAGGATTTGAGCGGGAACACTTGAATCAAGGATGCATAACGAACCACTAATCTTTATAAGGGAGTCTTGACACCATTGAATAGAGTAGAGGAGTGGAGTAAAAAGAAGAAGGAAAAGCAGAGCCTATTATTAAGGTCATTTCAGAACATTGGTGTCAATGATTTAGTACAAAGGATAGCATTTACACATCTAGTTGATCAGAGCAGAACAAGAAACACAATCAGTAGATCATATCTAGTAGAGATCAGAGATACAAGAGCAGATCAAGGGCTTGAGATTAGCATCAGAGATTGCATTAGATCAGGTGTATTATTCTAATACTCTCTCACAATTGTATTAGGAATTTGGAAATCCTATTGAGTTAGGTGGGTTTAACAGCCTTATGTAAATCCTTTAACAAGGTAACATTCTAAGTTGAATTTTTTTAAGTCCTCTAACAAGGTACACTCCTAATAGGGTGTAGAAATCTTTTAATAGGGTCACATTTAACAGTGTTGTAGCCTTTAACATGGTAGGCCTTTAATAGGGCAAACCATTAGAAGTGGTTGAAATCAATTGCTATAGTTTTACCTTCTTATTCCTAGAGGGTTTTTGGGTCACCAAAATATCAAGTGTTATGTGGTGATGCATGTTTGTTTCTCATGATTGTTTAATGTTTTTATCCATGCATGTTAATTTCAGTTATATGTTATTAAGGATTTAAAATTGGATAAAAAGGCTAGTACTTTTGATTCACCCCTCCCCTCTCAGAAGCACTCTTCCCATTAAGAGATTCCAAAAATTGGTATCAGAGCTAAGTTCTCTCAAGAAGAAGCCTAACAACTTGGAGGAAAAGATCCAAAGATGGAAGTCTTCAAACTTGGAAAGATCATTGAGAACTAGGTGATAGATGTGTATCACGCTCTACACAAGGTAGAGGAAGCTAGAGAGGAACTAAGAAAATCCTTTAAAAGAAGGAAGGAAATAGCTATAGCCAAAAATGATATTCACTACAAGTAGATTGATACCACACAAGTATTTGCCAAAGGAGATTCTAAATAATTTGATGCAGCAATAGCAGAACTAATGGAGAAAAATAGAGTTCAAGCAGAAGAGATAAGAACTCTTAAGATGGAGCATAAGTCACAGGCCATGATGCTATGTGAAATCACTGAGCAAAAGAAAAGGGTAGTTGAGGATAGAGTCATGATGGAAGATGACAAAAGAAATCTTGCAAACAGACTTGAAGAAAAATGTACTGAATTAACAAGGATGTCAAACATGCAGATGGATACACTTGCCTAACTGATGAATCTTCATCATGAACTAAAGATATTGAGATCTCTACTTTGAGGATGCAGAGTGAGCAACTGCAGAAGAATTGAAGAGAAAAAAAGAAACAACAAAAGAATCTCAACAAGTCAAGTGAAGTTATCAAGTACTTCAAATAGTTGTTGAAATCCCTAAGATTAGCCCATGATACATCAGGACTTGGATACACCAACACTAAATTTGGTGAATCATCAAAGAGTGTTGAGCAAAGAAGTGGCAAAGGTAAGGATCCTAAACCCACTTGTCATTACTGTAATAAAAAGGGGCATATTGCTAATGTTTGCAGGAATAGAAGGATCAATCAGAAAAGTATACCTAAAAGCAAGGGTTACTATCACAAGTGCAACATGCAAGGACACATGACACAAGACTGTAGGTCTAAAGTCACAAGGACACAAAGATTTGATGGACATTACCATAATTTCAAGAAGTATGGACATAGAGCCTTTGAGTGTAGATCAAAGCCTATGTGGAAACCAAATCAGCATGTAAGGAGAGACAACTATGTACATCATTACAATTGAGACTACAATACAAGACAAAGTTTTCATTATTGTCAAGAGTATGGTCACATAACCCAGAATTGCATCAAAACACACTTCAAGGGGAACTATAAAAGATGGTTGAACCAAACTACTTGCTTTAGTTACTTGAAAATTGGACATGTCAGCAGGAATTGTCCAACAAAGGCCAAAGCACCCAAGACTGAAGTAAATAAAGGAAAAGAAAAAGTTGAGGAGGCACACATCAGAACAGACATAAAGAAGACATGGCAGAAAAATGATGTACCAAATGCATCCAATGGAAGGATCACTTGACCCAAGAGGTCAAGTGATCATACCTCATCCAACTAATCACAAGATGAGCCTATGGGGCTGATACATATAAGGAAGTATCATACATTAGCCCTAAATAGAGAAGAAGCATTGTAAAGTATAAATTTGCATGAGTTAAGATTCTAAGATAAAGTTTGAATGATAATGCTAAACTGTCTTTGGTTGCCGAGTAAAACTACTTTGGAAGCTAAGATAAGAAGTTAAGAGGAAGCTGAGTAAAAACTATAGTGGTTTCCAAGTTACTAACAAAATTAGTAGATGCCGAGTGAGAGTAGCTGCCGAGTGAAATAGAATAGGTGCCAAGTTGAAAACCTTTGGAAGTCAAGTGACAGGTGAAGGTGCAAGAATGCATTAAATACAAGGTTTTTGAGTCACTTAAAGGTGAAAATTGATTCATTTTGGGCCATTCAAATGAAGAACGATTACCAGGAGCATGATTGGGCGATTTTCAAGCATTCAACCAACAATTTGCAGTGATTCAACATTAACCCAAGAAATTTTAAGCATTTAACCAGGTATTTCCTTCAGGTGTTGACTTGTACAGTTTGTGAAGTTTACTTTAAACATCAAACCCTAGTTTGGTTTAAAATGGTGTTTGGTTCAAGCTCGACCCAAAGGAAGGAAAGCCATGAGATTCAACTTCTCAGCAATGAGGTTAAGTAACCTGAATTTAGGCCAAACCCAAAAGTAGCATATAAAAATGATCTCACTGGTGCCCTATCCACCATCCCTGATAAAGTTGTTATGGTTCAGGATGTGCGAAGGTGTTATAAATATAAAATAGGAGCCATAGGAGACTTGGAAATCTTTAATGCCTTTGACAAACTTTGTGACATCAGTATATTGAAGGATGAATTTTCAATTGTAGAGAAGAAGGGTTTAACCAAAGCCCTAATTTTTCCAATAGTATTCAAAATTGAGTGGATACGCATAATACTTAGCAGAATTCATGATGGATCATTTTGGTTAGAGAACGAACTAGTTAAAATTACCAAGAAGATGGTTCATAGGGTTACAGGATTTCCAACCCTAGATTGGCCCAAGACATTGAGAAGTGAAAAGAAGGAAACAATAGAGAAGAACACAGGTGCAAAATGGAATAATAGGGGAATGACAATTGACACAGTAAAAGACCTTGTTGTGAGGATCATATCAACAAATTTTATTAGTCCAACAAATTTAATAGCATGCGTTGTATAGTTGTTGATGTTGCATTAAAATTGATAAAGAAGGATCATACATACGACCTTGCAAAGCTCATGTTGCCACAGATTAATGAAAATCTTGGAGCTATTAGAAAGTCCAAGGGAGCACAATGCAAATTTGGGTTAGTGCTAGTTTGTATGTTCTTTTATGTGATGAAGGAATTCCCTTGATTTGGCAAAGTCAACTGGAGTTAGAACAAAACAATTCTTGATCAAATAAATGATTTTATTGCACAAATGGGAGATAGCTTTGATGATCAAATGTCTATCTATTTTGATGATTTCAAGAATGCAATGAAGAAAAGAATGAGGATACCAGTTTCATTGGTAGAAAAACATGAGAATGATATATGCTTTCTTGTTGATATTGACTATACTTATATCCAAGAAGTCCTTCCAAGAGTAAGATGGCTCAGACCATTGGGATATGAGCTTGATGTTGATCAAGCTTCTACAGCTATTACAACATTACTTGTAGAGGAAATGGACAAATCTGCCAAGGCATTTGGAACTTATGACACTATCAAATCAAGAGTTGTTATAGAACTCAAGACTACCACAGTAGTGAAGAAGAAGGAAAAGCTGGAGAAGAAGATAAAGAAGAAATTTGATGTTGAAGCAACAAGTGCAGCAAGAGAAGTAGAGGAGATTAGTGATGATAAAGAGGAAGGGAATGATGAGAAAGATGAGGATGAGCTAGAACAAGGGCCACTTGAATTGTCACAAGGCCAAGGTGAAGACAAAGATGAGAGTGCCAAGGAAAAAGGAGCCAAGGAAGCACCCATCAAAGGCAAGGCCATCAGAAGGAAGGTAACGACACCTACAACTTCTCAACCTACACCAAAGAAGCCAACAACTAGAGCTACAACAAGGGCCACCATACAAAAAGCCAAAGAGGAAGCTAAAAGGAAGAAGCAAACAACCAAGAAGGCACAAGAAGAGCCAAGGAAAAGGAAAAGATATGTGGCTCAACCTAATACTGATGAAGAAGATCAGTCTAAAAAGGTAAGTCATCCTCCTAAGTCTTCAGTTGATGCATTATGTGAAAAGATTAGGAATGGAGACTTAAGTGAAATGAAAAAGATTGATTTTAATAAGTTCACTAAAGAGGAACAAAAAAAAATAGAAGAATCAGTCCATGTAATGATGGCATAGTTCAAGTATACACCTCTTGAACTAGATGGACAATTGCCAAAGGAATTGTCTAAAATAGTAGAAGACAGATGTCATTTCTGTTTGAAATTGGAGAAAGAAATGAGGGAATCAACCCTAGCAAGTATACTACCTGATTTGACAAAGGAAAAAATAATTAAAGCAATCAAAAGGCATAATAAAAGGTTTACACCAAAGTATAGGGCACTCTTCATTTTGCAAAATAAAATTGAAGAAGTTGTACAAAGGACAACAAGATCATGGAAGAATTTGTATAAGAAAGCTGAAGATGTCCTTGAAGAGGAATACAAAGAAGAAGCCATAGCTAAACCAGAAGAGAGAAGAAAGAGGAGAGAAGAGAACACAGAAGTAGAGAAAAAGGTTGAAGAGGAGGAAGGAAAAGATGAAGACAGGAGTACTGATGAGTAGCAAAGTGTGCAAGAAACACAACTTCCACCTCCTAGTCCTCCTCACTCTACCACCACACTTGCAGAAATCATAAAGATTAAGGATGTTGTTGATACCTCAAGTCAAAACATCAATCCATTAACTACAGAGGATCTCACTAAGATCCTTGACCAAACAACTCTTCAAACATAGTTGTGTACAAGTCTCATATTGGTCAGTGTAGATGAGCTCCAAAAGTCAATAGATAAACTCAAAGAAGCCAAGGTGTCACCACAAGAACCACCTCAAATCACTCAAACTACTAGACTTCCATTTCTACCACCTCCATCACCACTAAGAATAGCCATGCAAGCTCATCAAGAGCTAAGTGCAACAATAGGGGAAGTTGCAGGTACATCAGTATAGATCACAAGTACACCCCCAATAGTAGTAGCACAAGAAGAGGATAAAGAAGAAACACAGGATAAGGAGGATTCTACAATACAAACTTTGGTTGAATTGCCAAAAATAGGAACTCCTACCAAGCCTGTTCAGCAGTTGAGTACTGACAAGTTGATCTTACAAGTCAGTACACCAAGCTCAAGTTCTACTAGGGTAGCCAAGACCATTCATTATGGTATTCCTAAGCTCGATGAAGAAATCTAAATACCCTATTATGATTCAAGCACTCTAACTAAGGAAAAGATGAATGAAATATAGAGTGCATTGGATAAAAGAAGGAGGCAAGAGGCAATGAGGAAAGACTTAAAATACAAGTAGACAATGAATGAGATCAAAGATATATTCATGGATGCCTTTAGCCTACAACCTCTAGATTCAAGTAGGTGAATCCTTGAGCAACTATCTGATATAGTTGACCAAGTGAATAATGAAGACCATGATACAAATGTAAAACTAATGGAATGGTCAGAAAAGAAGTTATTGGTCATTTTTGCCTTCCTTCCAGAATCACCACATTTGAATTTGACGTAGTAACATTCACAATTTTTAAATATTCAAATATTCAAAAGGGGCAAAAATACTTTACGCTCAACCTTATATATTTCTTTCCCTGCGCATTTTTAATGTTTCTATGGGCCTGCAAGTCCCCATCGTCGGATCGAGATAGATCAACAGTTGGTGCTATCTCGCTATGGGAAGTTGCACGTTGTTTTTCCATAGTGACATAGTGCCTTTTGGCCACATGGCCAGTGGGTCCTCCCTCTTTCTTGTTGTTTCTCTGATGCCAAGTTTTGATAGATCCTCAGAGGGTGCTATGGTGATATCAAAAAATTTGTGTTCCTCGCCATTAGCGACATAGCACCTAGATGAAAAGTCATATTGTGGCAACATCAGAAGGAAGGTGGGTCCCAAGTATGCCTCGTCAGATATCAGTGATGAAATTTGGCATGCATTGGTAGTTGGTAAATTTATTTTATTGGCTAAGGTATGACTATGTAGAATGTGGGTCACGCTTCACTTGGCAGGCCGCAAATGAGGATTTGTTTGACAGGTTGGCATGTTGCCAGTTTCTTATTGGTTGGTATACTGATAGGTTAGATCTATCTTGCTCGCCACCAAATCTTGGAAAATCAATAGTAGGTGCTATCTCACTATGGAAAGCTGTGAGGATATTACCCATACCGAAATAGTGCCTCGGCGACACGTGCAATAGATGACATCATGGGCTTGCCCTTCTCCAAAGTAATATTACGGCTCATCCTCAGTGGCAGTTGTCAGGCGGGTCATAGTACAATGGTTGTATTTCATTGGTCCACTCAGCTAACTCGGTGTGCAGTCAAGTAATTTTCTTGCTTGCCATAGATCTGAGGGAAATCAACAGTGGGCGCTATCTCACTATGGAAAGCTGCAAGGATATTACCCATAATGACATAGTGCTATTGTGCCACATGGATCAGTGGGGCTAGGTCACACGAAGATGAATATTCTAGGTGTGCTGAGTGGTTCATGGGCCCAAGTTTTCAATTTTTTTTTAAGCGAGATAGCGCAGTAATACCATGAGTCTTCATGATCGTCAAATCAATCTGGATCCGTGGTGGGTGCTATCTCAGTATGAGAAATTGCTCGGAGGATATACATAGTGACATAGTGCCTCGATGACATGTGATAGGGTGGGGCCAAGTATTATGTAACCACCGGTTGGTGCCAATTAGGATCATGGGGTTTGGTTAAGGTATAAGCAACAGTTAAGGCATTGACTGTTAGTGGTTGGCGATTAGTATAATGTTGTAGTCAGGATTTTTTTTAAGGAAGATGGCATGGTTAGTAATGAAAGAGGTGGTCAACTCAAGAAGACCTTACAAGGTGGAAAAAAGGAAAGAAATTATTGGCCCATGTGGCTCGTCCTACTTGCGATTTTAGTTTGACTCATTGACTTGCTGATTCACGAGCCAAAATGATGGAAAACTAGGGTTATCTTACGAATCTGACCAACCTAGAATGAGTGCAGAATGAGAGGGACACTCCACTACCCATTTTTTGATCCATCTACCTAGTCAAAATGGCTTAATCGTGCAGTTTCTATCCTCTCAAGGCATTATTTGACATAGAAAATCAAATATCATTACATCTGGATCTATATCTAGATCATATTTTCTTCATGATTGTTCTCTATAGGACTTAATGGCAGGTTGTTGCGAAGTAATTATAGTTGGAGGACATCCCAATTATGTCTGAGCTATAAAGGAAAAATTTTATGAATTTTGTAGGATGGACCTTTCTCTATTTTCTCTATTATTGCTCCACAGATTCTAAGTGTAAATTCCCTTGTGCCTCTGAACTACACGATTTTCTGCCTTATCTCTTTCAACCATTTGTATGAAAGTGCAAGAACTCTTTTCCTCTTACTAGTGTTTCATAGAGATCTATGATCTGCATAACTATATATCCTTGGCCTATGAATGATAATATAAGTGAATCTCTCTTTCCTTGTGTAATTCATCTTGGTCTTCTGATCTGCATGTGATTATTAGATTAAAGCAAGTTTGAATGTGTATATCCTTAGTTTCATTCTGGTTCAATAGTGCATATATGGGTAGAGATTGGTCTGAACACTCTATTTTGGTGCATCACCTCTTTAGATTAGATTAGGTAGATTTTCTTTCATGCTCTCCTTCTCCCTTTTCCTCTCCAATAGTAGTTAGGTGCATCCTAATAGTAAGAGGAAGCTGACCTTCTTTGGAGACTCAACCTCATAGTTCAAGTCCCATAGCTTGGAGGTTGTTTCCATGTTTCACTAGGTTGTCCTCATGCATAGGCTTTGGACAAGGGTGCAAACCTCAGTGGCAACAATTTTTGGCACGCTCGGCAGGACAACTTTTTCAAAAAATTTCAAGCCTATTGGTGTCAAAAGGGAAGATTTCAAGATCAATACCAAGGAGATAGTACTGGCTTCAATGTTTAAGCCTTCAAGAGGCTCATTCTTCAAAGTACTTGGCAACTCTAAGTTTCAAATACATATCTGGTTCTAGACCAAAGTTGCAGTGATTCATGCCTAGAGCTGAAACAAGGGCACCTTCTAGAGGTAAGTTTCAGTATCAAGAGCTTTCATTTTCAAACCCTAGAAGAAGGAAGACTAGAATATCTTTATCACCAGTTAGGAGTGCAATAGTAACAAATACACCTACAAGATCTATCTCTACTCCTCCTACTATTAGATCTCAACCTAGACTGCCATCAATACATATCAATAGATCACTTGTCTATATGGCATTTCTTAGAGCTTATACTTTTTCCACCTTTAACAGTGGGAGCTCTCTCTTATTAGCCCAAAGACATGACATACCAGTAGCTACCCTCAAAAGTATACCAGAGTTTACTGGTGAAACTTCTATCTCTCCCTTAGAACATAGTCAAGAGGTTGCACATGTCTACAATATCCATGGTATTATAGAGGATGATGTTGTAGTTAGGCTCCTAGCCTCATCCTTGAAAGGAAAAGCACTACAATGGTATAGAGGTCTAGCTTATGGTTCTATAACAGATTGGGATGGATTAGGAGCAAGATTGTGCAAACATTTTGAGGATAAAAGTGACTATTTGTCACTTTTAGAGCAGTTGACTACTATAAAAAGAGCCCCCCATGAATGTATGATTGATTTTAATTATAGATTTCAAAAGGCATGGGATAGAATACCTACTTCAATGAAGCCTACCCCTGGTAATGCCTTCTTGCATTAACTTAGAGCTTTTAACAGTGATATTGCCACTACAATCCAAACTATGGGAGGAGATACCTTGCCTAATGCTTATGACATAGCAATAAAATCAGAGAACATCCTAATACAAGGAGGTAAGCTAGCTCCAAGGCCTCCTATGCCTTTCTTCCCTAATGTTCCAAATCATCAACCAACAATGGCTCCTCTTCCCACAACTTCTACATCACAATCCCTTGTCCCAGTCCCTCAAGCTTCCACATCTTCAAATGGGATAGATGAAATTAAAGAGATTATGAAATCTTTGATGTAGAACATGGACAAAAGAGAAAATAAACTAGAGAAAAGATTGCAAGATTATGGGAAGAAGTTGGAGGATAACTCCTCTATGATGCAAAAATTGAACAACAAGGTGGTAACTTTAGAAAGATAGAAAGCTCAAGGTAGTAAGCCTCATCAATTGCAATATCAAACTCTGAACAATAGTAGGCCTCCCAATCCTAATCATTGGAACAATTCCTTTGATCAGAATAGGTGGAGTAGCCATGCTTTGACCTCAAATATAAGTCAAAGTAGGGCCATAGTCTCTCAAAACAATATGGCCCAAGATCAAGATTTTTGTCCCTCTTGTAACTACTCCTATGCCTATTGTATGTGTCAAAAGGCTAAATCTTTTATGGCTTTGATATTCCAAGAACCTACAGCAAAATAATCATACAAGGAGGACCAATTTAAAGATGCCTCAGATATGCAAAGACAAGGTGATTGCTCTTTTATGAATCATCAGATGGAGAAGCATTGTAATGTAAACCAGGATTCCATTGCTCATAAAAATAGAAGCAAAAGAAGAGCTATGGAAGATGCTATCCCTCCTCCCAAGTAGGCCTCAACTTCAAATGCAATATCTCATGAGCAAGAAGCAAATAATCAATCAAGTGCCTTTCAGCAGCAAAAGCAAAATCATGGTAGAAAAGATACAAGTGATCCTTAGGTTATTCCATCTTAACCTCATACAATTGCAGCTCCCAAAGCTTCTACCAAAGCACCTACTATGCCATTCAATGTGGTTGAGTAAATGCAGAAGACAAATTTGAATATCTCTATGTGGGATGCTATTGCTACTATACCCGTGCAAAAGAGGTTACTACAGCAAGAATTGGAAAGAATTGAACCAAAGGATCAACCACCTAGTATGGAAAGTGCCACAAGCCTAGTACAACCATCAAGGGAGGTAGAAACAAGTAAAAAGGTTAGACCTCCTCCATTCTATGTTTATCTAATTATAGGGGATAAACTAGTCCACAATTGCATGATTGATTCAAGAGCTAGTAGTTCAATGATGCCTAGGTGTGTTTCTGATGCTTTGGAGATGAAATATGAGCCCATTGTTAAGGATGTGTTACAGTTGGATGGTAGTACTATCAAGACTATAGGGATCCTTAAGAATGTAGAGATGGCCCTACATGCATGCCCTGGTTGTACTATAACTCAAGTTATATCAGTGGCTGAAGTCAAGCTGCATTTTGCCATTTGTTTATCAAGGGACTTCATGGCCCAAATAGGTGGTTACATATCTTCCGATTGGTCATATATGTTTTTTAGAACAAAATATGGAGCCAAAGCTTCAATTAGAGAAAAGTCTCTAGCTCTCCATCATACCGAGCCCCACACCCCTAATCTCATCAACATGAATTGCACTATCCTAAAAGTGGATGAGAATGACATAGTAAGTCAGCATACCACATCCCCAACAGAGATACCTAATTTTCTCTTAGATGAATGGGCTGATGCATATCAATTTGATTCTACATCAAAAACTCTTGAGACAGGCCTTAGTAGATATTGTATATTGGAGAAAGATGCTCTAGTCCCCTATCTTGTGGGTACTAAAGAAGATATGAGTGGGATATGGAGTATGTAGTTTGATGGATCAAGGAATAAGGTTGGGTTAGGGGCTGGTGTGATGTTGATTTCTCCTGCATAAGTAAGGTACTACTTCTCCTTTAAGCTCCAATTCAGTTGCACTAATAATGTAGCCAAGTATGAATCCTTGATTCAATGTCTCCTACTTGCTCAAAAAAGAGGAATCCAAGCCTTAAGGGTGTATGGAGACAATGAGTTAGTGGTTAATCAAGTGCGAATACCACCAAGAATGGTTTGCTCAAGTCTTATAAAAATAGGGTATGGGATTTTCTTGAAGGTTTCAATGCATTTAATATTCAAAGCATCCCTAGAAAGGAAAATAGATATGTTGATAGACTTGCAGCAATAGGTGCATCTTATGATGTGCCAGGGAATCTTGAGGAGGAGAAGAAGCAACAAATTAGAATGGTAGTAAGGCCTACTATCCCTCATAATAACATCCATTGGCAAGTGTTTGAGTCTGATGAGAAAATTGTAAGCTTCTTGTAGAATGAGGTAGAATTTTCAGAGAGAAATTAGTCAAGACTGCAGGATCAGTATGGTGACCAAATCATTAACCTTAGCTCCAACAAGCTTCCTAAAGGTCGCATTACTCTAGAGAGTGTTTTTAATCCAAATGATCAAGCAAGAGGTAGGGCCATGAACCTAGCTACTGATGAAGATGACTACACTCTAATCATGATTGCCGATGGAAAGTCCTTAAACATGGGGAAGGTATGTTCTAAAATTGAAGAAGAAAATTTTGTTCATCTATATCAAGAATTTAATGATGTATTTGCTTGGACATATGATGACTTAAATGGCTTTGACCCAAGGTTGTTTTAGCATACCATAGATTTAATTAATGATTTAAAACTAGTAAGACAAAAACAAAGACTAGTGAATCCTAAAATTGAACCCTTAATGAGAAAGGAGCTATCCAAATTGATTGAGGCCCACATAATTTTCCTTATAAAACACTCATCATGGGTAGCAAACTTTGTCCCTATTAGGAAGAAGAACAAAGAAATTAGATTGTGTGTGGACTTTAGGGACCTTAAACAAGCTTCCCTTAAAGATCACCATCCTCTCCCTTCTATGGAGTAGATTTTGTCCAAGGTCAGTGGTTCAAAGAGATTTTCATTTCTTGATGGATTTTTTGGCTACAGTCAAGTGCTGGTTAAAGAGTCTGATAGGTAAAAGACTACATTTACCACTAAATGGGGTACCTATGCTTATTATAAGATGCCATTTGGGCTAACCAATGCAGGTGCTACATTTCAGAAGGCAATGGAGATGGCCTTCAAAAGATTGATTGACAAGTTTGTCTTAGTTTACCTTGATGATATTACAGTGTATTCTAAGAATGCAGAGGACCATTTTGATCATCTAAGACAGGTATTCCTAAGATGCAGAGAGTTTGGGGTTTCCCTTAACCCAAGCAAGTGTGTCTTTGCTACTAACCAAGGAAAATTATTAGGACATATTGTATCTAAGGATGGCTTAACCATTGATCCAGAGAGGAAAAAAGAAATACTTTCCCTCCCTCTTCCTAAACACAAGAAAGGGCTGCAAATTTTCTTAGGCAGGATAAATTTTGTGAGAAGATTTATTCCAAATCTTGCTACCATGATGAAACCTCTTACATCTATGCTCAAGAAAGGTATGGTCTTTGCATGGACCAAGGAAGGGAAGGAAAGTTTTGAAGAGATCAAGGCAGCCATAGCCTCGGCCCCTACTCTCATGAATCCAAATTTTGAGAAAGATTTCACCCTTTATACCCTAGGTGGTGAGTCAAGCATTTCTGTTCTCCTGACTCAAAGAAATGATAAAGGTAACAAGCTGCCCATAGCTTTCTTTAGTGAAGGGCTTGAAGAGTATGAAGATAAGTACAGTTATGTTGAGAAACAAGCCCTTGCAGTCATCAAAGCTTTGAGGAAATTCAAATACCTCTTGTCCCATAACAAGATTCATTTGTTAGTACCTCACACTAGTATGAAGGAGTTCCTTTTGAGAAAAGATATTAGTGAGAAAAGAGCTAGTTGGATTACAAGAGTGATGGAATATGATGTTGACATCAAAATCACCAAGCTAGTAAGAGGGAAAGGATTGTGTAAACAGATGCTATCATCTTAGAAAATAGATGAGGGAGCTGCTATGATACCGACAGAGCAAAAAGAGTTAAGAAATAGTGACCTAAGGAGTTGGATGGGTGATATGATGAATTTCTTATTAGGAAATGGATACCCTCAAGGATTAGACAAAGCTAAAAGGAGACAATATAGATTGTAGTCAATCCCTTATGTCATAATTGATGGTATCCTTTTTAGGAGAGATTTTAATGGAACCTTATTAAGATGTATTGATATAGACCAAGCTGAAAGAATAATCAAAGAGCTTCATGATGGTCCTGATGGTGCCAACTTCTTAGCAAGGAAAACTGCAATGAAGATCATGAGGGATGGTTATTAATGGCCATCTCTGTTTCATGATTGTCACAAGTATGTGAGGAAGTGTGAAAAATGTGGCTTCTTCTCTAGCAAACAAAGACTTTTAGCTCTTCCCCTTCATCCTATTTAGGTGGACCAGCCTTTTGCTCAATGGGGATTGGATTTCATAGGCTCTATCAATCCTCCTTCTAATTCAAGTCACAAATGGATTTTAGCTGCTATAGATTACTTCACCAGATGGACAGAGGCAATTGTATTGAAGGATGCCACTGAATCTTCAGTTGTTGAGTTCCTTGATGGAATTGTGACTAGGTTTGGTGCCCCTTCAACCATTATTTTAGATAATGCAAAGTCTTTTGTTGGAGCTCAGATTTGTGCATGGATAGTGGATCATAACATCTATTTGAGCACATCCTCAAATTACTATCCTCAGGGTAATGGTTTGGTTGAGTCCTCCAACAAGAACCTGATCAGGATCATGAAAAGGACAATAGAAGATAACCAAATGTGTTGGCATAAAAAACTAAAGACTGCACTCTGGGCTGATAGAATAATGCCTAAAAGGTTAATAGGGAATTCACCATTTGTGTTAGTTTATGGCAGAGAAGCAAGGCTTCCAATTTCATTAGAGTTCCCATCCCTAGAGCTAGCTCATCAGATGGAGTTGATTGAAGACGATGCCATGATAGTAAGAATGGTAGAGCTGATGGAGCTAGAAGAGAAGAGAAGTAAAGCCATGCAGACCCTAGAGACACACTAGCAGTAGGTAAAAAAGAGTTTTGATAGGAAGGCTAGGGTCAAAATCTTCCAAGAGGGAGATTTGGTTCTGAAATGGGATGCAAATAGGGAAAAACTAGGAAGACACTCAAAGTTTGATGCATTATCGAGTTGTCCCTATCTGATTGTCAATTGCAAGCAGGCCAATGCTTTCCAATTAAGTAAGTCTGGTGGTGAAATTTTGCCCATCCCAGTCAATGGGATCTATCTCAAGCCGTGTTTTTGATAGGGGTTGAGGTTTTGTGCATAGTTAGAGTAATTTTGTTTCCTCTTAGTACCCTATTTTCCAAGAAGTGTATGAGCACATCTATCTCTCTATGAGATAGCCAATTTTCTCGAAGTTTTGTGGTTGCAGAAGGAGGTTTTGGTCTCTGGTTCCAGTTGCAGAGATAGAGGTTTTAGGGTTTTCCTCTTAGAGGTAGGGTTAGGGTTTCATAGTATACATAGGATCCACATCTTTTTGACTCTGTAGCCCAATGGATGCATGAGGTCACTGGTCTACGCATAGCTGGCTTGCGTCCCCTCTGAGTCGCCAGATTTGTTGGTCATTTTTTCCTTCCCACCAGAATCACCACATTTGAATTTGACATAGTAATTTTCACAAGTTTTAAATATTCAAATATTCAAAAGGGGCACAAAATACTTTACGCTCAACCTTATATATTTCTTTCCCTGTGCATTTTTAATGTTTTTGCAGGCTCACAAGTCCCCATCGTTGGATTGAGATAGATCAACAGTTGGTGCTATCTCGCTATGGGAAGTTGCACATTGTTTTTCCATAGTGACATAGTGCATTTTAGCCATGTGGCCAGTAGGTCCTCCCTTTTTCTTGTTGTTTCTCTGGCATCGAGTTTTGATAGATCCCCAGAGGGCACTATGGCGCTATCAAAAAATCTATGTTCCTCGTTGTTAGTGACATAGCACCTAGATGGAAAGTGATACTGTGGCAACATCAGAAGGAAGGTGGGTCCCAAGTATACCCCGTCGGATATCAGTGATGAAATTTGGCAAGCATTGGTAGTTGGTCAATTTTTTTTATTGGCTAAGGTATGAGTGTGTAGAATGTGGGTCCTGCTTCACTTGGTAGGCCACAAACGAGGATTTTTCAAACAGGTTGGCACGTGGCCAATTTCTTATTAGTTGGTATACTGATAGGTCAGATCCATCTTGCTCACCACCAAATCTTGAAAAATCAACGGTGGGCACTATCTCGCTATGGAAAGCTGCGAGGATATTACCCATAGCGACATAGTGCCTCGATGACACGTGGCACATATGACATCATGGGCCTGCCCTTCTCCAAAGTAATATTATGGCTTGTCCTTGGTGGTAGTTTTCAAGTGGGTCATAGTACAATGGTGGTATTTTGTTGGTCCACTCAACCAACTCGGTGTGCAGTCGTGCAATTTTCTTGCTTGCCATAGATCTAAGGAAAATCAATGGTGGGTGCTATCTCACTATGGAAAGCTATGAGGATATTACCCATAGTGACATAGCACCATTGTGCCATGTGGATCAATGGGGCCAAGTCACACCAAGATGAAGATGCCAGGTGTGCTGAGTGGTTTGTGGGCCTAGGTTTTCAAGTTGTTTTTAAGGGAGATAGCGTAGTAATAGGGCGAGTCTTCATGATTGTCAGATTAGTTTGGATCCATGGTGGGCACTATCTCGCTATGGGAAATTTCTTGAAGGATACACACAGTGACATAGCACCTCGGTGATGCATGGCAGGGTGAGGCCAAGTATTATAAAATTACCAGTTGGTGCCAATTAGGATCATGGGGTTTGGCTAAGGTATAAAAAGTAGTTAAGGCATTGATGGTTAGTGGCCGGTAGTTAGTATAACATTGCGGTCAAGATTTTTTTTTAAGGAAGATGGTATGGTTAGTAATGAAAGAGCTGGTCAACTCGGGAAGACCTTGCAAGGTGGTAGAAAGGAAAGAAATTATTGGCCCATGTGGCTCATCCTGCTTGTGATTTCAGTTTGACTCATTGACTTGCTAATTCACAAGCCAAAATGATGGAAAACCAGAGTTATCTTGCAAATCTGACCAAACCAAAATGAGTGCAGAATGAGAGGGACACTCCACTACCCATTTTTTGATCCATCTACCTAGTCAAAATGGCTTAATGGTGTTGTTTCTGTCCTCTCAAGGCATTATTTGACACAAAAGATCAGATATCATTACATTTGGATCCATATCTAGATCATATTTTCTTCATGATTGTTCTCTACAGGACTTAATGGCAGGTTGTTGCAAAGTAATTATAGTTGGAGGACATCCCAATTATGCCTGAGCTATAAAGGAAAATTTTTATGAATTTTGTAGGATGGACCTTTCTCTATTTTCTTTATTATTGCTCCACAGATTCTCGATGTAAATTCCCTTGTGCCTCTGAACTACATGATTTTCTACCTTATCTCTTTTAGCCATTGGTATGAAAGTACAAGAACTCTTTACCTCTTACTGGTGTTTTGTAGAGATCTATGATCTGCATGACTGTATCTTCTTGGCCTATGAATGATAATATAAGTGAATCTCTCTTTCCTTGTGTCATTCATCTTGGTCTTTTGATCTGCATGTGATTATTAGATTAAAACAAGTCTAAATGTGTATATCCTTAGTTTCATTCTAGTTCAATAGTGCATATATGGGCAGAGATTGGTCTGAACACTCTATTTTGGTGAATCACCTCTTTAGATTAGATTAGGTAGATTTTCTTTCATGCTCTCCTTCTCCCTTTCCCTCTCCAAGAGTAGTTAGGTGCATCTTGATAGTAAGAGGAAGTCGGCCTTCTCTAGAGACTCAACCTCACAGTTCAAGTCCCACAGCTTGGAGGTTGTTTCCATGTCTCACTAGGTTGTCCTCATGCATAGGCTTTGGACAAGGGTGCAAACCTCAGTGACAAAAGAGGTTTCTAGGAAAGGTCAACCAAAATATAGCTAGTAACATTATTTTGGGATAGGTTGACCTAGCTAAGAAATTGGATAATGTAAAGATTGTGTTAGGGAACATCTTTTCCCTTTATAGAAAATTGTGTGATTTTTCTAGGTTCACACAAGAAATAAATCCAAAAATTTTGAACCTTGAAAGCAAACTAAAGCTCTCTAGCATGCAACTACCCTCAAATCTTGCACAAAGTGAGATGCATTTTTCTCAAATGCTTCACACTCAAAGGGAATTAGCTGCATTATCAGTAGAATAGGCCACTATTAAAGAAAAGCTAATGCAAATAAAAGCCTCTATCACTCCCCATTTGGAAGTCTTACACAAGGAGCAAATGTATGTAGAAACCATCCTAAAAAAGGATCCAAATATTTCTACACATGAAGGACTTGTTGATCTAGTGGCAGAGCTTGCAATCCAACACAATCCATTGGATATTGCATTGAATAATGGGATGCAACTCTCAAAATTCTCCTTGAGGTAAATAAGGCATTTTTGGCCAAGCATGGCATTACCATTTAGAATCCTTTGACATAAGTGTCAAAAAGGGGGAGAAAATATTCAAAGGGGGAGATACTGTAGGAGATAATATTTTAAGGGGAAGATATATTAAAGGAGAAGAAATGCATATAGTAAAATAAGGAGATAATAGGATCAGAAGGAAAGAACGGGTTAGAAACAGGTCAAAGAACAAAGTACATCAGGCACAATGGCACAAGACATCAGAATTCATGACATAATCAACTCAGGGGGAGTCATAAGGTATATTGTTGTTCACAATATCTTTTTTAAATTTTGTAAGTGAAGAATGGACACATAAGGTTTAGATTATGAATGATCAGTTAAGTGTTTTTGACACTCATGTCAAAGGGGGAGATTGTTGATCAAATAAGTAATATTGACAAATGAGTGTCAACACACTTAACCATTTTCACTATACATGCTGAGTATACAATGGAAGTTGAGCCAGAACTCTAACACATGCTAAGTTATAGATAGTGTTGAGTAGACTAGAAGATAGTATGTGCTAAGCAAGTCATAGTAGGTGCCGAGCATATGAGACCAATATGTGTCGAGTAACTTACAATCCAATAAGAGCTGAGCATTATAAAGTTTATAGGAGCCAAGTGATTCAAGAATTAGTAGAAGCTAAGCAATGTAGAAAAATAATAGGTGCCAAGTGACACAGTAATTCTATAGGAGCCGAGCAACCAAGAAACATAGTGGATGTCGAGCAATATAGAATAGATGGTGTCGAGCATTAGTATTACTTCATGTGCCAAGCAATGCAGGATCAGCATGAAAGTTTGTGCAATCGCAAACAAATATGTAAAACTATTATGCATGACTCATAGCAGGATAAGGAGATAAGATTGAATCCTTTCTTTTGTCCATGCATTCTACATGCAACCAATTAGAAAATTGGAGATTGCATGAAGCCAATGGGTGAATTTTTAGGATTTGAGCAGGAACACTTGAATCAAGGATGCATAACAAACCACTAATCTTTATAAAGGAGTCTTGACGCCATTGAATAGAGTAGAGGAGCGGAGTCAAATGAAGAAGGAAAAGCAAAGCCTATTATTAAGGTCATTGCAGAACATTGGTGTCAATGATTTAGTACAAAGGACATCATTTACACATCTAGTTGATCAGAATAGAACAAGGAACACAATCAATAGATTAGATCTAGTAGAGATTAGAGATAGAAGAGTAGATCAAGGGCCTAAGACCAGCATCAGAGATTGCATTAGATCAGGTGTATTATTCTAATACTCTCTCACAATTGTATTAGGAATTTGAAAATCCTATTGAGTTAGGTGGGTTTAACAGCCTTATGTAAATCCTTTTATAGGGTGGCATTATAAGTTGAATGTTCTTAAGTCCTCTAAGAAGGCACACTCCTAATAGGTTGTAGAAATCCTTTAACAGGGTCACATTTAACAGTGTGGTGTAGCCTTTAACAAGGTAGGCCTTTAACAGGGCAAACCATCAGAAGTGGTTGAAATCAATTGCTGCAATAATTTTGTGGGTATCATCCCCACCCCAATTTTACCTTCTTATTCTTGGAGGGTTTCTAGGTCACCAAAATCTCAAGTGTTATGTGGTGATGCATGTTTGTTTCTCATGATTGTTTAATGTTTTTATGCATGCATGTTAATTTTAGTTATATGTTATTAAGGATTTAAAATTGGATAAAAAGGCTAGTACTTTTGATTCACCCCCCCCCCCCCCCCCCCCCCGCTCTCAGAAGCACTCTTCCCATTAGGATATTCCAACAATATTTTTGCATGGTGTTGTACAACCACAAGTGGTTTCCTTGTGGAAACCCTATAAATTGGGGATTGGAGAGGAGTTTAAGCACTGAGTTGTGTTTACAATATCTAGTGCTAGAAGGGTTCCTGTGATGTTCCTCTTAGGCTGAGCATATGTGATACTCTTGTAAGAACTTGCACTACAAATGTATTTTAATCTCTATTTATTTGACATTATAGTGTGTACAAATTACAATGCAAAGTTTTCTTCTCATAAGGATTTCCTCACAATAAATCATTGTGTTATGTATTCATTGTTATTTCATTTATGCAATGGTTGGTATCTCGAAATCTACATTTAACACTTAAGTTTTTATTTTCATAATCGTCCTCTCAAGGCATATGAAGTGGTTCCACTTACCCTTTCATCCTTTCAAGTGATATCAGAGCTTGGCTAGTTTTGGTTCTATTTATTGGGTACAAGGTTTTTTGAGATAATAAAGGTTTGCATGGAACTTGTGTAGAATATTTCATTTCTTTTATTGAAAGATAGTAAAGTTCGAAAGCATGTCTAGAGGTTTACAAATCTAGCCTTAGCCTTATGTGGAGAAATTTTTTGGCATGAACATTAATATGTGGAAGTTGAAGCTAGAAGATTTGTTGATTAATTAGGTTCTATGGGAAGTAGTGGATGAAAATGTCCAAAGGCCTATAGATTCAGATTTAGTTATATAGTATGCAATGGATAGAAAAGCTAAAGGTATCATAAGATTGTGTCATACAGGATCAATTCTAATAAATTTCCATGAAGAATATATTTAAAATAATATTTAGAAGAACCTAAGTTAGATATATCAAGAAAAATAACTTGTGAATAATGTTTTGTTGAGGAATAAGTTGTATTCCTTGAGAATGAGAAAAAGTGGATGAACATATAAGAATCTACAAAAAATAAATATGCAGGTGACTCATTTGCATCAAATACCTAGGTTAAATAAAGAACTAACATCCACATCAAGAAACTATAATATTATGACTTGAGTCATAAAGATCCAACTCAGGTTGTATTACCCATGAACTATCTTCAACTAGTTTATTCTTCCACTAAACTAGATGCTCCATGTAGTTTTTTCACCTAGTACTCTTACTTACTCTATTATCCAAAACCTTCTTAATATTTTTTATCTTCATCTTGGGATAATCTAGGTTATCCTTTATTTCCATATCTAAATCAAAATAATAAAAGATGTCTGCAATATTGAATATGGATGAGATATCCATATCTTCTGGTAATTCAACTTCAAAATAATTTCTACTATAAAACTTCCTTAGGACCTTACATGAACCAAACTTCTTCATCTTTAACTTACTATAGGTGCCAACTAGAAATCTATTTTTCTTCAAATATAAACCATGACCACATTTCCAACCTCAAAAAATTTGTCTCCTTCCTTTATCTTCTCTCTATTTATACTCAGGATTGCAATCCTCCATATTTTTCTTTACTACGTCATGAAAATTCTTCATGGGTTCCACAAATTCCTCTACTTTAGCACTTCACTTCATTTTCATAATCTAATCTCTTAACTCTGTAGTTCCCTTAGAATTCAATCCATTGAAAAACTCAAAATGTGTCTTCTGAGTACTTCTATTCATAGAATTGTTATATACAAATTTTTCTTGTACTAGAATCAAATCCCAATTAGTGCTCTTATCTCCAACCAAACATTTCTATTACTTGGGAAAAAATCCTATATACTCTTATTGACATGATTTTACTAATGTTTTCATTGTTCATCAAACTTTATATTACTATGTATAATGAGAGTTCTATTAGATTAATATTATTAGTTAACATATTATATTAAGACATAGTGTATTGTGAAGAAAAAGGTGAAGAGGCAATTAAGAGAAGTGTGTGGAAGACTCTAGAATGGAAAAAGAAAAAGAAAAAGAAACCTAATTAGTTTATCAAGTGAAAATGGTGAAAAGAGAGAAGAATTGAGTGGGGGCGGGGGGGGGGGGGGGTGGAGTGAGGGAGGTAGAGAAGAGAAGAGTGGTATAGTATTAAGAAATTATCCAAGAAGAGTTATCAAAAGAGGAATAGTAAGTTGATGAAATAGGCATATCAGGTAGAACAAAGACAATTATAGGTCAATTTATTTTTGTTTATACCTAATCAATTAATCAACAAGATCATAAATCATTTAAAAATGTAGTATTTGACATGAATTTTGAAGTTCTATATTGAACTCTATTTGTAAAACCTTTAGTCGAGTGAACACTATAAAAGTGGGATTGAATCTCTTAACATAGTAGTCTTCAATATGACTCTTGATACTCTTAGCTAGGTATTAGACACTTTTAGCACAATGTAATCATTTAGAAGATGACATTATTATAAAGCTTTTAACTAGGTACCTTATTACTATAGTGATAAAGTTTTCCCTCTAACCAAGGGTTTTCTATAATACCAAAATCATTGTGTTATGTGTTTAATGTGTATGGTGTGAATCTTTATTATGTTTTATTTCAGGAACTTATTAAATATAGGTATACTGAATAATTAGCATGTTTTCAATTAAATTCTTAAGGAATGCTATTAATTAAAAGAAAGTAAGTGTTAGAAAGAAGTAAAATTAAATTATTGATTCAAACCCCCCAGTAATTCTTAATACTTGTAGCTACCAAAAATTGGTATTATAGCTTCTGGTTCTCAAAGAAGTGTTTAATAACTTGAGTAATTTTGGGACAATGGCTAGCTAAAAATATTAGAGAGAGTTGGAAGAACCCCTACAGGATGCGAAAGAATATATATTTGAACTAAAAGACAAAATGAGAACCTCTTTTTCAAAAATAAAGGAACTAATTGAAAAGCTACATATGAGTTTGGATGACTTGGGCAAACTTTCCAAAGGAAGTCTTAATTCAAAAGAAGTAGATGCTAAAATAAGAGAGTTAATGGAAAAGAATGATGAATTACTTGAGAAAAACCAAGAACTTAAAGAAAGGATCAATAATTTGAGGTCACTAGGTTAATTGAACTACTAGATAAGGTAGTGACTCATAAAAGTGGGAAAAATGATGTTGAAATGAGATATCAAGATGCCCTAGAGAAAATGGCTAAAAATATGTGGTCATAGAGAGACAATAAAATTAACTGCAAGCCTAAAATAACCTAATCAGTAAAATCGGTGAAAGAAGTCAAAATCTTGAAAATAAAAACAAAAAAATGAAGAATAAAAATAATGATCTTGGTAATGAGTTGAAAGTTGAAAAGGAAGTAAATATTAGCCTTATAAAGTTTGAAGAAAATGTGATGGAACTAGATAGACTATTGATAAAGAAAAAGGAATAATGCGTATCAATAATTCCACTTTCAAACACATCACTAAGGCAAGAGGTGAATCGCCAAACCCTGAGGAATCTACAGCTAATGAAAAGGAAAGGGGTAAAGTAATTTATGGAGAATAGGATCATTTAGAGGATAGCTATGATTATTAAAGTCAATCAATATTTTTCCATAGCAAGATGTAAAATCTAGCCATCCTATTGAAACATAGAAACTCTCTTAGGTGGTGGGTTGTCCTAAAATGAGAGATGAATCTCTAGAAGTTATGTCAGTTCCTAAATAGTGATCACGTAAAAACTTAAATTATACACAAGATAAGGGATGAGAGGTGAATGAAAAATAATTAGTACTAACCTAAATGAGGTGATACACTAATGGTTTTGAATGTAACTTTAATTAAATCAACACGAATTATGAAAGATGCAATTGATTCACAATACTCAAACAAACATGCAATTACAAAAGTGTTTCTATGCAAGAACCTAAATCTTCTACTTTGAAAGGAAAACCTAGGCTTTACCAATTTTTTGCAAAAAGAACAATGATCACAAACAAAGACCTATAATCACACATATCGAGATTCAAATCTTCAATAAGGAATATAACTTAACTGAAGGTGAACACAACATGAAAGTAAAAAATTCACAATATTGCATGAGAATCAATGAGAAGGAACCGCTAAATCTCTATAAAAAATGTTGAAAAAATCTCTACTAAAAATTTGCTCTTACAATCAACTCAAAATCTATAATGCACAAAAATTTGAATCCGAAAGAAGATGCCTCATAATGAGGTGAATGTGCAATATATAGAACTCATAACCCTAATTTGGATTCTAAGATCATGCTTAGAAAAAATAAGTCAAAAATGATGCAAACTATGAAGAAGCCCCTGCAAACTGCCATCAACCACCTCTTAACTAATAGATCATTGGAAAACTACCTCTAGCACCTCAAAATCATGCATAAAACTCTAGCTCGGATCCTTCAAATAACCCAAAAATATAGCATGTAAAACTCCTCCAAAATATGCAAAGTATGCATAAAACAAGCTCTTATCATGAACTATATGCAAAACTGGCCTTAACTGCTCCATAAATCACCAAAAATAGCACTAAAGTGCTCCATCACCGCATGAGAAACTCAAACTATCCTTAGCTTCTAGTAATAGCTCCATACTTAACTCTTACTTCATGTAACATTCAATTAACTGAAACAGTCCATCACTACAAAAATAGAACTTGTCTTTGCATGAAAGAGTTAACTGAATGTCACTTTGGAGTTCAAAAATAGCCATTGAAAACTCTCCTTGCATGTAGCATTTAAGACTATTAACTCATTATAATTCCCTTTATTTAATTCATGAAATCAAAGGCTTTATAATTATAGCCATTTGATATATTAATTTTACAATAACAATCTTCTTTTTCTTTTTATATATTTATTAATATTAATATGTTTAATAATTAACATTATATTTGATAATTTTAAAAATATTAGTGTTAATAAATATAGTAAAGAGAATATATAAAATATATTTTTTTTATAAGTTATATATATATAATGATTAATAATCATAACTCATTTATCATGTATAAAACTTATAAAAAATTAAAAACTTCTAAGAGTTTCAAAAACGAATTATAAAAACCCCTACCATGGACCTCAAATCTTATTAAATATAGCAAAGGGTTATCAAAGATATCAAAGGTAAAAACATGTAAAGAATTCATTCGATTCACTTTGAGAGGAGCAAAAGGGAGGGTTAAAACCCTAGCCACCAGTAGAGAAGTCTCTAGTTTTTTTCGTTTGTGATTTTCTTCTTCGCCATGTATATTGGAAAGTTACTTCTACAGATTTTCTTCTTGTTTAGATGGCTTGAATGTGGATTTTCATGGGTTTGAATGTGGATTGGTTACTAATATTTACTAGCTATGATTTATATGGTGCTCTCTTTGCTAGACATCATTACTTTTCTGATTCTGGGCGTGTTTCTCCTTGGATGCCATTTTTTACTATATGGCCACCATTTTTTATGGATGACTACTAATTCAAAAGGTGATAGAAACTGTATCTACTATGTTTTCTTGAGGGTTTTCTCCATATGGGTTCTAAACTTTCTCCATGCCTTGAACCATTTTGGTGTCTTGATTGAACACAAGTTTCAGTTGGTTCTTTCATGGCTAGTTCTATTGATGCCATTTTTTTGAGGTCTTGCACCCTCTACTAGTCATGAGTTCCTTGGTTTATTCTTAGCCAGATCTGTTGATTTAAGGGTTTCATTTTCTACATATGGCTGCCACACTTGTTGGGTTTTATGATGTCATGATCACCATGGAAAGTCCCTTGCCCTAGCTATAGATTTTATGAGTTTATATAGTTGGACAATTTCTTCTTATGCAAGCCGTAAGTCTCTTTCTTCTCCTCATGATTTACTTTGATGACCTAAGAATTTATGATTTGCTCTTTTTATGCGTTTATTTATAGTTTATAAACATCATAAGGGTTTTATGAATATAGAGCTAGCTGATTGTTTGAGATATAATACTGTGAGTTCCTTCCTGCTGATTAGGGCATGAGCTATGTTGATTTTCTCCAATGGCCTGCTCTGTTTACATTTAGAATCCATTCTTGCTAAGATATCAATTGGTATTTGGCTATGAAATATGGCTTTCTTCGTTGGATTCCATTACAACTGGGTTTTTTTTGTGCTGGTTCTTCCATGAATTTATCTATTGTATATAAACATCATGAGGGTTTTCTTCCATACTATGGCTCCATCTTCAAGACTACGGGTTTTATTTTTGTATAATGATATAATGTTGTAGCTTCCTTGATGGTACTTGAGTCTAATTTTTTCCTCCATTTCATGGCTTTTATGGATAAAAAGCTTGCTATTGTTGATAATATAAACATTGAGTCTCTTTTATTGTGAAACTCTAGCTTCATTTCTTTTCTAGATTTGGGTTTATCTTATGAGCTATGATGGAAGTCTCTGTAGTATTTTTATGTTGGAGTTAAAATGTGTATCATTATTCCATGGATTTTCTTACTATTTGAATTATGAAAGCCATGAGTATGCTATTAAAACTTTCATGAGTTTACATTGTTGTAGAAAAAAAATCTCCATTTAATGACATTTTCTATTGTAGATAAACAATAGTCATCTTTATTTAATGATGTTCCCTATTATGAACAACAATCTATCCCAAACCATATCATATAATATTTATCTTCAGCACGTACACTTTTTCATTGGCAAATACTATAACACATGTACGTCCCTTTAACAATCTCCTTGTGTCTTCAATCTTCTACTATGGTTCAACTAGAAGGTCCATTACTTATAATTTATGTATGCCCCCTCAATAGTCCCCCCATATCTTTAGTCTTTGCCTCTACATGATTTAGTCAAAAGGCTTCATGTGTGTAATTTATGCAAGATCCTTCAACAACCCCAAACTTCATACATGTATCTTCACATGAAACAAACTCATTAGCATAAACATGTTTTACTTTCAAATTTCTCTCTTGCCTTTGTCTTTTAATATAGTTATCTGAATAACCATGTTGTAGGAACAATAGTGTATAGATAACTGAAAAGATTTACATTGCTTAGTTCATATGAACTAACCCTGCTCTTCTTTCATTTTTGCAGGGCTTTTCATAAATGGAGATGTAGGCTCAATCCTTCAACATTCAATACAATGAATCTTCCATTCAAGCAATGGAGGCCTTTCCTTTTATCTTCTCAGTACTTTTTTGTTTATACAGTGTGTATATTCAAATATTATGTTAGGAGCTAAGAATGCTTGTGTGGTATCTGAATGCATTGTATTTAAGTACTGTGTATAATTTGAACACTTTGTACCTTATCAAAAAATAGTTTTGAATACTTCAATAAAAAATGTACTACTTTGGTACTTGTATTTTGAATAAAAGTGATCAATTTTCTTGTTTACTAATTTTTGTAATTTAATTTTTGCATCCATTTCATTCTGTAATATGTATTCTTAGCAACTAAAAAACACCTAGCTCAATATAAAGGCAAGCATAACATATCAATTTAGGAGGTATGTTAAATTGGTAACATTTTTGGTGACTTCACAGGGTTGTTTGCCTGCTAAATAGTATTAGACTAGCTATCTTATGCAAATCCATTGGGTACAAAGTTATCTTCAATATTTAGAAAATTGAACCTTCTCAAAGATTTAGAAAAATACCAAACTAAAAAATCAAAAAACTTTGCTGAAATAAGCATACCTCGCCACACCAATCTAAAACTAAAACTAAACTAAAAACTAAAAAAATAAAAAAAATCTATGTGTTTCCATAGGATCCTATAGCTATTCATTTTGATAACTAGGATGGAATCGTTTCACAGTGAAGAGATGGATATGGTTTCATTTTTATTTTTTTATCTCTTTTCTGTGGCATAACAACTATATCGTGGTTGTGAGGATTAATAGTTGTTGGCTATTATGACACCTTGCAAATTTGGCTAAAAAATATATTGGAAAGAACTATAAAACTTCAACTACTAAGCTTGAATATGTACCTTGTATCATAACAATGTGGTGTGTTATTTATGATTGTACTAGGGTGATATACCAACTATTTTGGAGTGACCATACCTCCTATTTTCAATATTTTCATGTTTTTATACATCAGTATATTAGTCTAGTATGATGGTGGATAATACATCATATTACTATTGTGTGGCAAGATGGTATTCAAGTCAACTATAATTTAAAATTAGAATTTATACTTGTTGTTTTTTTGAAAGCATTTCAAATGAATTTGTACCAGCAATATGCTTGAATGTTATTTGATTTCCTTATAGTTGAATGGTTGAAAACTATACCATGTCATCATGAACCTATTATGAAACCATGGAGTATGTATGATTCAAGTCATTGGAATTCATTCCATGCTTTGTGTGATATGTAACTCATGTATTGATAGAAAACTGATAATGATGTGTTGTAGTTTCTAATTTTATTACTAACAACTAACATGCTGAAACTTGAATCTAAATGTACTAAAACAACACTTATTGAAATCTGAAAACTAAATCACACCTCTACTCTACTGTGCCAAAGAACTTATTGTAATTTGAAAAAATATCTCAAAAGCATCGTTTGAGGTGAATCCCATTAACCCAAATTTTTAACTCCTCTCCTTCAAGTGTAGATAGATAGATAAAAAGCATTATGTGGTGTGTTGCCTATTATGATATATGGACCAGCCCACATGGCATCAAATTTTGTATTCTTTCTAGGTCTACTTTTCAATTCATCCCATTTTAATACGATGTCTCCTACCTGGAATTTTTTTGGAGATGCTTTCTTGTCAAATGTTCTCTTCATTTGACCTTGATGATGCTCAATTATTTGCAAAGCACCTCTTCTTTTCTCTTCTAATTCATTGAGTTGAGCCAATCTTACACTCATAAGCTCTTCATCAATCATGTCTAACTGATGTATAAAATCTAATGTTGGAAACTAAACTGAGATAGGTCATCTAGTTTCTTTACCATAAACTAGCATATAAGGAGACATACTAGTTGATCTTTTAGGAGTTATTCTATCATCCCACAATGTTGATTTCAACTTTTCATGCCAAGAACATTGATTCTCTTCTAATGTCTTCTTTATAATATGAATCAGATTCTTATTAGTGGATTCAGCTTGTCCATTATCTTGTGGGTAGTAATTTGATGAAGTATTCGGATACACGCCCTTCTTAATAACCCATTCTACAATTTTGTTTCCTATGAATGCAAGTGTGTTATATGAAATAATTAAATTTGGTACACCAAATCTACAACCTAAACCCTCATAAAAATTTAAAACAATAGTTTCATTCACATCTTTAAGAGCTACCACTTCAATCCAATTAGTAAAATAATCAGTGGCTATCAATATCCACTTATGATATGCACTTGATGGTAGGTTAATGATGCCTATAAAGTTTAGACTCCATTTCATAAATGGTTGGTCCACCTAAATAGGTTATAAGGGTAGCACTGCTAGCTTTTCTTTACCTACAAAAATTGAACATTGCCTGCACTTTCTTACCCAAAAATGTGCGTCCTTAAACACACTTGGCCAATAATAGCCCGCCTTCATCACCTTAAGAGCTGCAGCTCTTGGTGAGAGGTGACCTCTAGCTGGCCCTTCATGAAATTGGTGTAAAATATGCTCAATCTAATCTGGTTTAATACATCTTAGCAACACACCTTGAAAATATTTCTTGAATAAAATACCATTCATTAAACAGTAAGGAATGGCATGTAATCTATAATACCTTCATTTTGACCTTTCCAAACCTTCAGGATAGTGTCCTATTTGTAAGAATCTTATCATATCATCCACCCAATCATTTTGAATATTGTGGACGATAGGCTACTCATCATCTAATAAGGCCAAAATAACATCATCATCATGAATTAAATCATTATTTCCATTTCTAGCAAGTTGTTTTCATAAAGCTTTGCCTCTTACCAGCTTGGTTACATTGATTTCAATGTCATATTCCATAGCTTTTGTGATCCAACTTGCTCTTTTAGTATTTAGATCTTTGTTGAGTAGGAAATCTTTAATAGAAGGATGAGCAATAGTTAGTTTGATCTTGTTATTTGAAAGCATATGTCTAAATTTTATAAACTTCTAATAATAGCAAGAACATGCTTCTTAATGAAAGCATAATGCAGTTTGTAATCCTTAAGTCTTTAGCTAAAAAATGCTAATGGCTATTCAAAACCTTCATCATTCTGTTATAGTAACATGGTAGCAAGCAAATCAATGTTTTCATAGGCATATAATATGAAATCTTTCAAAAAAATTAGATTTAACAATGTAGGAGTAGCAACTAATGCTTCTTTTATTAGCTCAAAACTATGTTTACCTTCTTTTGTCCAACTAAAAATCATAACTTTTCTTAGCATCGGTGTCAATGGTATTAATAATTTTGTAATATTTGGAATAAATCTCCTTACAAAGTTAATTTTGCCTAAGAAACTTTGAAGTCCATTTTTATGTCCTAGAAGTGGTAGAGCGAGAATTGCACTTACTCTTTTTGGTTCAATAGTAATACCTTCTTTAGATAAAATGAATCCTAACAGTTTGTCTTCATGAACAAAAAAAACACTTTTCTTTGGATTCAAAGATATACCATATTCCCTACATCTCTCAAATATTACCCTTAAGTGTTGAAAATGATCTGTTGCATTCCTTGAAAAAATAGTAATGTTGTCATGATAAACAAACACAAACTTGTACATTAAGTTCAAGAAATCCTTATCCATTTCTTTCTAGAAGGTTGCACCTACATATGACAAACCAAATGGCATCTTCTACTAAGCCATAGTTCCCCACTTGGTAATAAATGTTGTTTTAAATCTATCCTCTTCCTTGACCAAAATTTGATTATAATCAGAGAAACCATCCATCAATGAAAATTGTTCTGAACTTGAAACAACTTATAAGATTTGTTCCATTGAAGGTAAAGGATGTCTATCTTTCAATGAAGCTCTATTTAAATCACAAAATCAACACACAATATAATTTCTCCATTTTTCTTCCTAACTAGAACCAAATTTGAAACCTAAGAAGTATGCTTAATAGGGAATATAATATTGCTTTCAATTAACTTATTCAGCTCTTTGATCATAAGAGGTTCTAATTTGGGATTTATTGGCCTCTTTTTTTGTCTAACTAGTTTTGCACCAAGTTCCAATTCAATGGTGTGTTGAGAAATGTTAGGATCAAATCCCTTCATATCTAAATAATTCAAAGCAATAATATCTTGGAATTTATGGCATAAATTCATAAAATTTTGATGTTCTTCAGGAGTACGTACCTTTCCAAGTTTCAATTTTTTATCCTTTGCTACTTCAATTTCTTCATAGTGTTCTTCCTTGATCTGCAAGCTGGATTTATCCTTTTTAAGCTGATCATTAGAATTAAAAATGGATTCTAAAGTTACCAAACCCTTAGGCATCTTATTTATCCTTAATTGAATAATCTAGTCCTTATATTGTTATTGTAGTTTCTGCTGGTTAGGTTGAGAAAACTTAGCTTCTTCTCTTAAAAAATTAATAATATGCTGATCAGATTCAAAAATTTGCCAACTTTCAGCATTATTTGGTATAGAAGGTTTTACAATAACTTTTACATGATTATTTTGTTTATTTTTATTGATTTTAGATGGTATATCATATTGTGCACCAATCACAACAAGTCTATCAACATGTTTATTTTGATTTTTGGGTATAGATTGTAAATTAAATGCTTCAAAACCTTCAATTAAATCCCACACTACATGTTTATAACTTTTCAATAGATCAATTTTAGTAGCATGGATGCCTCTAACTTGGTTAAAAATCAGTTCAAAATCACCAAAAACTTGTAGACAACTGATACCTTGTTTTATGGTTCATTTCAATCCATTTACAAGTTCTTCATATTTGGCAACATTATTGGTACAGCTGAAAGTAAATTTGAAAGAAGCATAATACCTTTCATTCGCTAGTGAAATCAGCATACAACCTCCTCCAACACCTATTTTGTTGTGTGAACCATCAAAAAATAATTTCCACACCTCATTACCTTATTGTTCCAAACTTAAATCTGCACTTTTCATGATATTTGGTAGAAAACCAGTAGTTTCATGAATGATATAATTGCCCAAGCTTGGTTCTTCAACATATTCTTCTGTAATTTCAGCATTTTCAGCATCCCATTCATCTAATAATATGTTAGGAACATTGTCTATCTACATTTTGGACTCATGAGTAGCACTAACTTCCTATTGGACAAGCATGCAAGGTCAAATCCATGTTCCTTCTAACTCCAATTGTCTACATAGTTGTCCCATCTAGCTGAACTACTCCCTTTTCAATTGGCTCATATTTAAGGTCTAGATAGTCAATAATTATTTTTGGCATAATTGAGCTAGTAGCACCTAAATCTATCATGAAATTATGAACAATGTACTTGCCTATTATGACTATAACATAAAAAGGTGGTGGTTTAACTATCTTGGATGGTTGTTGTGATGTATTAGCATTTGCAACCATTAGAACTATAGGAGTTTTCTATGCTAAAGTGTCATCAAATAAGGTAAGTGATTGTAATGCTTCCTGTAGCATATCTTTTTGACTTGGGAGTGATAGAATATTCCACATGGAAATAGGAACATGAGTCTTCTTCAGATGCTCAACAATATTAAAATTTTGTGTACTAACCTTAGATTTTTTTTTGGTACAACAGACTCCTTTTGCTATTGTGATGGTTGTAAACTTGCTTTTTGTGCTTACACTTGCTGTCCCCACTATCCCTTTGGAACATATTGCATCTTGAACATTTGATGGTCCTGGCTGAGTATTATCAGCGTTAACCTATTGTTGTTTTGCCTTATCAACTTGCTATTGTACATTTGTAGCTTGGGTCTTTGACCTTGTTCTACCGATACAAGTCTCCAAACTTGGTTTTGATCAAAATTTGCTACTATAACAGCTTCATCTTCACTAAAATTCATTAGAGTAGCATCTGGGTTACCCTATTGCCGCACTTGATCATGATTGACTTCTTCTTGAGTAGCTATTTTGTATCCTTTAAGAACATCTCATCTTCTTGCCTCAAGTGCATGTGCACAATCAAGCCAATAATGACCAGTGTTACAAGTATTGCACCACTCCTCATCATGTGCATAGTTTTTTTGAGGACCAATTACCAATTCTTTAGAATCACTAGGAGTCTCATAATTGTAGGGTTGGTTAGCTCTTTGGCCATAGTTCCATTGCTTTCCTTGAGCTTTCCTTTGCTGATTTGATCCTGAAGCTTAATTGAATTGCCTATTTTTCTGATAGGAAGCTTGATTAGGCCTATTGTATTGACCTTGTTTTCTTTTCAAATTCATTATTTCATTTTTATAACTTTGCAAAGTTTGCATCGTGCTATCACTTTTCTCTATTAAGCCCAAATTTTGCTCTTTTATCTCTCTTATAAGAGTTGTAGCAATTTGTACTGCAACTTGCACATTAAATGCTGGTAATGCTAGCATAGGTAGAATTATAGCTAATGGTGGTATAATAGCTAATACAATTTGTTGTATTTCTACAGAATAAGGCATTAGAGGCCTAGGAGGTAGTTTGTTTTCAGCTCTTACAGCAATGTCACATGCATTAGGCAAAGTACATCCTCCCATAGATTGTATCATAATTGAAATATCACTATTAAAAGCTTTCAAATAAAATAAGAATGCATAATCATTAGAAGGCTTAAAAGATGCAACAATTTTATTCCAAGTTTGCTGAAAACAAAAATTAAAATAAGAAAGATGCTCATTAGGATGTCTTTTGATGGTAGTCAACTATTCAACCAAGGAGATATTATTAGACTTATCTTCAAACTTGTTGATTAACAAGCTCCCCAATGCATCCCATGAGGCAATCAAATTTATCATCAAACTTCTAAATCAAATTAATGCTTTTCCTCTAAAAGAGGCTACTAATAATTTTAAGGCCACATCCTCATGTTGAACTTGATGTAATCCGCAAAGAGTAGCTATATCTTTGATATGTTCCACTTCTAAAACATGATTTTCACCAATAAAATATGGCACACTTTTCAATGCTCTTGGTGGAATATCATGATGAGCAACAATTTGTAAAGGGTTGCCAACATTAAAAGCTACAAATGCCAAATTTTGGGCCATTTCATGAACTTGTGGTACTTGTTGTTGTATTGTAAATGGTAATAAAGGTTGGGTAGGCTGATTTACCTTCCACTAATATGGTTTTAGAATTTTAATAGTAGTTATAGTACCACTTGTGGATGCTAAAAAAATAAATTGATCTTTTGGTAATTCCTAAAAAATGGGCACTTCAGATTCAAAATGATCATGATCACTTAAATAATCAAGTAAACCAATATCTTCAATAACTATCTCAAATTGTTCCAAATTTGTTGGCTGATCTTCAATTATAGGATATTTAAATGCTGAAAAATCTGATTCATATGGTGAAATAGACCTTCCACTTGTAACCAGTGGTGTCCTTCTTCCTCTTATTGGCCTTTTGGGAGTTCTTCTCATTAAGAAAATCACCAAAATGCAACTGTATCTGCGATAAACCTTCAAAACAGAGTCACCAGGCATTAATAAAATACCTTCAAAAAGGCTGACATATTGTTGTTCACACCAAAATAGCAGTAAGATCTTGTAATTCAAAGAACTATGAAGTAGTTCATGGTCCCATTGGGCATGCCAAAAAACTGTTGTCAATCGAGATTGTGCCTATAGAAAGATGTTAAATCTAGCCATCCTATTGAAACATGGAAACTCTCTTGAGTGGTGGGTTGTCCTCAAATGAGAGATGAATCTCTGAAAGCTAGGCAGGTTCCTAAATAGTGATCACCTAAAAACCTAAATTATATGCAAGATAAGGCATGAGAAGTGAATGACAAATAATGAATACTAAACTAAATGAGCTGATACACTGATGGTTTTGAATGTAACTTTAATTAAATCAACACAAATTATGAAAGACACAATTGATTCACAATACTCAGACAAACATGCAATTACAAAAGTGTTTCTATGCAATGATCTAAATCTTCTACTTTGAAAGGAAAACCTAGGCTTTACTAATTTTCTATAAAAAGAACAATGATCACAAATAAAGAACTATAACCACATGTATCAAGATTCAAATTTTCAATAAGGAATATAACTTAACTAAAAGCGAGCACAACATGAAAGTAAAAAATTCACAATATTGCACGAGAATCAATGAGAATGAATCAATCAATCTCTATAACCAGTGTTGAAAAAAACTCTACTACAAATTTGTTCTTACAATCAACTCAAAATTTGTAATGCAAAAAAATTTGAATCTAAAAGAAGATGCCTCATAATGAGGTGAATGTACAATATATAGAACTCATAACCCTAATTTAGATTCCAAGATCATGCCTAGAAAAAATAAGTCAAAAGTGATACAAACTATGAAGAAGCCCCTACAAACTGGCATCAACCACCTACTCAACTAATAGATCACTGGAAAACTACCTCTTGCACCTCAAAATCATGCATAAAACCCTAACTTGGATCCCTCAAATAACCCAAAAATATAGCATGTAAAACTCCTCCAAAATATGCAAAGTATGCATAAAATAGGCACTTATCATGAACTACATGCAAAACTAGCCTTAACTACTCCATAAATTACCAAAAATAGCACTAAAGTGCTCCATCAACACATGAGAAACTCAAACTATTCTTAGCCTCCAATAATAGCTCCATATTTAAATCTATTACTTCATGTAACGTTCAATTAACTGAAACAATCCATCTTTGCTAAAATAGAACTTGTCTTTGCATGAAAGAGTTAACTGAATGTCACTTTGGAGTTCAAAAATAGCCATTGAAAACTCTCCTTGCATTTAGCATTTAAGACTATTAACTCATTATAATTCTCTTTATTTAATTAATAAAATCAAAGGCTTTATATTATAGTCATTTGATATATTAATTTTACAATAACAATCTTCTTTTTATTTTTTTATTTTTATTAATATTAATGTGTTTAATAATTACTGTTATATTTGTTAATTTTAGACACATTAGTGTTAATAAATATAATAAAGAGAATATATAAAATATAATTTTTTTATAAGTTTTATGTATATTAAATGATTAATAATCATAACTCATTTAATGTGTATAAAACTTATAAAAAATTAAAAACTTCTAAGAGTTTCAAAAATGATTTATAAAAACCCCTACCATGGACCCAGAATTTTATTAAATATAGGAAAGGGTTATCAAAGATATCAAAGGTAAAAACATGTAAAGCATTCATTCGATTCACTTTGAGAGGAGCTAAAGGGAGGGTTAAAACCCTAGCCACTAGTAGAGAAGTCTCTAGTTTTATCCTTTGTGACTTTTTTCTTTGCCATGTATATTGGACAGCTACTTATGCAAATTTTCTTCTTGTTTGGATGGCTTGAATGCAGATTTTCATGGGTTTGAATGTGGACTGGTTACTAATATTTACTAGCTATGATTTATATGGTGTTCTCTTTGCTGGACATCATTACTTTGCTGATTGTGGGTGTGTTTCTCCTTGGATGTTGTTTTTTACTATATGGCCACCATTTTTTATGGACAACTACTTATTTATAAGGTGATAGAAGTTGTATCTGCTATGTTTTCTTGAGGATTTTCTCCATACGGGTTCAAAACTTTCTCCATGCCTTGGATGTTTTTGGTGTGTTGATTAAACATGGGTTTAAGTTGGTTCTTTCATGACCCGTTCTATTGATGCCATTTTTGTTGGGTCTCGCACCCCCTGCTAGGCATGAGTTCCTTAGTTAATTCTTGGCTAGATCTATTGATTTAAGGGTTTCATTTGCTACATATGGCTACCACACTTGTTGGGTTTTATGATGTCATGATCGCCATGGAAATTCCCTTGTCCTAGCTATGGATTTTATGAGTTTATATAGCTAGATGACTTCTTCTTATGCTAGTCATAAGTCTCTTTCTTCTCCTCATGAGTTAGTTTGATGACTTAAGAATTTATGATTTGCTCTTTTTATGAGTTTATCTGTAGTTTATAAACATCATAAGGGTTTTATGAATATAGAACTAGCTGATTGTTTGAGATACAATACTATGAGTTCCTTCCTACTAATTAGGGCATGAGCTATGTTGATTTCCTTAGACCCCATTCTTGCTATGAGATTCATTGGTATTTGGCTGTAAAATATGGCTTTCTTTGTTGGATGCCATTACAATTAGGTTTGTTTTGTGCTAATTCTTCCATGAATTTATCTATTGTATATGAACATCATGAGGGTTTTCCACCATACTATATCTCCATCTTCAAGACTATGGGTTTTATTTTTGTATAATGATATAATGTTGTAGCTTCCTTCATGGTACTCGATTCTGATTTTTTCCTCCATTTCATGGCTTTTATGGATATAAAGCTTGTTGCTATTGATAATATAAACATTGGGTCTCCTTTATTGTGAAGCTATAGCTTCATTTATTTTCCAAGTTTGGGTTTATCTTATGAGCTATGATGGAAGTCTCTGCAGTATTTTTATGTTGGAGTTAAAATTTGTACCATTATTCCATGGAGTTTCTTGTTGTTTGAATTATGAAAGCCATGAATATGCTGCTAATATTCTCATGAATTTATGTTCACTGCTATAAAAAAGAAAAAACTCCATTTAATGACATTTTCTACTATAGATAAACAATAGTCATCATTATTTAATGATATTCCCTATTATGAATAGCAATCTGTCCCAAACGACATGACATAATATTTGTCTTCAACATGTACAATTTTTCATTGGAAAATATTGTAACACATGTATGTCCCTTTAACAATCTCCTCGTGTCTTCAATCTTCTGCTATGGTTCAACTAGAAGGTCTCATACTTGTAATTTGTGTATGCCCCCTCAACAGTCCCCCCATGTCTTTAGTCTTTGCCTCTACATGATTGAGTCAAAAGGCTTCACACATGTAATTTATGCAAGATCCTTTAACAACCTCAAACTTCATACCTATATTTGCACATGAAATAAACTCATTAGCACAAACATGTTTTACTTTCAAATTTCTCTCTTACTTTCTTGTCTTTTAATATAATTATCTAAATAACCATGTTGTAGGAATAGTAGTGTATAGATAACTGGAAAGATTTCCATTGCTCAGTTCAAATGAACTAACCCTCCTCTTCTTTCATTTTTGCAGGGGTTTTCCTAGATGGAGATGTGGGGTCAATCTAGAACAATAAATCTTCCTTTCAGGAAATGGAGGCCTTTCCTTTTATCTTCTCAGTACTTTTCTATTTGTACAATGTGTTTATTTAGATATTATGTTAGGAGATGAGAATGCTTGTGTGGTATCTGAATGCATTGTATTTAAGTACTGTGTAAAATTTGAACATTTTTTACCTTATCAAAAAATAGTTTTGAATGCTTCAATAAAAAATGTATTACTTTGGTACTTGTATTTTGAATAAAAGTGATCAATTTTCTTGTTTATTGATTTCTATACTTTACTTTCTACATCCATTTCATTATGCAATATGTATGCTCAGCAACTAAAAAACACCTAGATCAATATAAAGGTGAGCCTAACATAGAAATTTAGGAGGTATGTTAAATTGATAACAATTATAAGAAAGAAAGTGTAAGGAAAACAATATGCAATGGTTGCTACTTCAAGTGTAATAGGTATGGACATAAACTTCATGAATGTAGATAGGAATGGAAATCAAGACAACAATAAAAAAATTCAATTGCTACTATTATAGGTTCAATTGGTATGGACATAAGGTAGAGTTATGCAAACCTAGAACACTAACAATTAATAAGACTAAATATTTCTAGAAGACTTTGTAGTTGAACTGGTAAATTTCTATTAGTGTCATGGAAAAGGACATAGGACATCTAAATGTGGATTAGGAATATCACATCCTTAGAGATCATTGAAATTCCATGTTATTTCTACTGGCAATATGGAAACTTCATCTATAGTTGGTTGTATCATTGTGGTGATGAAAATAACCAAACTAGAAAGGGTAAAAGAACTATAGACAAAGCACAACTAAGGAGAGAGATGCAAAGATTATGGGTAAGAAAAGGTGAAGAAACTACTACCATCAAGGAGCCCTAGTCAGATGACACATGAATTTCATCAAAAAACTAATCAGGTAAGCATTAAGATGGGACATAGAGCTATGCATGTTTATTTATGAAGTCCTAGTAAGGAAAACTATAAGGTTATCAGTAAGTATATACTAATAAGTGGTAAAGTAAAAATAAACATTGTGCTATCGGTTGAAAGGGATAGTTAGTCATTATTGACCAGAATATTTTAGTGGGTGCATCAACCGTTAAGATAAGACAACTATAAATGAGGGAGAAGTATCTTAAAAAATTCATATCAAAAGATAAAAGTGAATATTAAGAGAAAAAAAGTAGTGAGTGTAAAAGTAAAAAGAGAAAAATTGAGAGAAGGCAACATGGAAGGAAAGAATATGTTGGTAAGATGGTCTGAGTAAGAGGAACCCCAATATAGTATGTGTTCATTAAAGTGTAAGGATCTATTTGGTGTAGGAGAATTATTATAAATACTGGAAGGAGTAATATTGATAGAGGATGTAACTAGATATCTTCAAAGCAAGAAAGTTAAATTTGGAAATGAAGAAATTAGAATGACATACTAAGAACTATTCAACACCATAGAGCCACGAGATGATGAATTTGGCCTTGCACATATTGTTCATCTACCTAAGAATCTTGACAAGGAATGGGTTAAAAATTTACTTAGTTGCCAGAACATGGAAAAGTAGAGATTACCAAAGAAATTATAAGTGTAAGCACTGTACTATTGGGAAATAGATGCAAATGTGTAAAAGACCTAGACTCAAAAATTTAGATATATGTACTAGTTAGATACAAGATATATTAGAAAACATTTGATGTGGGATTAATCAAAGAAAAAGCTATAAGGTTCACTTACCTAGTGATTGTGTAGAAGATATATCAGGCTAAGAAATCTAACAAAATGGAAAGAGATGTTATACAAGTAGTATATGAAATTGTTTTTGAAGAGAAAACATTTGATCTATGTGAGATGTTGAGATATCAAGTTATGTTGAACCTGTATAGAAGATTATGAAACAAGGATTAAGGTATGGATGTTTATTGGTGTGTCTATATGTCTGTTTACAAAATTATTTTCTTGGAATAGGAAACATAAACTAGGCAAATAATGAACTGATTGTGCATCAAGTAGATATATTTATCCAAACATTAGGAAAAAATTACAATAGTCTAACACAATTTCACTTTAGATAACTACAAGAGAAAATGAACAAAAGGAACAAGATTTCATTACAAGTTGTAAGTAAGTATAAAAAGGATGTGTGTTTTCTAGAAAGTACACATTTATTCATTATGAAAGCAGTAGAACCTAGATTGGTCTGGGTAACTCCATTTGGCTATGAAATATCAAATAATGAACTAGAACCAGTAATTTAGCTACTACTAGTTGAAGCTAACGATGAAGGAGTTGAAAGGTTTAGAACATGTAAAGAACATTACAAGAAAATAATTATGGAAGAAAAGAAGTCTAAAGGAAAAGGGAGTAGTAGATAGAAGACTATTGATAATATACCATCAACATATGAAAAGATGAAGAAGTATAAATAATTAGCAGAATGCAAGCACATGAGATAGACAAGATAAAAAACAATTCAAGCTAAAAGAAGAATGTGAACTTAAACAATAGGAAGATCACATGAAAGAATGCATTGACAAGTAAAAATAACATAATTAGTTCTAAAGAAACTGACAAGAAGGTCAGAAAGAACTATTGAGGAGTTGAAACAAGGAGTGGAGAAGTATGGAACTATTAGAGGTATATTGGATCACAAATTTGGAAAGTGGAGCAAAGAAGAAAAGTTAGTATTCAAGGAAGCTATAATGTAATCTATACATAGATTTTCATATTATCTAGGTAAATTAGAAGGAAATATTCCAACAGGATTATATGATATAATTTTAATCAAGTGGAATGATGTAGATAAACTAGAAAGAGATAGTTGAGAGAGAAAGTTGCATTTGGTAAAGTCAGATGTATCAGTCAAAGAGATAGATAGCCTACTGAATAAATATGAGAAGAAATTTTCAATAAATTATAGAAAAGCCAAAATACTTGCAAGAATGGATAAATATTTAGAAGAAGATAATCAAGAATGTGGAATATCATTTTTCATATCACAAGTACTATAGGAGAAGAACCACTAATTGAAAAAATCTATGATTTAAATGAGAAAATTAGTGAACATGTTGACCTTACTAGTGAAGATAGCACTATAGAGAGTGAGCATGAAATTATATCAAGCTCTTAAATAGAAGAGGAAACATCAAAAGAAATTTTAGGACATGAGGAGTTGAGTGAAGAACTTGAAGGCGAGAAAATGCAGGAGCATCTTGGGCCTCAGAGCAATCTTGCATCAACCAAAAGTATTTCTTATTTTCTATATTAGCCTATTGTTTGTGAAGTAGACATTGTTTCTTGTAGTTTTTCTCTTTACATAGTTAGCACCATGAAGAGGACCTCTCTTGGACCTTCATTCCAAGTGTGCAAGCCCTAATAATTTATATGTCTCAACTTCAGTTTCATTCTTTGTGGTCTTTTGTTCCTATATTTCCCTTCTTGTGAGGCATGTTGTTTATTTTGGTAATTTTTTCTATGTCATGTTGGTTTGTTGTGAAGTTAGGAGCTAACTCATCAGACACATGTGGAACTACCTTTGGGTGCATGTCACTTTATGTTTCTTCTTTATTTGGTTTTCATTTACTCTTCCAAGGTTGGACCTATAATATATTTAAATGCTTGTCTAGCCAACTTCTAGCTTGGTTGGCGATATAAGAATCTTGGTTAAAGGTAGTTCATCATTAGTAGGAGGATGATATTGAAGAAGAAGATATGAATGCAAGCTTGGATTCTCATTCAATAATTTCATTATATATGGCCATAACCCAAAAGGCCTCATAGTTGAGCATCTTTCTTTATTTTTTCTAATAATTACACCAATGTGGTGGCCAATTGCCAAGTCTTATGTTCAATGTGTTTCTTATTAATTACACCCAACTAAAAGCCTAGAATCTTGATTTATATACATTGGTTGAATTTTTCTTCCTTGTGTAACTCTAAGAAGTGGATGTTCATAGGATTGAGTTAAGCTTAGTCTTCTTAAGTCTCCCATATTCCTAAGTTAGGTCGTATCAAAGATAGTTCATTCTTGTGGATTAGATCATGGAGAACCTTATTGGATAATTGGTTGTAGGGTGGCAGATCTGAAATCTAACTCATAACTTGCAAAAGGTTATGATCTTGTGGGAACTATTATCAAGATGGCTCATGGTAGAGGAAATATAGATAATACTATAATGGACATGTTGAGGTAGATTACAACCAAGATTGAAGTTGTAGACACATCCCAAAGAAGAGGTTTAAATCTTGAAGATGTTAGTGATGAAAAAGAGGTAGCACCTAACCCTAATCCTAAGCCTAAAGTTGAACAAGATGAAGAAATGCTTTTGAGAGTTTTGTCTAGAGTCAATGGTAGACCTATTTTTGAAGGTTCATTCATGATGGAAGACTTGAAACTAATGTGTTGTTGGATTAGATCTCTAAAATGGAAAAATATTTTGAGTATGAAGGTATTCTTGATAATTAAAAAGGTTAAGATAGCATTTTTAAAATTGAAAGGTCATGCATCTCTTTGGTGGGATCATACACAAACTGACAAATAGAAGAGAGGAAAAGAAAAGATCAAGACATGGATGAAGATGCTTAGGAAGATGAAGAAGAAGTTTCTCTCTACATACTATCAAGTTATCTTTTTGAGGAAGATGCAAAATTTAAGGAAAAAGGAAATGAGTGTGAAGGAATATATTGAGGAATTATACAAATTAGATATCATATCTAGACATGTGGATGATGAAGTGGAGAAGATGGTTAGATATCTAAATAGCCCAAGGGCATCAATCCAAAATGAGATAAGATATGTTAGTATGGATAGTGTGGATTAAGCATATCAATTCACTTTAAAGGCTAAAGAAAGATTTCCAAAAAGACATGATCAAATATAGAGAGGAAGAGGTGGCATATTTCAGAGAAGTAGAAGCAAAACTTATGGAGAAAGTAGCAGATCTAAAAAATAAAGTGCAAGATAAAGGATAGAAGGATGAACTAGCTTGTAAAAGAGATAATTACTCTAGAGGTAGCTATACTAGTTACTCTTAGAATACAAATAATGGAAAAAGGGAAGAAAGATCTTGGTGTAAGGGTACTTGTTACAAATGTGGAGAAGAAGGTCACAGAGCTTTTGAATGTACTAACTCTAGAAAGAAGATTGGAGGTAATAGTAGAAATACTTTGGCTTGTGAAGAATACAATGAAACATCTAATGAACCTAAGAATGGTGAGAACTTGATGTTAAGGAGGGTATTTTGGAATGAAAAAGATGATGAGGAACCTGTCTTAAGAAGAAGTTTATTCAAAACTAGATGTAAGACCATTGCAAAATATTGTAGAGTAATCATTGTTAGTGGAAGTTCTGATAATTTGGCATCTAGAGATCTAGTTAACAAATTATAGTTACTAAGATTGAGACATCCTAAGCCTTACCATTTTTCTTGGATCTAGAATGTGAATAAACTACTTGTAAGTGAACAATGCCTTGTCAAGTTTAAAATTGGGAATTATCATGATAATGTCATGTGTGATATTATGCCTATGGATTATTGTCATATTATTTTTGGTAGACCTTTTCAATATGATAAAAAAGCTTTGCATGATGGTAGATTGAATTAGTATACTATTTGGGTGAATAAGAAAAAACAAATATTGTTACCTTTGGTAGAGAAGTTGGATGAAATTCATTGTACTATAGTCAAACTATTCTTGGTTGAGCGTATAATTTTGTAAAAAAAATGAAAGAATAGAATTTTTTCTATGCCTTGAGTCCAAGGAAAACTGGGGAAAAAGATAAGTTAGAACATGAACTTGAGATTGAACCTTTGTTGATATAATTTCATGACATGATTTGTGATAATGTATCAGATGGTTGGTCTCCTATGAGGAGTATAAGTCATTATATGGATTTGATTCCTAGATCTAGTTTTCCTAATAAAGAAGGACATAGGTTAATACCTAATGAAAAGATTGAGTTGAATAGACAAGTACTAGAATTACTTGAGAAATGTTTGATTAGGGAAATTCATAGTCCTTGTGTAGTGCCTATTGTGTTTTCACCTAAGAAAAATAGAAAATGGAGAATGTGCACTAATTCTAGAGATATAAATAAGATATCTATGAAGTACAAATTTCCTTTACCTAGGATGGATGACATAATGTATATTTTGACTAGAGAAAGGTATTTTACAAAGGTTTATTTTAAAAGTAGATATCATCATATTAGGATCAGAGAGGGAGATGAATGGAAAACTCCTTTTAAGGCTAATGAGGATTGTATGAGTGGTTGGTTATGCTGGTTTAACTAATGCACCTAATACTTTTATGAGGCTGGTGAATGAAGTTTTTAAAATATTCTTGGGTAAATTTGTGATTATATGCCTTGATGGCATTTTGATATTTAGTAAGAGTAAAGAAGAGCACCTTGAACATATTAGACAAGTATTATAGAAACTGAAGGAGGAAATTTTGATGATTAACCTAAAGAAATGTTCATTTATGAAAGAGGGGATTTTGTACCTTAGTTTAGTAATTTAAGAGGACATTTTGAATATGGATCTTGAAAAGGTGAGAGTAATTCTTGGTTGGCCTACACGAGAGAATATTAGAGAGGTAAGATCATTTCATGGATTGGCTAGTTTTTATAGGAAGTTTATTAGAAATTTCAGTTCTATTTCTAATTCTATGACTGAGACCATGAGAGGAGATAAAAGAGATTTCAAATGGACACATGGAGCACAAATGAGTTTTGAAACATTAAAACAAAAGATTACAAAATTGCCTACACTTGCCTTGCCTAATTTGAGTAAAGTTTTTCAAGTTGAATGTAATGCTAGTGGAAGTAGAATAGGAGTTGTTTTGAACCAAGAAGGAATACATGTAGCTTCCTTTAGTGAGAATTTGAATGATGCTAAATGAAAATATTCAGTTTATGATCAGGAATTCTATAAAATTGCTCAAGGTTTTCAAAAGTGGAAACATTGTTTGATTCCTAAGGATTTTGTATTATACACTGGCCATAAATATTTGCAGTATTTGGGAAGTCAAATTAAGTTGAACCAAATACATATGAATTGGGTTGAGCTATTGAATAATTTTTCCTTTGAACTAAAGCATAAAATTTGGCATTTAAACAAATTCGTTGATCCATTGAGCCAAAGAAGAAATTTTTTGACAGACATGAGAGTTAAGGTACTTGGTTTTCATGGTTGGAAGTGTTTGTATGAGACCAATCTAGATTTTGCAGAACCTTGGAGAGTTTGTAATTAATAGACAGTGAGTGACAAGTCAACCACTTATTTCATTCAAGATCATATGTTGTTTAAAGGAATTTATTTATGCATACCTAGAGGATCTATAAGAGAGATCATAATGAAGGAGAAGCATTGTGGTGAACTTGATGGACACTATGGGATTGATAAGACTATAAAATTAATTTTTGAGAGATACTTTAGGCCACAAATTTATAGAGATGTGAAGACAATGGTTAGAGGTTGTAGAGTTTGTCAAACTTAGCAAAAGGAACTAGTCAAAATGTGGGATTGTATTCACCTTTACATGCATCTGATAAACCTTAGGAATATGTGAGTAGGGATTTTGTTCGTAGAATACCTAGAACTCAAAGAGGTGATGATTCTATTTTGGTAGTGGTTGACTGATTTTCAAAGATGGCTCATTCATACATTGTAAGAAGAGCTTTGATGCATTACATATAGCTGAGTTATTTGTCAAGTGGTAAGATTTCATGGTTTTCCTAAGATTGTTGCTCAATATAGAGATACTAAGTTTATTAGTTACTTTTGGAGAGGCATTTGGAAGAAGCTAAATATAGAGTTGAATTTTATTTCTACATTTCATCCTTAGACTAACGGACAAACTAAAGTTGTTAAAAAAAGCTTGGGTAATTTACTGAGATGTTTAGTTGGAGATAAGCCTGCTAATTGGGATTTATTTTTGGCACAAGAAAATTTTGCATACAATAATTTTGTGGATAGAACCACCAAGAGGACACTTTTCAAGATTATTACTAGATTTCATCCTAAAGGAACCACAAAGTTGAGATGATTTCCTATTGAGACAAGTAGAATTATTGAAGCTAAAGATTTTGCAATTCTCTTGAGGACTTTACATGAGGAAGTCAAAGGGAACTTGGAATATAGTAATCAAAGCTATAAATAGATAGATGATAAAAGAAAGAGACATAAATATTCTAAAATTGGTGATGAGGTTATGATTCACTTGAAGAAGAATAAATTTCTAGTTGGTATCTACAATAAGCTAAAAATGAAGAAATTTGGACCTTGTAAGATTATGAAGAAATTTGACAGTGGAAATGTCTATAATGTGGAATTACTAGAAGATATCGATATATAACCTATATTCAACATTTTAGATATCTTTGAGTACTTTGAATCATATGGAGATGAATTAAACAATAACCCAGATTATCCTAGGAAGCAGAAAGACAACATTGAGAAGATTTAGAATAGTAGAGTAAGAAAAAGTACAAGAGGAAAAGACTACATGGAATACCTAGTTTAGTGGAAGGAAAAACTAGTTGAAGATAGTTCATGGATTACACAGGTTAATTTGGATCTTTATTATTCAAGTTATAATATGAGAAGTGTCTAATATGGACATTAGTCCTTTATTAACCCCAAGTATTTGATGCATGAGCATCTTGGGCCTTGGAGCAATCTTGCAACAACCAAAAACTATTTCTTCTTTTCTCTACCAGTTTTTTGTTCATGAAATAGTCATTGCTACTTATATTTTTGTTCTTTGTACAATTAACACCATATAGAGGACCTATCCTAGATCTACATCCTATGTACACAAACCCTGATCATTTGTATGTCTTAGGCTAAGTGTCATTCTATGTGGTCTTTATTTCTTGTGTTTCTCTTCTTTTAAGGCATGTTGTTTCTTTTGACATGGTTTTCTAAGTCATGTTGACATGTTAGAAAGTTAGGAGTTGACTTCTTAGACATGTGTGGACCTTCCTTCAAGTGCACATCACTTTATGTTTCTATTTTCTTTGGTTTTGATTTACTCTTCCAAGGTTGGACCTATAATATAATTAAATACTTGACTAGCTAACTTGTGTCTTAGTTGGCTATATAAGAAGCTTGGTTAAAGGTATCTCATCATGAGTAGGAGGATGATATTGAAGAAGAATATAGGAATGTGAGTTTGGATGCTCATTCCATAATTTCATTGTATATGGTTGTAACCTAAAAGGCCTCACAACTAGGCATGTTTCTTAATTTCTTCTAATAATTACACCAGTGTGGTGGCTAGTTGTCGATTCTTATGTTCAATGTGTTTCTTATTAATTACACCCAAGTAAAATCCTAGAATCTTCTCTTATGTACATTGGTTGAATGTTTCTTCTGTGTGTAACTCTGAGAAGGGGATGTTTATATGCTTAAGTTGAGGTTATTCTTCTTGATTCTCCCATCTCCCTATGCCACAAGAAGAGGGAGACACTTCTTAAAGTAAGTGAGAACCAAGGAAACATGGATGATGTAGAAACTAAATAAACTGATAAGGATACTACTACAAAAGTAATGATCTTTGAATAGGAACAAGGTAACAAAGTGAGTGACACATAAGGATAGAGTGAATCTATATAGGAATAGGTTGCGAGAAAATAACAAGATATGAAACAAATTACTGAAGTTACAAGAAAAGCGAAAAGAGATGGAGAAGAAGAAGAAGAAGAAATCAATGCTAGACTTGAATTTGAGATATTAAGGAAGCCCTATGCTAAATTGCATCATGAATAAATGAAGCTTTACATGAAAATATTGCAATAAAAGAGTGGATTTTCTTAGCTAAATGGAAGACAAGAAAATAAATAAGATAGTGAAAAGAATTGAATGCACTATCACAACTACTATCAGAAGTAAAAGTTGAAAAAGAAATTGGAAGCAGAAGATAGTTACAATTTTTTTGTAAATAATAAGAAATAATCAAGCTAATAAGAAATAATTGATCACAAAGTTATAGCAGGGAACCAATAAAGATAAACTAACTAAAATAATTAAACGATTATCAATGAAACAAATTAACTTGAACAATGTAATATAAGATGGTTTAAAGGATATGAAAACAATTATAATGGTGATAGATGACATTTATGAAAATTCTTAGAGGTTATCATTTTATATGAATCTCATGCAACCAAAAATGAAGCTTATAGGAGTATTCTTGGTTGATTTATTAGCTAGAACAAGTATAGATACACTTGAAAAGATAATTAAAGTCAAAGGTCACATTGCAAGTATTTCAAATTTATAGAGAAAATGGGAGTCTATAATGATAAGTATAACAAGTGAAATCAAGTACATAGATTTCAAAAAGTGAAGGCTAAGTGGATAATGTCACCATTGGCATTTTTGTCAAAGGGGGAGAAGTTTGGAGAAGTTTGGTGAAGTCTAATAAAGTGTGACAATCAAAGTAGATAGTATGAAGGTTATGATGAAAGGTGGAGTAAACATTACATTTTATTTCTTTAATATAAAAATTTTCCACCAATGTTAATAGGGGAGATTATTTCTAAGGAAAAAATCCTATACACTATTATTGACATGATTTTATTAATGTTGTCATTGTTGGTCAAACTTTATATTACTATGTATAAAGAGAGTGCTATCAGAGTAATATTATTGATTAACACAACATATTAATACATAGCATATCGATGAAGCTAAAGGTGAGAAAGGAATTAAGAGAAGTGTGTGGAAGAATCTAGAATGGAAAAAGGAAAAAATCCTAATTAGGTTACCAAGTGTAAATGGTGAAAAGAGAAAAGGATGGAGATAGAGAGAGAGAGAGAGAGAGGAATAGAGTGATGTAGTATTTATAAATTATCAGATGATGAATAGTGTGTTATCAGAAGAGAAATGGTGAGGTGATGAAACATACCTATCAAGAAAAAAAAAAGAAAAAAAAGTATGGGTCAATTACTTGTTGTTTATACCTAATTAATTTATTAGGAAGATTGTGAAATCCTTTAACAAGGTAGTCTTTGATAGGACTTTTGAATTTCTATTTTGATCTCTTTTTGTAAAACCTTTAATCAGTTGAACACTGTAAAAGTGGGATTAAATCTCTTAATAGAGTAGTCTTTAATAGGACTCTTGATACTTTTATATGGGTATTAGACACTTTTAATAGAGTTTAGTCTTTTAGAAGATGACATTATTGTAAAGCTCTTAACCGAGCACCTTGTTAGGGTAGTGATAAGTTGTGGATATCATCTCCACCATAGTTTTTCCCCTTGACTAAGGGTTTTTTATGATACCAAAATTAGTTTTTGTGTGTTTTATGTTTATTGTGTGAATTTTTTTGTGTTTTATTTCTGGAACTCATTAACTATCATTATTCTAAAGAATTGGCATGTTATTGGTTAAATTCTTAAGGAAGCTTATTAGTTAAAAGAAAGTAAGCATTTAAAAGAAAAGAAAATTTGATGTACTAATTCACACCCCCCCACCCCTCAACACTTCTTAATACTTGTAGCTATCAACAATCTCAGCAAGTTACCTATGCTTTTGTACACAACTTTAGTTTGTCCATCTATTTGTAGATGAAATGTAGAAATAAAATTTAGCTCTACATCCAATTTCTTCCAAAGTGCTCTCCATAAATAACTAGTAAAATTCACATCCCTATCTAAAATAATACTCTTAGGAAATCCATGCAACCTTACCACTTCTTTAAAGAAAATTCATCCACATGCACTACTTCAGATGTCTTCTTACAAGGTATGAAATGAGCCATTTTTGAAAATATATCAACTACTACTAGAATAGAATCATTACCTCTCTAAGTTCTAGGAAACCAAAGAAAAAATTCCATACTAGTATCTTCCCAATGCTTATTTGGTATAGAAAAGGGTGAATACAATCCCAAATTCTGACTACTTCCTTTTGCTATTTGACAAATTCTATAACTTCTAACCATTTTATACACATCCTTATAAATCTAAGGCTAATAATACCTATCAAAAATCAAATTTACTATTTTATCAAATTCTAAAGTGTTGAGAAAGTCATCCACTATGTTTCTCCTTCATGATGTTATTTCTCTTAGATCCTCTAGGTATGCACAATTGAATTCCTTTAAACATCATGTCTTCCTGAATGAAATAATTAGTCCAATCATGTTTCTTATTCATTATTTTATTCTTACAAGCCTTCCAAGGTTCTACAAAATTAGAACCAGTTTCATACAAATGGTCCAAATCATCTAAACCAAGTACCTCAATTCTCATTTCTATCAGCAAATTCCTTCTTCTAATCAAAACATCAACAACTTTATTTGACTGTGTCCAATCTTATGCTTCAACACAAAGTAAAATTTATGCAAATACTCTACCCACTTCATGTTTCTCTAATTCAACATGTTCTAACTTCCTAAATATTTCAAAGCTTTATGGTTAGTGTACAACACAAAATATTTAGTCATCAAATAATGTCTCTACTTCTTCAAAGCTTGAACAATGGTATAAAATTCCTAATAATAAAATAAATAATTTTTCTTAGCATCATTCAAATTCTTACTAAAGAAAACTACATGTCTTCCTTCTTGACTCAAAATAACTCTAAAGGCAATTCCAATAACATCAGAATCAACTTGAAAAACTTTATTAAAATCAAGAAAAGAAAGCATATGTAATTCTACAATTTTCTTCTTTAATTTTTAAAAACATGTATGTGCTCTAGATGTGTCCATTTGAAATCCTTTTTATCTCCTCTCATAGTCTATGTCATGGCATTAAATATTGAACTAAAATTTTTGATGAACTTCCTATAGAAACTCACTAATCCATGAAATGATCTAACTTCTCCAACATTATTAGGTGTAGGACAATCAAGGATAACTTTTATTATTTCAGGATCCATCTTCAAACCATTAGCTGAAACCACAAACCCAGGATACACAATTTTCTCCTTCAAAAATGAACATTTCTTCAAATTAATCAGAAACTTTTCTTCCTTCAATATCTATAATACTTTTCTAATATTGTAAAGCTATTCTTCCTTATTTTTACTTAATATCAAAATATTTTCAAGATACACAATCACAAACTTAGCCAAGAATTTCATTATAACTTCATTCATTAACCTCGTGAAAGTACTACGTGCATAAGTTAAACCAAAAGGCATAACCAACCACTCATAGAACCCCTCATTAGTCTTAAAAGTAGTTTTCCATTCATCTCATTCTATAATATTGATTTGATAATAGCCACTTTTTAAATCAATCTTGGTAAAATACTTTCCTCTACTCAAACAATCCATTATGTCATCCATCCTAGGCAAAGGAAATCTACACTTCATTGTTATCTTTTTTATAGCTCTAGAATCAATGCAAATTCTCCATTCTCCATTCTTTTTAGGTGCCAAAACAACAAGTACAACACAGTGACTCAAACTTTCTCTAATCAAACTCTTATCAAGAAATTCTCACACTTGTCTATGCAATTCAACATTTTTATTAGTTGTTAGTGTATGTGGTGTTTTATTACAAAAATAGCTCTAGGTATAAAATCCATACATTGACTAATAATTCTTAGAGAAGGTAAACCATTGGGTACATTATCATAAATAATATCTTGAAATTCAGCCAACAAAGATTTATTTCAAGTGCATGCTCAAGTTTTTCTTATTTCTTAGTTTTCATAGGAATCAAGGAAAATAAATATTTTTCTCCATCACATCTTTAGAAAACTAATTTACTTCAACCAATAATACTCTTACTATGGTACAATTATTCTCATCAGGTTTCTCTACTAAAGATGACAATACTTGTTTCTTTCCATCAACCCAAATAGTATACTATTGCAATCTACCATCATGGAAATTGTTTCTATCATACTACCAAGGTCTACCCAATAAAATATGACATTTATCCATAGGCATGAACACACAAGATTTCATCATAATAATTTGCAATCTTTAATTTAACAAGACATTATTCACTTACTAGTGACTTGTGCTCCTTCTAGATCCAAGAAACTTGATAATGATTGGGATGTCTCGACCTCTGCAACTAAAATTTATTAACCAAATATTTTGATTCCAAATTTTCTAAACTTCTAGTGTGAACAATTAGTTTACAACATTTTCTAGAAACCCTACATCTCATCTTGAATAAACTCTTTCTTAGAATAGGTTCTTCATTACTTTCCTCATTCCAAAAGATCCTTCTCAACTCTAGGTTCTGACCATGCTTAGGCTCATTAGGTGATTCAGAAAATTCTTCACAACCCAAAGTATTTCTACTACTACCTTTAATCTACATGCCAAAATTAGTACATTCAATGGACCCGTGCCCTTCCTCTCCATACTTGAAATAAGTACCCTTAAACCAAGACATTTCTTTTCTCTTAACACAATTATTATTCCAATTGTAACTAGTATAGTTGTCTATAGTGTAACTACGTCTCTTATAAGTAGGTTCTTCCTTCCATTTTTCCTTTCCTTTTTCTTGCATTACACTTTCAATTTTTCTACTTTCTCTATAGGTTCTACCTCTTCTTTTTTGAAATTTACCACCTCTTCCTCTTTTTCTTTGATCGTGCTTCTTTTGTAGCTTGTCCTTTACCTTAAAGGCATATTGATATGCTTCTTCCACACTATCCATCTTAACATAGTAAATATCATCTTGAATTGATGTCCTCAAACTATTCAGTTATCTAGCCACCTTCTTAACTTCATCATCTATATGTCTAGATCTCATGTCCAACCTGTAGAATTATTCAGTGTATTTTTTCACAGTGATGTCCTTTTGTCTCAAATTTTGCATTCTCCCTAATAGATAAACCTAGTAAAATATAGGGAGGAAATTCATCTTCACCTTTCCAATCATCTTTTCCCATGTCTTGATCTTTTATTTTCTCTCTTATGCATTTTAGTTTTCAAATTATCCCACCAAAGTGAAGCATGACCCTTAAACTTGATGACTACTATCTTAACCTTCTTATTATTAGGATTACTTTCATACTCAAGGAGCTTATCCATGTCAAAGATCTAATCCAATACAACATTAGTCGCAAGCCTTCCATCATAGGCAAAAAATTCAATAGCAAGTCTAGATTTTTTCCTAAACAAAATTCTCATAAGCTTTCCTCATCTTGGTCCACCTCACTTCAAGATTAGGATTAGGTGCTCCTTCTTCATAATCTCTAACATCCTCAAGATGTACACCTCTTATATGGGTTGTCTCAATAGCTTTAAGTCTCACTATAGTCTATAGAATTATCTACATTTCCTCTACCTCAAACCATCTTGAAAATAGTTCCTCCAAGATCATAACCTTCTAGAAGTGATAGGTTAGATCCCTAATCTACCACCCTACAACCAATCCAAATTAAGGTTCCCCATCACCCCAAACTCACAAAGAAAGAAAATTTTTCTCTGATACCACCTAACACAAGGTTGATAATGAAAGGAAGCCAATCAAAGACCAAGTCCAATCACTTAAAAGCTACCAAGATTGATGGTTTGATTTTCCACAATGCAAAAAGTTTCCAAAAAAAAAAGCTATTCAAAATTAGATAGATCAATATGTATATGATACAAATTAGGTTTTGGCCTTTTACAAGTTTATTAACCCTATGTAGAACCCTATTAAAATAAAATCTTTGCCCTAAGTGGACTTGTTAGGTCATGTGCTTCTACTTCAAAAAATTTAGCAAGTGAATCATTTTTGAAAATGGTATATTCTTTTGGGAAACTATTTAAGTTCTTCCTTTTAGTTTTGTTTTTCCTGGATTTGTTTCTACTATCAGAGCCCCCTTCAGATCTATGGTAGTCATCATGTCACTATCATGAACTGCAAGGTTTTTATCTTATGCAACATGGAAACCATTATAACATAGAAAGATGGTGAGGTGAAGTTTCAAAAGATGGGGGTCAGGTTTTTAATTTCTTTTGAGGATTTTAGTAGTGTGACTCGATGTTAGAGATGTCAGATATTGAAAAAGGGTACTAGTTGGAGTATGCTTCATTTTCCATCACTAGTTTCTATGAAGTCATGCTGGTCACTATGCCACGACCAAAAAATTCAAGAATCCCATTGGTAGCAACATGGCGACCTCCCACAAATTGCAAAGCATGGTGGACAAAGGGTGGTTACGATGCAAAAATTCATGCTTGTGGTAATTAAGTCTTACCAGCGTGGTGATTGTTAGATGTGTCAGGTGAAATAAAGGAGGAACCAAAATAAGAAGGTGTTGTTTTCATTCTCACGATGATGTCTTTTCAAAAGATCACAATGGTCACTATGTCGCAACCAGAAAACTCATGGTTTACACTAGTAGCAACATAATGCCTTCCCAAGAAAATGGAACATGGCAATGGTTTATATTGAAAAGTGCATGCCGAAAAGTTCTCTCACCATCAATAAGCCACCTAATCATCATGATACATCTGTAGTAATTAATAGAGTACTAGTGATGAGAACATGTATATTTTATGTCCCAAATTCTTTTAAAGAATGCAGTGGTCACTATGTCATGACTACAAAACCCATGTTTACATCGGTAGCAACATAGCACCTTCTCAAAAAAAACAAGACATGGTGGAACCTAATTTTAAATCAAAAAAGGGGTAAAAAATTATATGTGCTTTGCTAGTGTGTCAAAATAATGTTGCATCAGATGTTACATGGAACCACATTTAGAATGAAGACACATGTAAATGGGAACTATTAGATCAAAACACATCGACGGTAGGTGATAAGTCGCTATAAGAAGTTGTTCAATGTTTAGTGGTAACAACATGGCAACCAAAATAAAACAAGAGGGGCCCACTACAGTCACAGTAAAACACTTTTGAAATACACATCATCAAATTAGGAATGAATCAATGATGGTCACTATATCGCATAAGGAAGTTTCTCATGGATTAGGCATAGTGATATAGCGAGAAGGTGACACATGTTCATCAGTGCTAGCGGATCTAGAATGAGTTGCCAGTAGTAGAGAGAAAGGCTTATGTGGAGAATTTTTATTGAGTTGATTGCCAACCTAGCAAGTGGAAGCTAGGTAACTCATAATTTTGTTCCTAGATCGTAAGTTTTTTTGGAATAGACAGTGTGTTTTGAAAATAGAAGGTGATGCCACCCTATTCTCCTTATAGTTTAGTTATGAAGATTGAAAGCTCTCGTGCAAACCAAAAATAGAGTATATTGCAAAGATTTCTCCAATTATTCCATACATGAACAGATTTTCAAACTTCCAAAGAGCTCAAAGCTATTGAGAAATTATGCTTTGTGTGATCAAAAAGTGAAAGAATTTCCAACAATTTAAGTGTGTTATAGAATTGTAGTAATAAGTTAGCGAAGAGCCAAGTAAGTTTCTTGATTCCCTATATATTAAAGTATTCTAGTATTCTATGATTTTTATCCATGATGCCTTCGAAGAAAGTATTCTCGGGTCAGGTAGATTATGCTAGCATAAACATACATGATGACTTTATTGAATTATTACCCAAATCTACTAATGAGTCAGCCTAGATGAAAATGTTAATTTTTGTAAACCCTAGGCTCAAGATAGCATATGGTTTATATGATAGAGGAAATTGGCTTGAGGATGCTACTACTACCAAATCAGGGCTTTTCCTTTTCAAAAAGTGGTTTTCATGAAGAAATTTGTTTTCCTTCATGCAAACATTTAGAATTTTAATTTAGGAAACTAGTGGTCCCTGGTGTATTTGAGGTTGTTGATTTACTCATGGCCATTGCCCAAAATTATGACCCTATGGCCAGAATGGTAAAAAGATTGGATGGGGAAAGCTTGTTGAGTATTAATGCTGAGGAAATTTGAGAAGTCTTTGGCCTAGAACCATTTTTAGATTATCATATACCCAATGACTTGCCAAAATTGGAAAAGGAATACTTATCTAAGGATTAGGTAGGGTGCACTAAGGGTGCACATAGGTTCAATTGGGAACTTTTTAGTAGTCACAACATCTACCAGGGAGCCTTTTAAAAAGGAAATTTTCACTTCCCTAGGCTATAGGGATATATATGGCTTTATGTAGAGTTTTTGGCGAGGATGAAAAAAAATTTATGCCAATAAATTTTATGTATATGATGGCTCAAATTTCTTCTTTTGGTGTGGATATTGCAAAGAGCAAGGTAGAAAAGACTTTTGTTCACTACTCATTATTGATGCATATGTTTTTGTTTAAGGGTGCAACATATTTTGGGAAGGAGATGATTTTAAATAGAGAACATGAAGGAGAGGATTTGCCAGCCTAGTTGTGGAGTACTAATATGATTGGGGATGCCAAAAATGCCAATTTTGTTAGGTATGATCGATATTTCACCTCTAAATTGAGAAGCCTCTTATTGGGGGACAATCCCAAAATCCCTAAGGCATTATTGAATTTTTCAGACCAATGGATAATACCTCTAATTTAAAAGTGCCACATAATTGGGTTGATATCATGCCATACCCTATTTTGATTATTTTTAGGGTTTATGGCTTTCAAGGGACTCCCCATGTATTTCCCTACCAGGTACCTTTGACAGTAGGGATAGTTGAGATATTATGGCAGCTAGGGGGATTAGAGGAAACATATTTGGTTAGAAGAAACAGAGGCTCCATTTTTCGCACTTGTACTATAGCCAACCATTTTATAATTACAAAAGGTGGTTGGTTGTTTTTATATAAATTTCTAGACCAATACAAGATGGTTGTATCTCATCCTCATTTCTGTGACACTGAGGGATTTTTTGATTTGGGTTTTAGATTTAGGGCTTAGGTTGGTTCCAAAAAGCATGAGCCTTATTTCCCTGAGGATATAATAAGGAATGAGTTCTCTTTGCAGGAGAAAGATACCAAAAAGGAGAAATGGAGAGGATTTTCTAGAGTTTTGGAATTTATTCATTGTTTGGACAAAGATTACAAGCCTCTAGATGATGCAAAAATAGAAGCAAAAAAAATAAATAAGCTCATGATTGCCTTTCCTAAAATCATGGAGGCAATGAATGAGAAGAAACATTTTTTTATCAATTCCTTTCCAAACAGAGCCAGAGAGGTCATGAGGAGATTGGCTTTCACTCTTACAATTTGAACAGGGTAGTTGATTGTCTATAAAAGACTTGGCTATAATGTGATTCAGAATAAGGAGGCCACTGTGGACAAAGGAAAACAAATACAAGGGTCAACTAGTGTTGTCCTAGAAGAGAAACCTGATGAACCCTCACCCAAGAGGCAAAGAATAAAAAAAGAATAAAATCCTCACACTAAAGAATATTCACCTACTCAATCCCCATTGTAAATTGGAGATGAGCAACTCATTGGGGATTAGATGGAGCAGTTAGGATACCAAGGGGGAGTATTCATCACCCAGGTAGAGCTAGATGAGGGAAATCACCAAGAGCCTCCAATGCCAAGCCTTGAATTGACTATGGTAGATTAAAAATGAAGGGAATTGGACCCTGTAATGGAGTAGGCTTGCCATGAATTCATGTCAGATGATGATTTTGTTAAATCAAGAGCCTTCCATTAATTTTCTTGGAGAGAAAACTAGGAATGTTTAAGGAAAGATGCAATAAGTTGAGAGAAGAGCATCCAAAGATGGAAGAGATAGATGTACATAATCAAATTAAAGAGGAAATGAAACAAGAGTTTATGAACCTAACCCCTACAGAGGGGAGACAAATGGTAAGAGCATCTGGTGTTTTGTTGCTATCCAATTGGGATATTGTAGATGCTTTGATTTATAATTATATTTCAGGTAGATTGAATCTAGAAGATCAGGGAAATAAAGAAATAAAAGGTGCTAGATTTAATGAAGACTGGACCACATTGGTCATTTGGTCAATAAGGAAAGGGTCTAGAGCTAGTTCCTCATAGCCTAATAACACTAGATTAATAGGTAGCCTGATTGTAAAGAGAGTAGAAGAAACTTCTAGTTTAGAAGCTACTCAACTAGCTGTTGGAGTATCCAATTTGACTTTAGCCACTGCTTAGGTTGGAATTATAGAATAAATATGAGAAGGTTTTGGAGGTGTATAATAAAGAAGTTCAAAAAAGAATTGAACTTGAGAATAAAGTAATGGGAGAGTCCACTAGGCCAAGGATCACATACCCTCGCCCATCAGTGGAGCCTTTTAAATCCACTCTCCTCATTGAGATTCTTCATACACCACAGAGGCCATATTATTATATAACTAAAGATTTTGAAGAAGAGAAGAGTAAATTGTGGGTATTACATGTAGATTTAAATTTACAATATGAGGATAGACTAAGGCCCTTATGTACTTAGTTGATAAAATTGAGTGGCCCTTATTTTATGAACAACTAGCAAAGACAATGAATATATGGGAGGAAATAAAGGCAAGTGATGAAGCCTTGAAGCCAATTGTTAACAAGCGGAGCAAGATGAGAAAAGAGGTCACCCTTTTATGTTATTCTATCATCAAATTATCACATGATTACATAGAGAAAAATTTTGATGTTGCAAATGATCTGTCAGAATTTGATGATAAAAGAATTGAGTTATAGAGGATAATTTTTAGCTACTTGGAAAAATACAAGAGTGTTAAGTTTGAGTTGTTCCCACTTGCTTTGGATAAGAATAATAAATTGAAAAGTAAAGAGGAATGGGCCAAAGAGTTAGATGACTTATTTTGTTTAAGGATAAATAGAGGCATAAATAAAAGAGGAAATGCATGTTGGGTGGCAACTATTGAAGAAATTGTAAAGGCCCAATTATTCTTTGATTCTTTAAAATAAGATTTTGTTAAAATTCAAAAAGTAGTTGAGTATGTGATTAAGAAACAACATGATATTCTGCAATTCAATTGGCTAGATGACATCCTTTTTGAAAATTGGATGGCAAATATTTCTTTTGATGAGCAGTTGGAAGAAATTGAAACTGATGATGATGAGATAGAGAAGGATGAAGTGCAAATTATTGACACATCATCAGCAGATCAAAGGAAAGAAGAAGATAGAAATGAGCAACCAATTGCAGTTGTAGGGATAGAAGACCAAATTGATGACATGGTAATAGAGGAAGTAAAAATAAATGTTATTTTATCAGTTCATAATGATAGTGATGGGAATCCTCGAGTTGAAGTTAGCTTTCTTAAATCAAAGCCAGAAACATCACTATGAGTTCCATTAGCCACATCCTCCAAGAGCCCACAACAACAGTAAAACCAATCATCAACTCTTTTTGGGCAAAGAAAGTATTGAAATAAGTGGAACAAAAAAGTTATCCAATAAAATAATATTGTGATGTGAATTTTTCTTGTTGCAATTTTCTTTGTCTTTTTTGATAAGTAATAATAAAATATCTTTTGTCTTGAGGATAGATGTCATTTCTCTGTACCTGAAGCTTGTTGCATCTCACCATATAAGTGAGATCCCAAGGTCAAAGAAAGGGTCCTTGAATTTTGTAATTTTTCCTTGTTCAAAAGTATAGTTGGTCCAATCTTATGTGTAGTCTTCTGAATTTATTTTCTACCTTTGTAATTTTCTAATGTTTTGATATCAATGATAGAACTAGCAATATATTATGAGTTTCATTGATTTTCTATCTATTATTGTATTAGTCTTTTAAAAGGATAATACAAAAGGGCATTTACACTACATTTGTGTTGTCAATCTCTATCTCCATTTATGAATTTTCTTACTTTGAGATTAGTTAAATAAGGTTTAATTGATTGAATGCAATTTGGATAGGCTGTATATTGATTATATTATTGCTTTTAATTCAAGGAATTAAGGAAGTGGTTCAATGAATTAGTAGGGTCTATGAATTTATAAGAAGGATATTTCATAAGAATGAGAATTGGTGATCATAGATGATATAATTCATTTACAAGTTATTTGAATTAGATCCCCTATTGATAGTGGACTCTATGCAACAATGGATAAGGCACTAGTCATATAAACCAAAAACAAATTGGAATAAACTCTGTTACATGTATCCAATTTATATTTAATTTTTAATCAATCAAATATTGTATCAAGTGCATAAAGGTGGTCATCGTCTAATATGTGGGAATTAATGAGTTATTGATAGCTACTATAGCTCATCTTTGTTCTAGATTTATTAGAAAAACTGGACCATAGCTATTGTTTCTAGGGATTAAGGGTAAGAGTCAAGTAAATATTTGAGTCCATAAGGTATTCTCACATTGATCTTGCAAAGCTAGAAGCGTAGGAAGCATTTGTACTTTGTGAAATTGGCCCAAAGGCACAGTTTATTATGCTAAATATGAGTATTGGCTACCTCTAGGTATAATAAATTTTTTTGTCTATTGGTGATAATAATCATTGTTAAATTATGAGCCAACAAAATGGTGACTCTATTGGGGAGTTGTATAATGCATGTTTACGTGTGAGTTTTACTACAATTTCTTTGGTTGTGCTAGTGTACAATTTTTTTAGGTTCATGGGAAACTGCCCATGGTCATATTGGTTTCTTCTAGTGATAAACCTATAGAGTTTGAAAGAAAAGAATGAACCCAAAATACTGTACGTGTACACTGATGTGTATAATCCTTATAGAGTGTCTTGTGTATCAGTATAAAGTTGCAGTCCTAGGACTATTGTGATTGGTCTTCTCTTTACATGTCAGTCTATTCATAATATCCCATGATATTTTCCTTAGGTCAACAAGTTATTGCATTATATTTTTCCCTAGGTGGGTGGTGACTCAAAGAAGTTTTAACCAGTGTCAAGTTTGAAAATATTTTTAGATCATGGGAAGTGTGAAAAGCATGTAGGAAAATGTGAAGAAAAACCCAACAATTAAGTTGCAGATTGACCTTCCTCCTAAAGGAAAGAAAAATTTGGATGTGAAGAGAGCACAGACACAAGGAGGAAACCATCCTCAAGAGAAAGAAATGAGAGGAAAGAATATTCACTTTTTTGCTAATGAAAGAGAACCCTCTCACAAAAGCTCTAGATCTCACCCAGGGTTGTCTCTGGAGAATTATTTTAGTACTCCTAAAGTAGTGTATTAGGAGAAGGTTATGCAAGCATATGCACCTAGTTTGGGTGCCAAGAGTAGTAATGACCTTTTTTCAAAAATTAGGAACCTCACTATGACAGAGCATTCTCCTGAAAGAATAAGACTGATACATTTAGAACCTAACTTTTTTTATGATAGGAAAACTTCTAGTTCTGAGTTTACTATTCTTGATCCTAATGAGAATGAGAACCTAAAGACGCACCTTGCAGAGAAAGAGGCCATAGATAGGAAATTTCAAAGGGAGAGGGAAGAAAAGATTCTAAAATCTTTTGAAGAAAAGTAGGCACTACTTAGGAGAATTGTTGCCCTGAGAATGAAAATGAAATGCTAGCTAGTGCTTGGGAACCTAAAATTGTAGGTCAAGTTGAATAGCTTAGGGTGCAAGAGCAAAGGATGTTAGAAAAGAAATATGTGAACCCTGAAGGTCCTGCAATACAATAGATTAGGAGTTATAGGACTCTACAAGTTGAGAACCACAAAACAAGAGATGTAGAACATGTTGTTGGTGTTAAGGATAAGGGAAAATAGAAGGAAGTTGTTATTAAGATCAACGAACTAGTAAAGATTGTTCAGATCCAAGATTCTATGTCACTTTTTGATCTTGAGTTGGAAAAGAAGAGGAAGGAGAGAGATACTTTGACCAAGAGATTAGAAATTGTAGAAAATGAGGTAGCCGTAGTTGAGATGAATAATAAGATTAAATTCCTAGAAAATGCTAGGAAACAATCTGCAGCTATACCTAAAGACAATGCAAAGAATAGGTCAAATGATATAAACCAAAACACTACTAAGTTGTTTTCTTCTTCCCTATCTTCTTCATCATAGAAAATGGATCTTAATAAAGCTATTGCAGATGCCAGTACTAGTAATAATTTAAATAACAATGAAAGAAGTGGTGTTATTAACCCCAAGAGTGACCTATAAAGGAGACGTATCTAGTTAGAGTGCTATAGGTAGATATGTTTCAATGGAATCTCTAGTCTCCCTAACCCTATTCCATAAGAAATGAGGAAAATATTGCCTAAGTTTGCTAGAAATAATACTATCACTTTTATGGATCATTTGAGGAATTTTCTTGACATGATGAGTGATTACAAGGTTGAGGCTGAAGATGTTATCATGAAATTATTTGTTCAATCATTAAATAAAGATGCTAGAGAATGGTTCAAGAGGCTTCCTAAATTATCCTTCACAAATTGGAAAGATATTAAATATTGTTTCAAGGAATAGTATGGTGATAAGAAAAACCCAAGTTATATCTTAGGTGAGTTCAATAACATCAAGAAGTTTCATAATGAATCTATCCTTGATTTCAACTCTAGATTTCAAAAGAGGATGTACAAGTTGATGTAGGTCATGTGAGTTGATGATAAGATGTGTATGATTACTTACTTAAATCCTTTTTACGGTAATATGGCATATCCACTTAGAGATAAGGAACCTAGGACCTCAAGGGATGCTTTTAGAATTGTTGTAAATATAGAAAATAACTTGATGATCTCAAGAAGGCTACAAAGAAAAAGAGATTATCCTAGATTGTATGGAAGCAATGGAAATAGAAAGGAAGAACACAAGCCTGTAGGTGGTAGAAAGCAAGAGCCTAGTGAAATGAGTCAAGTCTTAAATTCTATAAAGGGTTTGCACCTACCTCAAGCTATGACTAATAAGAATCCCACTAAAAATAAGGCCCCTTATCAATCCAATTTCAACAGACAGAATAGGTTGCAAAATTTTCCTTATAATACCACTTGGAAAGATGGTTAGCCTAGTGTTCCTCTTGCAAAAATTATCAATAAAGTTTGCTATAAATATGGTAGATGATCCCGAGTTCAATGTTGAACCCACATGGTGTGTTTCTTGTCAATTGACCCATGCTCCTAAATATTGTTTAGTGGCTTTGTCATGTTCTAGAAATCAAACTAAAATAGAAGAGCAACTAGAACATGAAGAAAATAGTGATGATGCGGGGTGCAACATGTTTGAGTCACATTATGACTATTTTGACTGTGAAGATTATGGCAAAGGTGTTAATGTTCCAAGATAGTTTCAGAATTATATGCAATAGCAGGTATTCTTAGATAAAAGTGATGTTGAGGAAAATGTGTTTAACTTGACAACCACTAGAGAAGAAGTGTTACTAAGAAAGCCCTCTAGGGGAGAGGTTGATCATATTACTACCAACATGGTAGCTCAGGTATAGACTAGAAACATGGCCCAGAAAGCTGATAGTGACAATGTGGTAGTATGTTTATCAAGAGGGTTGATCCTAAGAAAAGGAAGGTTGTGAAGCCCAAAGAGACTTATGATCTAAAGGCCAAATTTATCAACAAAAAATGGGAACCAAAGAAGATGGACTCTCCTAAGGTTCCTGAGAGTCAAAATAATGTTCCTAGGAAGTCAGAGGGAAAGATACCAAAGGTACTCATTGCGAATGACAAGAATCATCAAGGTGCTATAAGTATTCTTGATAAACATAAGGAGAAACAATGTATGTTCATTAATGTCCCCTCTAATTCTTCTGTAGATATTCTTTTTGTTTTATCACATATTACTATCAAGGTTCTATTGTTTAAATTATTAAGCATCCCTGAACATTGAAATAAAGCCATAGCATGGGTAGGATGTATCAATGAAGAGGTAAAATATGATTGTGATAAGAATCATATTCCTAAAGATAACAGTAAAGAAAAATTAGAGGAAAAGGAAACTGAAGGGGTTATTTATCAAATTCCCCAAATGTTTTTGAGAAATGTTGAACCATTTTTTCTAAGTATTTCGATAAATGGTAAAACATTAAAAAACTGCATGATTAATTCTGGTGCTTCAAATACTATTATGCCATTTGAAATAATGAATGAGTTGGGCCTAAAGGTTGATACTACTTAGGGAAGATGTTGTGCTATGGATAAAAGAGAAGTGACTATCATAGGTACTATAAATGCTTTGTGATAAAAATTGAATTCTTATCCTGACAAAGGACTCACTATGAGCATGTTGGTTTTTGATATTCCACCTCAATATGGCATGTTATTATCTAGAAAATGGAGTGCTGCCATGGGTGGGAGTTTACAATGTGACTTGTCATTTACCACTTTCCAAATTGATGGGAATCTAGTGAAGGTAGAAAAAGAACCTAAAAGTGTATACATGATTGAAGAAGAGATAGAGGATGATATGACAAATTTTGTAGATATAGATCTTAATGCATTTCGAGCATAGGTTTTGATTTTGAAAAAGGATAAGCATAAATTATAGACGGAAGTAGAAGTTGATACAAAAATAGACAAGGTGATTTGTTGACTCTCTTTTTTTATGGTGCCTACTGCAAAGATGGATCTGGTGTAGGTATTTTACCAATTTCTCCTACAGGGGTAACATACAAATTTTCTTTTACATTGAGTTTCCCTTGCACTAACAATATAGCAGAGTATGAGGCCTTGTTGTTAAGACTCTAGTTAGCCTATAAACATGGGATAAAATGCTTGCATGTCATAGGAGATTCTAAGCTAGTTGTATCCCAAGTGAGAAATATTTATGCATCAAAAACTAAGAGATTGAAGCAATATAGAAATGCTATGTGGGATATGATTGAATGTTTTGATGCATTTGGAATAGTTTGGAAAGATAGGACTAATAACAAGATGGTGGATTTCTTGGAAAATATAGCAATAAAACCTAATGACATTACATTTGCTAGTGTATCCAAGGTTGAAATCCAAATTAGGCCTTTTGTTCCTAATAATATCTAGAATTGGCAAGTATTTGAAGATGATAGAGACATTTTAAGATTTTTAAATTGTGAGAATATATTATTAGGTCAAGAAGTTGATTGTGCACCCTATGTGGAGAACATAGATGGAAGAGATACTGCCTTTGGATAGGAGGTTGTGCAATTGAAAACTAACAAAATCCTAAGGGTATTAGTTGTCTTAGAAACTATTTTTGATAATCAAGATAGGTCTAAAATGGATACTAAAGAATATAATGCCAAGGATTTGGAGGAGATAAATTTAGGAACTGAAGAGACACCGAAGAAGCTATATATTGGTAAAAACTTGTCTGCTATAATAAGACATGGTTTGATTAATCTACTAAGGAAATATAGACATGTTTTTGCATGGTCATATGATGACCTTAAGGCTTATAGAGAGAATTTGTTTCAGCATGAAATCCCATTGAAGCCAGATGTTAAGCCTTTTAGGCAGAAATAGAGACCTATTAACCCAACTCTTGCCCCCAAAATGCAAGAGAACCTAATGAAGTTAAGGGATGCAGGGATTATAAAGCCTATTAGGCATTCATCTTGGGTGTCTAACTTAGTCCCTATTAGGAAGAAGAATGGATATATAAGTTTGTGTGTTGATTTTAGGAATCTCAACATATCATCATTAAAGGATAATTATGGTTTACCAAATATGGAGGCCATGTTGCAAAAGGTCACTAGTTCTGAACTTATGTCTATGATGGACAAATTTTCAGGATACAATCAAGTGGTTGTTAAAAAATCAGAATAGTTTAAGATTGCTTTTACCACTCCATGGGGTACTTATGTGTATGTTAGAATGCCTTTTGGGCTTGGTAATGTTGGGGCTACTTTTCAACATGCAATGGATGTGTCTTTTGCATATATAATTGATAAATTCTTAGCTATGTATCAGGATGACTTAAATACCTATTCTATGGATGAGAATGATCATTGCACACATTTAGAAAAGGTATTTATCAGAGCTCTAAAGTATGGTATTTCTTTGAATCCTAGAAAATGTAACTTTGGTGTTACTAAGGGTAAGCTACTAGGGCATCTAGTTGGAAAACATGGAGTCAAGATTGACCCTGAAAGGGTAGAAGCAATAGATAAAATTCAAAAAACTAAAAGTGTTAAAGGAATTTAGTCATTTTTGGGGAAAATAAATTTTCTTAGAAGTTTTGTGACTAATTTTGCAAAAATTAGTAGGCCTATATCAAAAATGTTAAAGAAAGGATCTAAGACAAATTCGGATGGAGAACCTAGCATTACATTCCAAAAGATTAAGAAAGCTATTAAAGATGCACCTATTCTTTGGGCACCAAATTATGATAAACCAATGCATATATTTTCTTTTACTTCATTTCACATTGTTGCTGCAGTGTTACTACAAAAAATGAACATGGCTATGAACAACCTATTGCATTTTTTAGCAAATCATTACAAGCAGCAAAATTGAAGTATGATATTAATGAGAAACAAGCATATGCACTAGTGAAAGGAGTGAAAGCCTTTAGGTGTTATCTAATGGGAGCAATTGTCATTGCATTTGTCCCCACTGTTGTTGTTAAGGACATATTTTCACAACAAGAGGTATCTGGTAGAAGATGTAGGTGGATTAACAGAATACATGAATTCAATATTGATATTCAAATTACCAAACTAGTTAGACAACAAGGCTTGGCTAGATTAATGACATAAGAAAATTTAGAGGCAAATCAAATTAACCAATGTGATGATAATTGTAGGAAAAGTCTCTGTGACATGGATACTTCCAGTTGGTATAGAGATTTGATTTATTATTTACAAAATATGAAATCCCCACCAGGATTAACAAACAACTAGAAAAGATCCTTCAAATTCCAGGCTATAAGGTATGTTATAGTATAGGGGCAGTTATGGTGGAGGGATATGGAAGGGGTAATTTTGAAGTGTATACATGGAAGTGAGTCTGAATTTTTTTTAAGAGATATGCATGAAGGTGTGTGTGGAGGTCATTACATGGCTAAGACTATAGCTCACTAAGTCCTTAGATTTGGTTTTTGGTGGCCAACACTCTTCAAAGATGCCCATGAATTGGTTAAAACATGTGATGCTTGTTAGAGATTTAGTGGAAAGCTAAAATTCTTTGGAAATTTTCCATTAAAACTTGTTGAAGTACAGACACCATTTCAACAATTGGGGATTGATTTCATTGGTGAGATTTCAAACAAGTCTAGTGGTAGACATTCCTAGATCCTGGTAGCTACTGATTATTTTACTAAGTGGGTTGAAGCAATTCCCACTAAGAATGCAACAAGTAAAGTAGTGACTAAATTCATTCTAAATAACATCATAACCAAGTTTGGATGCCCACAGAAGATTTTAATAGATAATGCTATGTGTTTTAGATCTGAGGAGTCTAAAGAATTTTGCAAGAGATATAGTATTATAGATTGCACATCTTCACCTTACCATCCCCAAGGGAATGGTCAAGTAGAATCAAGCAACAAGAGCATATTGAAAATTATCAAAAGGAATCTAGGAGAAAACAAAATACCCTAAGATTCAAAATTGCCATTACCCTTGTGTGTTGATAGGGTTACTGTGAAAAAGGCCATTGGATGTGCTCCATTTGATTTAGTTTATGGCATATAGGCTAGGCTTCCGAAGGAAAACTTAAAGGAAGTGTATAAATTTGTTCAAATTTATGGAGATGATGTTATTGATGAAATGCAACTCAGGATGGATGATATCTTGCAACTGGAAGAGATAAGAAGAGACTCCTCTACTCAAAATGCAAAGTTGCAGTCATAGATGAAACATCTATATGACAAGAGAGCTATGGAAAGGAAATTTGAAGTAGGTGATAAGGTGTTGATGTGGAATGCTAGAATAGAAGATAAAGACAAGCATGGTAAGGTTGAGCCCATATGGCTTGGCCCATATAATATTTATGACAAAAATGGTGAAGATTCATATTATCTAAAGGATTTAACTGGAAGTATTCTTGAATTGCCAATTCATGGGCAATTCTTGAAGAGGTATTTTTCTTACAATATCTTTGTTTCCATGAAAAGTAGTTTAGGTTTTCCTTTACATTCTATAAATCCCTTTTGCATCTTGTGTAGCCCTTGTACATATTGCTTTCTTGTGTGGTTGGTCTCTCGCAAGTTGTCATTATTTATCAAGTGTGTGGTTTGTTCTACAAAAGATTCTAGATTCTTACATAGACACAAGTAGTCTATCATCCCCAAATAGAGCCACTGATGGTCTAATTTTCCACAATACAAAAATTTTCTAAAAAAAAAAGGGTATGAAAAATCATATAGATCTATATGTATATCCTTCAAATTAGGGTTTGGCCTTTTAGAAGTTTATTAACCCTATGCAGAACCCTATTAAAATAAAATTTGTGCCCTAAGTAGACTTGTTAGGTCATGTGCTTCTACTTTGAAAATTTTAGTGGGAAAATCATTTTTGAAAATGGTATATTCTTTCAGGAAACTGTTTAATTTCTTCCTTTTCAATTTTATTTTTCCTGGATTTGTTTCTACCATCAGATCTCCCTTTAGATCTACAGCGGTCATCATGTTGCTATCATGAATTACAAGGTTTTTATAGTACACGACATGCTGACCATCATAAAATAGAAAGACGGTGAGGTGAAGTTTTGAAACATGGGCATCGAGTTTTTAATTTCTTTTGAGGATTTTAGTGGTGTGACTAGATGTTAGAGATGTCAAATATTGGAAAAGTGTACTAGTTGGAGTATGTTCCATTTTCCATCACCAGTATTTGTGAAGTCACGATGGTCACTATGTCATGATCAAAAAATGCAGGAATCTTGCTGGTAGCAACATGGTGACCTCCTACGAATCGCAAAACACAAACGGACAAAGGGTGGTTATAATTCTAGAAATATTGCTTGTGGTAATTAAATCTTGCTAGTATGGTGATTGTCAAATCTTTCAAGAAAAATAAAGTTGAAGCTAGAATAAGAATGTGTTGTTTTCATTCTCACAATGATGACATTTCAAAAGATCACAATGGTCACTATGTCACAATCGGAAAACTCATGTTTTACAATGGTAGCGACATAGTGCCTTCCTAGGAAAATGGAACACGACAATGGTTTATATTGAAAAGTAGGTGCCAAAAAGTTCTCTTTCCATAAATAAGCCACATAATCATTGTGACATGTTTGCAACAATTAATAGGGTACCAATGATGAGAACGTGTATATTTTATGTTCTGAATTCTTTTAAAGAATGTGTTGGTCTCTATGTCGTAACTGGAAAACCCATGTTTATGTTGGTAGCAACATAGCACCTTCCTGAAAAAAAAAGACATGGTGGAACCTAATTTTAAAGAGTGTCACAAAAGGGATAAAAATTATACGTGCTTTGCCAGTGTGTCAAAAAAATGTCGTGTCACATGTTATGTGGAATCGTATTCAAAATGAAGACAAATGTAAATGGGAACCATCAGATCAAAACACATCAATATTAGGTGCTAAGTTGCTATAAGAAGTTGTTCAATATTTAGTGGTAGCGACATGGTGACCAAAGTAAAACAAGAGGGGCTCACCATAGTCACATTAAAACACATGTGAAATACACATCATTAGATTAGGAATGAATCAATGATGGTCACTATATCACATAAGGAAGTTTCTTGCAGATTATGCATAGCAATATAGCGAGAAGGCAACACATGTTCACAAGTGCTAGTAGGTCTAGAACGAGTTGTAAGTAGTAGAGAGAAAGGCTTATGCAGAGGATTTTTATTGGGTTGATTGCCAACCTAGCAAGTAGAAGTTGAGTCATTCATAATTTTGTTCCTAGATCATCGAATTTTTCAAAATCGATGATGTGTTTTGAAAATAGAAGGTGGTGCCACCCTCTTCTCCTTCTAGTTCATTTATGAAGATTGAAAGATCTTGTGTGAACCAAAAATAGAGTATATTGCAAGGATGTTTCCATTTATTCCATATGCAAACAAATTTTCAGACTTCCAAAGAGCTCAAACCTATTGAGAAATTATGCTTTGTGTGATCAGAAAGAAAAAGAATTTCCAGTATTTTCAGTGTGTTATAGAATTGCAATAATAAGTTAGCGAAGAGCCAAGTAAGTTTCTCAGTTCACTATATATTAAAGTATTCTAGTATTCTATGATTTTATCCATCATGCCTCCAAAGAAAGTATTCTTGGGTCAATTAAATTATGTTAGCAGAAACATAGACCTTCTTGAATTATTACTTGAATCTACTAATGAGTTAGCCCAGATGAAAAAGTTGATTTCTGTAAACCCTAGGCTCAAGATAGCAAATGGTTTATATGATAGAGGAAATTGGCGTAGGGACGCTACTACTACCAAATCAGGGCTTTTCCTTTTTTAAAAGTGGTTTTCAAAAAGAAATTTGTTTGCCCCCCATGCAAATATTTGGAATTTTGATTTAGGAAACTAATGGTCTATGGTGTATTTGTGGATGTTGATTTACCCATGGCCATTGCCCAAAATTATGACCTTGGGGCTAGAATAGTAAGAAGATTAGATGGGGAGTGCTTGTTTTAGATTACAATAAAAGAGCATTTTGAAGGGACCCTGAAACCCTTTAACAAAAAATAGAAAGATAAAGCAAGACAGCCCAACCAAGAAAAAACCTACAAAAAACTGAAGAACAGTATCAAAATCAGGTTTTACATGGACCTGAAACCACTAGAAAAGTCCAAAAACAAACTAACCCAGGTTTTATAGGGACTTGGAACCACAAATAGTCTAAACTATAAAAAACCAGAAACCAAGACCAGAGTCCCCAACCAGTGACCAATACCAGACAGGCACCAAATCAAAGAACCCACCCCAGTGCCACTATTGTAGCTCCAAGATCAATTTAGCTACTTCCTTACCAATTGCAGCAGTCTCTTGAATGGAAAAAACATCCATAGTAGCAGCAACTTTCATAGCACTCTTCCTCGAGCTCTGCCTTGTTCTTTTGCTCAAGCCCTCAACCGAAATGATATCTTTATTCACCCTTTTGCCCAGGCTAGCAGCGGCTGCCCAAATACTCGAGGTGACTTGTTCCATATTATTTCTACTCTCCTTGATTAACATTGTGAGGTTTTACTCATAGTTGTTAAGTTTATTAGGGATGTCTCCCATCTATCCTTCCATATGACTAAGTTTAGCATTGATAGTATCTAGGTTATGTTGCAGAATTTCCACCTTTTTCTTCAAACCCATTATTTCATTGTAGATCCAGGAATCAACCTTGAGACTGGTGTTGGCTTTCTCCTTAGCAGAATGCAGGAAGGTAAGCATGGTATCCCTCTGCATAGCATCACAATCATCTTCAGCAGTCTCGTGTGCGGGGGAGCAAACATTGTCATTGATATCCTCCATTTTCGTTTGATCCTCCTTTCGACCCTCAGCATAGTCCTCAGGATGAGCAGAGTCCTTCCTATTTTATTCCTCTATCCCCTTAACAAGAGAAGCAGTAATAGCCATATGGTCCTCCTTATTCTTCTCAGTAGGATTCCCGACAGTGTTATCTTCCACTTTATTACCCCCACTAGAAATAACCTGGTTACCATCATTATTAGATTTACTCTGTTCAAAATTACCTTCACTATTGTTTTCCTCTTTTCCCTTTTCATTATTATCTTCAGTCTCTGGATACCCATCCAAATTAGAACTTAACTCTCCATTTTTAGTATCATCCTCATCCTCAGGTTTCCAATTCTCACAGCTTTTCAAATTATCAGTCTCAGACTCCTCATCCTCAAGAACTTGAGAGGCAGAGGGTTTCAAATTCAGGGCATTTTCTTTACCTTTAACAGTGTCACCCTTCTTACTCTTAATGGGCTCTTTCTTCTTGTCCTTAGAGGGAGTAGAGGCAATGTACTTATTTTTACAATATCCCTCAATAAGAAGGATCATACCTTCATGAAGAATGGGTTTGGATTCCTTTTTCTTATGGGCTTCTAAACTATTAAGTAAAGAAAACCGCAAAAAGAAGGGGAAAGATATTCTATCTTTATATCTGAAGTGATTTAAAAAAACAAAATGACATTTATGAACTCTTTTATTTCTTCCATCAAGTATGAAATACTCACGGATGTAGTAGAGAACATCCCTCCAGATCTCCTTTATCTGTTTTGCATCAAAGAAATCACCATTCTTTTCCAGAAGCTTCTCCTCTTCTTCCATTTTCAGAAACTTTTTGTAAGCTGCATTTGAAATACTAGTTTGCTTAGTGAATTTTATGCCCACTATAGGAAGCCCCATGATCTCAGCAACAAACTCCTCTGTAAGTTTCACAGTCACACCATGGAGAGTGACTTTGTCATTGGACCAATTCTTAAAGAAAGTCGTAGTGATGTGTGGCTTAAAACCATTGAGTCACTCCATGTAACGAGTCACTTTTCCTTTTTGTAGAATTTTCCAAACATCCTTGTGAGCCTTCCATGCCTCACAGTTTTTTGGTTCTTGTTTTCATGGTTCGCCCCCCATCAGTAGAGAATAGTAAACATATTCAAACTAGAAAAACCAAACGCATAGAAAGAGAGGGTTAGAAAGAAATTTGTTTTTCTTCCCACCAAAAGAGACACCTTTATTAAGAGAAATGTACGAACACAACATCGCATTCATTTTAGTGTACTTCATAAGGAATGAAAATCTAGCAATAATTTGATCACTCCACGAAATCATTAACTTTCCAATCTTTTCAAATCTTGCCTACCTGTGCATGAATAGCTTCATAATGAATAATTTCTTTGAGATCAACTTGATTAGTTAATTCATCAGTCCACCTCACCATTTGCCTCGTTAGGAAAACATAGTTGGCAACCCAATCAGCAGCACCATTGGTCTCCCGAAAGGTATGAGATATGACAACTTTTTCAAATTTTTGAATAAGGTATTTAATCTCCTTAATAGTGGTCTCTATCGACCATGAGATAGCACTTTTATTATTAAGGATATTAATAATATTTAAAGAGTCACCTTCCAACCATAATTTTAGACATCCCAAATCCATTGCAATTTTCATAGTATAAAGGGCCGACGTAGCTTCAACAATGTGATGGGGAGTGCTTGTTGAGTATTAATGTTGAGGAAATTTGAGAAGTATTTGGCCTAGAATGACTTTTAGATTATCATATACCCATTGACTTGCCAGAACTAGAAAAGGAATACTTATCTAAGAAGGATAATATCAGGTAGGGTCCACTAAGGGTACACATAGGTTCAATTGGGAACTTGTTAGTAGTCATAACATCTACTAGGGAACCTTTTAAAAAGGAATTTTTCACTTTTCGGGTTGTAGAGATATATATGACTTTATGTAGAGTTTCTAGTGAGGATGAGCAGAATTTTATGCCAATAAATTTTATGTGTATGATGGCTTAGATTTCTTCCTTGGTGTGGATATTATTTTTTATTTTACATCTTATATAGTAGAAGAAATCCATGTAGGGCTAGTTGGAATTTCCAAGAGCAAGGTAGAAAAGACTTTTGGTCACTACTCATTATTGATGCATATGTTTTTGTTTAAGGGTGAAACATATTTTGGGTAGGAGATGGCTTTAAATAAAGAACATGGAGAGGGTTTGCTAGTCCTGTTGTGGAGTGTTGATATGACTGGAGATGCAAAAAATGCCAGTTTTGTAAGGTTTGACTGATATTTCACCTCTAAATTGAGAAGCCTCTTATTGAGGGACAATCCCAGAATCCCTAAGGTGTTATTGAATTTTGTCAGACCAATGGATAATCCCTCTAATTTAAAAGTGTCACATAATTAGGCTGATATCATACCATACCTACTTTCGACAATTTTTAGGGTTCATGGCTTTCAAGGGACTCCTCATGTACTACCCTACTAGGTATGTTTGAAAGTAGGGATAGCTAAGATATTATGGTCGTGAGGGGGATTAGAGGAAGTATATTTGGTTAGAAGAAACAGAGGCTCCATTTTTCCCACTTGTATTGTAGCCCACCATTTTATAATTACAAAAGGTAGTTGGTTGTTTTTATATAAATTTCTAGACTAGTACAAGATGGTTGTATCTTATCCTCATTTTTGTGACACTGAGGGTTTTTTTTATTTGGTTTTTAGATTTAGGACTAAGGTTGGTTCCAAAAAGCATGAGCCTTATTTCCCTAAGGATATAATAAGGAATGAGTTCTCTTTGTAGGAGCAAGAGACCAAAAAGGAGAAATGGAGAGTTTTTTCTAGAGTTTTGGATTTTATTCATTATTTTGAAAAAGATTACAAGCCTCTAGATGATGCAAAAATAGAGGCAAAAAAAAAAAATAATGGCTTCAATGGTTTCTATTCAATTTCATTGGTTTAGGTTGAATGTGATTAAATATTAATTAGTAATTTATATTCTTTTGAGATGAAATTATAAAAAATGATTATTGATTTTTATTATTAATAGGTATTATTATATTCATCCTTTGAAGATATATTTTACAAAATTAAAGTTTAAGGGTGCAGGTCTTCCTATCATTTTCTACTCGAGAAATGATGTGTATTAATTTGGGAGATGCATAATTGCTTCTGAGACTTGCATAATTGTTGACTATGCACTATCAATTACCCTCCTTTGGTTCTTCTAATACACATTTTGTAGCCACACTAGTCTCTCTTCATCATATCTTATGATATATGGACAATGAAGACTAGTGGAAGATGTAGTTTTTAGCTACATAGAGAAAACCCAAGACCATCGATTTTTATTTTTTGTTCTAAAAATATATTATTTAATTTGTGGCCAAATAAGATTCCATTATTTTAGAGAATAATTAATAGATCTACATGGAATAATAATGTGTGGTAAATGTTCTCTCTAAAGGAAAATGTAAATACTAGTTTCAGGTGAATGGATATATTTTGACAGAATCGTACATCTCCTCATAGTTATTCCTCCTCATTGTTATAAAAAATCTATTAATTATTAATGGATTGAATTCATCAAGTGTTTAGAATCATTATATTAAAACAAAAACCTTATTATTTCATATACTCTCTATTCTAAACTATGTGTATATAAGTCGTGCAATATAAACTATGGAGAAAGCATAGTATTATGAAGAAAAAATTTGAATGTTGGTACTATATCAAAACTATATTATTTCTAATGAATAAAATGATATTTTTCATGATTACAACAGCATAGAAAATCATTTTATTCTCACTCACCCTGTAGACTAGAGGAAGGGTCCACTCTTGGAATATTTGGTGCAATTATTTTATATTATAAATGATTTAGAAACTATATTTCATATGATGTGTTTCATACTACGTAGACTAATTTTGCACAAGACATGTTTACAACTCAATCATCTCTTGAATTCTAAAATATCTAAAATGGTTGATTCCATTTTATTATAATTATATTTTGATTTGATCAATTCAATATTAAATGTAACTCTTATCTAAAATTAGAATATTTGTGTAGATATTTTTATCGTAGATTATTTTCAAATACATTTTATTTCCATAGTTTAGTTGGTAGGAAATAATAATTATTGTAAATATCATTTCTTGGTGTGTTGTTTATTTTCTAAAAGGTTGCATTCTCTATTTGATCTTCATATTTTATTCTAGTTTTTGGGATAGTTTACTTTAAGAGTCATGTTTTAGTTTTTGTCTCTAGGAAGTGATATTTCTTATTGCCACAATTGTTTTGGTTTGTTGTAGTTTTGTTTTTGTATTCTCTAGTTGTATTCAGAATCACTCAACTCACAACATGCAGCCATTGATGGTATATTAGCCTGACACCTTTCATAAGATTATGCCCCCAAATTGACATAAATAGACCAAGTTGAAAATAACTTTTATTTATATTAAATCTTTCTCTATTATTTTACCCATTGTTGTCCTATCATTTTGGTGCCTTTTCCAGGGAAAACTATAAAAGACATGTTAGCTTGATGAGTTGAGTTAGGAACAATGCACTAAGATGAAATATTTTGAAATTGCTAGCCTTTCTTAAGTAATTAATCGTAATTTGTGTTGCTTAAATTATATAGATTTATTGTTTTATATTCCTTGTAGATCATAGAAGTTAGATTCAATTTTATGTTATCACTAGTCATTGTGAGTAATTGGTAAAATAAAATAAAGAAGTAATTTTGAAGGAAAAATGATGAATTTTCAAGGTAGTTCCAACACATCAATTTTTCATGAAAAATGCTTCAATAATACAAAATTTGAAGGGAATCACATTGACCAAAGGTGATTTTTTTATACACTCTCTACCTAATAAATGCAAATTAGATGGTCTTGATCTTCAATTATCATGGGTATGTACAAATATGTATGAACAAGAGAAAATTATTAATGAATTTTTAGAACAATATAATTTTGAGAATGATATTTAACCATAAGTTGTTCTATTTTTTATAGGGAAAATGATGAGTGCATATTCCTAAAAAAGCCAGAGATCATGGTGAATGGAGTAATAGGTATTTGTGAGTTTCACTATGATAAGGATGTAATTTAACAAGTATTCCTTATAACATATGAATAATCTCAAGCACCAAATCAAAAAGATCAAGGTATGGATCATCATTGTTCTACATTGCAAAGACAACATGTTTCTTTACAACATAATTTTCCACCTAGTATGAACAATGAATGTAACCATGCATGCTCACAAAAATCAGTATATCCATCCTTACCATCTTTATTATTTCCATCTTACTTATTCCCACCAACTTTATATTCTCAACAATTCTTGCCATTTTTATCCCATTCATATCGTATAGTACCCACTCCACCATATCCACCAAGGGAAACTGTAATTCTTCCTCATACATATAATATAAGGTGTCTAAAACTACATATAATATTAAATTTCAAGGATCCCTTTACCATCTAATGGGGTGCTTTTAATTGGTAAATCAACATTGGAATGTATTGATGCACTTAAGGTATGTGATTTTGGTTTAATATACTTAGAAGAGAAATATAATTTATTTAATGATAATTAACTTTTTTTCTTCTATTCCTCTTAGTGAATCACAAATACACACAACTGAGATCATACTTAAAATTGAGTCAATTTTAAAAATAAAAACTCATAAATATGTGTGTTGACATTACTCATACACTAAGTAATATTAAACCATATGCATTCCTCATTCCACAAATGTGTTCTCAAATACTCCAAGATCTATATTTTATTACTTTTATACATATCCATATCAATATTTGGAGGTCAATGGTTAAAATATGTATTCCTCACATCCTTGTTGGTTTTGGGTCGTTTATAATTGATTAAGAACAATCGTAAGGGATTAAATGCACCTTAATGGCCAAATAAAATAAGTTAAAAATGGATGACCTTTAATTTCAAAAGGATCAAAGTATTCACATGTATTCCTCACTCTTGAATCATTACATTAAGATTATTTTTCATTGGTAGAAGGTGTTATTATATTAATTGATTCCTTGAATGATCTTAATGTGGTATCTTTGATCAAGGAATAAGTTATTCTTAAATATGTTAACAATATCTATATTATCATCTTAGTTTTCTCATTTCTTTGTAGTATGAAGTTATGATGGCGTGAAACCCCTTGAGTTTTGATTGATTCCTAATAAATCCTAATTGAATTTTTCATTGGTTTCTCTAATATTTGTAAATTATATGACACCTGGATCACATCAACATATGCATTCTTGTGTGATTCCTTTGTCTATGCAAGAATTCATGATCAATTATTTACTTGTCTAAATAACTCTATCATTCTTATTCTACTAAATACATCATGGTGGATTTATTAAATAAATGATATCAAATTATTATACTTGATCTACTTGGTCTTGAGAATATGGGTACAAGTCTCTTCTAGTGGTTATCCAATCTTGTTTGATGCATTCTAATTGATGATTGATTCCTTACTTATCATCCAATGATAAGATTATTTGTTTATAAAGGGAGGTGAATAGGATGATTCCTTTGTATTTCCCTCATAGAAATCAAAAATGGATTATTGGGATTTATGTTCAATGTTTGTAGATACCAATTTTCTATTGTACCACCTTGGATGCCAGATAATGTGACACTTGGTTTGTGGGATCCATAGGTATTATATCTTTGGCTACTTCTTCATCACACATAGAGCTAGCATGAAGACATGAGAAGGGTATCAAAATCCTTTATGTATGTTCTCATCATGAATTGGTTCATCTAGCTATCTCAAGCTATATGGATAAGCTGGATGACTACATTTCTCTTTCAGTACATTGCCTTCTCTATTAGCAATTATGTCAATCTTGTAGGTGGCAATATTTCTTAAAGTTCTACAATCATCTTTTCAATATGGAGGTATGTGTCCACTAGATTCCAATATTTTTCTAGCACTTATGTGATGGGAGTATGAATGGTCACTTTTGGTCAAGTATATTTCTTTCTATTGTTTATCATTTCAAGATCTACAAGCAACCCATTTATCAATGAATTTCATGAAACTACGTGATTTAGATGGTGTTGTTTATGCATGAGAGTTTCCATTTCTTTGGTAATTATATGTAGTTTTTCAAAACAAAACAAAAATGAAACTAAAGAAAAGATCCAACAATGAAAATTGAAAAATTAAATCACTTATCTTTATCAAAAAAAAATTTGAAAAATAAATAAATAATGCAATAATTTGTGTTCCTATTTTCTACTAATCAATCTTCATAAGAGCACTCAATGGCTTATGTGGTTCTTTGATTTTTGGCACCTCCTATCACTCACTCTTGGAGCTCTTATTTAGCATGGTCATCAACACTTTTATTTCCCATAGCATGCGCCACATGTTTAGTTGAGGTGTTTCAGTGGAATGTGTGACCTACTATTTGTTCTACAATTCTTTAGTTTGATGATGGTGGCTCCTAACTTTGCAGTCTTTGTCCCAATTTTTTATTCCTTCTTTTCCCCTGGCTTCTCTAGAAATACATGTTAGTAAAACATGTTGGAATTCTTTAGAATAATTGAGAGGGGATTGAATTGATTATCCAAGGTCCAGATGTACAAATAAATTTTTTCACAACTTAGTGAATCCATATCCATAAAACATATTCAACATCCATTCATCCATTAGATCATGCATTCACTTAAACTTGTAGCTTACTATTAAATCAAATTTGTAGAAATGTAAGCATAAAACATAACAAAATCAATAACACATTTGACACAATGATTTTACATGGAAACCCAGTTTGGGGAAACCACTAGTAACATGCTACTCATTCTCTCTTCTAAAGTGATTCCCTATGAAAGGCAAACCATGTTAAAGGTTACAATACCCACTATTAAATGTGACCTGGTTAGAGGATTTTAATCACCCTGTTAGGAATGAGCCTTGTTAGAAGACTTTAAATCAGTCACTTGAAATGTCACCTAGTTAAATGATTTGCAAATGACTGTTAAGTTCACCTTAATCCAAAGGATTTACCCTAAATTCATGCAATGATTAGAAAGTAACAATAAGGCTTGATCTGATAATAAATTACAACTCACTTGAAGATTATAGATCTTTGTTTTAGTCCTCCATTCTCCTTGGATTTCACACACTTCAACTCTAATTACTTCTTCATCCTTCAAGCATCCATACCCTTAAGCCTTCTTTATTGATTTTCAAATAGCAGTCTCTTTTGTTTAGTCATTGTATGAAGTAATACCTTAGAGCTCTTGTCTAACTTAGGTTATCTAACTAATCCTCTTTGCTTCTGACCAGCCGTCTCTATAAATAGAAAATTAAGATCTTTTGGCTTTCATCCTCTACCGTACATTTTAGGGTTAGGTAGGATTCAATGAATCTAACCATCTTTTCATTTTAGTCCCTTTTGGAAACTTCTCCTTCAATCCTCTTTGAATTCACCTCAAAATGGTTTACCATGAATATTGTGCCACCAACTCATTATTGTTATCTTCCACATGCTTCACAAAATTTAGGAAAAAAAATAGTCAGCTTAGATTCATCAAATCCATGATTTAACATGAATACTGGCACTCGACATCAATATGTTGTCACTTGGCTTCCATATTGTTCTTCCACTCATCATTAACTAGATCACTCAGCAAACACTAAAGTTTACTAGTGCTCGACATCAACTAAACTTTACTTGGCTTATACTGTATCACTCAACATATAGTGAAATCTAAGTTTTCTCAGCTCCAAATGATTTTTTTTAGGCTTGCACTCACTTTACTTGGCACCTACTATCCACTCAGTCAAGCTTGGTAGACTTAATTCTTCTTACTTGTTCTTCTAGACTTTATTAGTGTATCCAACCTTTGCAAAACTTAAGTAGACAATAAATACACTATATTATCACTATCTTAGCTAATCTTTGTACTCTTATTTCATATCATAACTCAACCTCTTCTCTAGGTACTTTTGTTATCTCATTTGATCAAATCATCTTCATCAATCAAATAAATAATAGTACTCAAAATCAACTAAGCAGTTGTCTTACCAACAAGTAGCAGGTTGACATCAATGACAAAACAATGATTGAAACACATTCTTATACTTGTATCAATCTATTTTCAACAATCTCCCTCCTTGACATTCATGGAAAACTATTACAAATATCAAAATGAAAATAATTCCTTGTATTGAAATCTCTCCCTCTATCAGTAGTTTTCATCTTCTATAATGGTTACAAAATTATGTTTTGATCAACAAACAATCAACTCATCCTTATGACTCCCTCTTGATCACTTCATTTTTAAGTATCTGGCTCTATCCTTATACCTCCCTGAACACTATCTCCCTCTTTCTAGGTAGATATATGTGTTTTTTAATCATTAGGTACACTACCTCCCTCTAAGTAGATATTCCATGTTTCTTCAAAATTTTGTATTTCTCCCTTTCTGTATAATACCTCCCTCTTTGAAAATAATGCCAAAGACTTTTCATCTTATCAAGTAGATATGAACATTTTCATTTTCTCCTTCTATCACCTAGCTTGTGACTTGTTTGTGACTCCAGCTCTTTGATTACTTTAGGAAACTCCTAAAGTAAGATCCACTACATCAATGTGTAACATATGTCAATCATCTCATTTGATGCAAAGCACTTCTCATGCTTCTTAGATAGCCTTAGATAGGGGTGTCACCCCTAGTTTACCTTTTAGATACTTTTAGATATTCTATCTTCACCTCTTTGTCTTGAACTAACTCTCCTAAGTAATGATACTTGATTGCAATGTGATTAGTCTTTGTATGCATCATAGGGTTCTTTAATATATTTATAGAACTTGTATTATCACAATAAAGTATCATAGGTTTAGTGATTTCCTCCTTCATAACTTTGAGTAGTTGTTTGATCCATACAATGTTTGTATAATTTACTATAGCGACAACATATTCAGCTTTGGTAGTAGATTGAGATATGTAGTTTAGTTTCTTGCTACTCCATGTAACCAGCCTTTTTCCTAAGAAAAATGCTCCTCCACTAGTGCTCTTTCTGTCATCAATATTTCCAGCCCAATCAACATCAGTGTAGGCTCTCAACTCAAACTTTTCATTTTTCTTGTAGCATAGACCATAGTCTTCTATACCTTTTAGATATATCATTATTCTCTTAACAACCATCAAATGATTTTCCCTAGGATTAGAAGAGAATCATTCTACTATTCCAATAGATAATGTAATATCAAGTCTATTATGTAGTACATATTACAAATTGCCAATCATAGACCTATACAATGTTTGATTCACCTTAGTTGAATCATCATACTTTGACAATTTATGTCCTATCACCATAAGCGTGCTTACTAGCTTGGAATCTTCCAATCTAAAAGTTTTAAGCATCTTCTTTACATATTTTGACTAAGTGATGTATATACCATATTATTAGAATACTTTAGAATAACTAAGAGGGGGGGTGAATTAGTTATCCAAGGTCTAGATGTATTATTAAAACTTTTCATAGCTTAGTGAACCCATAAAACATTTATCTTCACCACACATGCATCCATAAGATTATGCAATAACTTAAAACTTGTAGGTTACTATCTAATCAATTTGCAAAAATGTAAAACATGAAACATAATGGATTCATCAACACACTTGAAACAATGATTTATGTAGAAATCTAATTTGGGAAAAACCACTAGTAACATGCTACTCTTTTTCGCTCTTCTAAAGTGATGCCCCATGAAAGGCCAACCCATTAAAGGTTACAATACACATTGTTAAATGTGACCCAGTTAAAGGATTTCAATCACCCTAATAGAAGTGAGCCTTGTTAGAGAACTTTAGACCATTCACTTGGAAAGTCACTTGATTAAAGGATTTACAAAATGATTGTTAGGTCAACCTTAATCAAAATGATTTATCCTAGACTAATACAATTGTTAGAGAGTAACAGTAATGCTTGATCTAATACAACTTACAACTTCATTTGTTGATTACAGATCACTATTTGGTCCTCAATTCTGCTTGGCCTTCATACTTTGTAGCTCAGATGGCTTGTTTACCCTTCAAGCATACATATCCTTATGCCTTCTTACTTAACATGCCAATGTAGACTCTTCTCTTAGGTCACTTGATGAAGAAAAACCCTTGAATCATTGTCTTCCCTAGGTTCTCGCACATGACAACTTTGCTTCATGACCAACCATTCCTATACATAGGAAATTAAGATTTTTTATGCTCATTCTTTGATGCAGGAGCATCTAGAGGTATAAGGGCAATCTTGTGTTACCCAAAAAAATGTACTTAGACTTAGTTTTTGTTTCATGTGTTTTTATTTTTGGATACCCATTTGGGTCAAATAAAGGTTCCAACTCTCACAGTTCCACTATCAGTGTGCTAGAAAATCTTGAAAAAATAGGAGCATGTAGTTGGGCCATCATTTTGGTGAACTAGGAGGTGTAAATTGGCTAGATGAATGTAATTGTAATTTAGAGCATTCCAGAAAAAGAATCAGGTCAAAAGGCCCCACGGTTTGAAAGTTGTTGTAGTTTTTTGAGTTTTGGAGACCTCCTAAGAATGCTTCAAAGTCAGGTTAGGGGCATTAAATGACCTTGAAAAGGGCCAAAAAATGGGGGATGAGAAAAGCCTATCCATAGGGCTATAGAGTGCTTCAAGAGCTTTCCAAAAATGTAAACGGTTCATCAATTGGAGCTACAGTTCAAAAGTTATGCCTCCCGAAAGTTCGATTACCATTTTTGGATTCTTCTAGATTTGCACCAACTTCTAATGCAACTTCTGGAACCTTCTATTTGTTTGGTGGATGCCTACTAACACTTTCTAGAATTTACTCCTAGTCCTTAACCCTCCGGGGTCTATTTAAGGATATTTATGGCATTGTAAAAGGCAGTTCGGAATGGAGTTTGAGAGGAGGTACTAAAAGGAGAAATTATCTCTAGATTTATGCTATTGTAAGCCCTTAGGGCATGTTTTGAAGTTTATTTTCCTGTACTATTGTACTAGCTTATTTTCTTAGTTAATATAATTTTTCCCTTTTCTATTGTGTCCATTTGTTCTTGGGTTGTGTCCCCATCAAGTGGTATCAGAGCCGATTTTCCTGAGTGTGTAGACAGAGCGCCGACTGTGAGGCAATTTGCACCAGGACTGTGTGGTTGTGGAATTGAGTTAGAAGATGCCTCCATGAAAAGAGCATGGTGGAAGGGCCAGAGCTATTAATTCTGAGGAGGTTAGAGCCCTCCAAAGGCAGGTGCAGGCATTGCAAGAGGAGCTCCGTAGAGGAGCAAATGTTGTCATAGGTGATGACAGTGAGGATGACAATGAAGAAGAAGTAATGGAACCAGAAGGGGAATTCGACAGGGAAGTTCTGAATCATGCAGAGGAAAGGCTTTTTAGGGCCATTACTAAGTTTGGGAAAAGACCCACAATTGAAGTGGGTGTATTTTCAGGAAGTTTCAAACTAGATGAGTTGATCGATTGGATCAATGAACTAGAAGAATATTTTGAGTATGAGGATATAAGGGACCCAAATAGGGTTAAGTTTGCAAAGGCCAAACTAAAATGCCATGCCAAAATCTGGTGGCAAGAGGTTCAATTGGAAAGAAATAGAAGAGGAAAGGAGAAGATCACAAGATGGGATCGCATGGTGGACAAATTGAAGAAGCAGTTCATTCTTGTGGACTACGAGCTTGATTTGTTTAAGAAGATGCATGGGTTAAAGCAAGCAAGAAGATCAGTCCAAGAATATACAGAGGAATTTTATCGACTCTTGATTAGAGCAGGACATGCAGAAGCAAATTAAGAGAAGGTTGCTCGTTATATCAGTGGGTTGCGACCTAGCATCCAGGAGGAATTAAGTCTGGAAAGAATGACCAGCGTTGAAGAGGCATACCATTTTTCCCTACGAGTTGAAGAGAAGCTAAATAAAAGGTTTGAAGGAAGACAAAGAGGGCGCAGTCAAAGAGGAAGGGGAAGCGGTAGATCATCTGGAGGCCACAATGAAACCCAAAAGAAAAATGAAGATGTGGGTACTAGTAGAAACCAGAGGAATGAGGGTTTCAACTGCTCCCATGATCAAGACTTTGGAAATCAGAGAGGAAGAGGTAGAGGACATGGACAAGGAAGAGGAGGCTTCTGTGGTACCTATTTCCATTGCAATGAAGAAGGTCATCGTGCCTTTGAATGCCCTCAACAACAAGGAAGGACAGATTGGAGAGCTGAGGGCCAAGCTAGGGTTGCTCATGTGGATGAGGATGCACAATCATCACATTCAGAGGATGCAAAAAGAGGAGAGACCTTGGTAAATGAAAGAGTCCTACTAAGTGGTGAGATTGAACTAGGACAATGGAGGAGTTTGTTTCGTACCAGATGAAAGTGTGAGGATAAATGTTGTGACGTGATCATTGATGGTGGTAGCACTGATAACTTGGTATCAGAAGAGATGGTCTCTAAGCTGAAGCTCAAGAGGGAGAAACATCCCCAGCCCTATCAAACTGCTTGGGTAAAAGATGATCATAAGGTCCTGGTAAATGAACAATGTTTAGTAAAATTCAAAATTGGGAGTTACCATGATGAAGTTCTTTGTGATGTTATTTCAATGGATGTTTGCCATCTATTGTTGGGTAGACCATGGCAGTTTGATAGACATGCAGTACATGATGGACATGCAAACACATACTCTTTGACAAAGGATGGAGTTCGCCACAAATTGAAGCCCATGAAAAAGGAAGGGGAAAAGGTATGTAGTAATGCTAGGATTTGTCTTGTTGATGAAAGGAAGTTTTTAGATGGCATGAAACATCAGCATATGTGCTATGCTTTGATTCCTAGGAAAGATAAAGAAGGTAGTAGTGAAATACCAGTTAAGTTTCAAAATTACTAGGAGAGTTTGGAGATATTATCTCTGATAATGTTCCAGATGGATTGCCACCAGTAAGGCAAATCAATCATCAGATAGATCTGATTCCAGGAGCTAGTTTTCCTAACAAGGTTGCTCATAGGATGACTCCTACTAAAACAGAGGAGCTAAATAGACAGGTTCAGGAGTTGTTGAGGAAGGGCTTGATTCAAGAGAGCCTAAGTCCATGTGCAGTACCTATAGTACTCACAACAAAGAAGGATGGAGAGTGGAGGATGTGTACAGATTCTCGAGCTATAAATAGGATCACCATCAAGTACCGATTTCCTTTGCCAAGGATGGATGATATTATGGACTGCTTGAGTGGAGCTCAGTACTTCACAAAGATACATTTGAAGAGTGGTTATCACCAGATACGGATTCAAGAAGGAGATGAGTGGAAAATAGCCTTCAAGACCAAGGAGGGTCTTTATGAGTGGTTAGTCATGCCCTTTGGATTGACAAACGCCCCAAGCACCTTCATGCGGCTCATGAATGAGGTACTTAAGAAGTTCTTGGGAAAATTTGTTATTGTTTATTTGGATGATATTTTAATTTTCAGCAAGACTTTGGAAGAACATTTATTGCATATTCATAGTGTCCTTGAAAGGCTAAGGGAAGAGAAACTGTTAATTAATCTAAAGAAGTGTAACTTTGCAAAATAGGAGTTATTCTATTTGGGGTTTTTTATATCACCTGTAGGTCTCAAAATGGATCCGGAGAAGGTAAAAGCCATCTTGGAATGGCCTACTCCAAGGTCTGCTACTGAGGTAAGATCATTTCATGGTCTGGTTAGTTTTTACAGGAAGTTTATTAGGAATTTTAGTGGCATATGTGCACCCCTAACTGATACAATAAGAGGGGATAGAAAAGAGTTCAAATGGACTACAGCAGCTGCGAGAAGTTTTGAATTGCTAAAGAAGAAGGTAATAGAACAACCTGTGTTAGCACTTCTAGATTTTAGAAAAGTGTTCCAAGTGGATTGTGATGCTAGTGGCAGCACTATTGGGGCTATATTAAGCCAAGAAGGTAAGCCTATTGCATATTTTTATGAAAAATTGAATGATGCAAAGAAGAAGTATTCTGTTTATGATCAAGAGTTCTATGCAATAGTTCAGGCCTTAAAGAAATGGAGGCATTATTTATTGCCAAAGGAATTTGTTTTGTATACTGATCATCAGGCATTATAGTACCTAAATAGCCAAGGTAAATTGAATCAGAGGCATATGAAGTGGGTAGAGTTCTTGCAAAGTTATACATTTGTGTTGAAGCATAGAAGTGGAAAATCTAACAGGGTTGTAGATGCACTAAGTAGGAGACAGTTGTTGCTTACAATAATGCAGGTTGAAGTAGTTGGGTTTGATGAACTCAAGAATTTGTACCCTAAGGATCCTGATTTTGTTGAAGCCTGGAAAGCTTGTAAAGAACATGTTGCCGTAGATAGAACCAAGTGGTTAGACTATTTGATTTAGGATGGTATGTTGTTCAAAGGTAGTCAATTGTGCATTCTAAGGAGTTCCATGAGGGAAAATCTAATTAAGGAGAAACACAGTGGAGGGATGGTAGAACATTTTGGTCGGGATAAGACCATTGCCATTCTTAGAGAACATTATTTCTAGCCTCAAATTTCACAAGATGTGAAGAAGTTTGTATAGAGTTGCCAGGTTTGTCAAGTTGCCAAGGGGTTTAGTCACAATACTGGCCTATATCAGCCATTGCCTCTTACATCAAGGCCATGGGAGGACATAAGTATGGATTTTGTTCTTGGATTGCCGAGGACACAAAGGGGTAATGACTCAGTATTTGTGGTGGATGGCACATTTCATTCCATGCCACAAAACTCATGATGCTGTTCATATTGCAAACTTGTTTTTCAAAGAGTTGTTAAGACTACATGGTCTTCCAAGGAGTATAGTTTCTGACAGAGATAATAAATTTGTGGGGTATTTCTGGAGGACATTGTGGAAAAAGTTGAGAACAGACTTGAAATTCAGTTCCACGCATCACCCACAAACTGATGGCCAAACAGAAGTGGTAAACAGAAGTCTAGGCAATTTGCTGAGATGTTTAGTTGGGGATAAGACCAAGGGATGGGATTTGATTCTACCATAGGCAGAGTTTTCTTATAATAACTCTATAAATAGGAGTACTGGAAAATCACCATTCCAAATTGTATATGGGAGTAGCCCAAGGACTGCACCAGAGCTAAGGAAAATAGAACAAGGGGAGAGGACAAGTGTTGAAGCTGAGGAATTTTTTGAACATATCAAGCGTCTACATGAGGAGGTTCAGGCACACATTACCAAGATGAATCAAGAGTATAAAGCTAGGGCTGATCAAAGGAGAAGACATAAGGAATTCCAAGTAGGAGATCTAGTCATGGTGCACTTACGGAAAGAAAGATTTCCAGCCGGTACTTACAACAAGCTGAAAATGAAGAAATTTAGCCCCTACAAAATTTTGAAGAAACATGACTCAGGAAATGCATATGAACTGGAGCTGCCCAACGGTATTCACACTTCTCCTATTTTCAACATTGCAGATTTAACAGAGTATCATGATGATGGTGTAGATGAGGAGCTGGTGTTAGAGCCATGTCCAATTCCTGCTTCTAAGAAGGAGGAAATAGAAGACATTCTAGATCATCGTGTGGTTCGGAGTACCAGAAACAGGCGATATGAAGAGTATTTGGTCAAATGGAAAGGACGACCGATCGAGGACTCAACTTGGATTTCAGCAGTTGAGGTTTCCCATTTGGGATTTCCTCTACCATTCATAAAGTGACAGGGTCACTTTTCAATCTACCTTGGGTATCTGATGCAGGAGCATCCAGAGGTATAAGGGCAATCCTGTGTCACCCAAAAAAATGTACTTAGACTTAGTTTTTGTTTCATGTGTTTTTATTTTTGGATACCCATTTGGGTCAAATAAAGGTTCCAACTCTCACAGTTCCACTATCAGTGTGCTAGAAAATCCTGAAAAAATAGGAGCATGTAATTGGGCCATCATTTTGGTGAACTAGGAGGTGTAAATTGGCTAGATGAATGTAATTGTAATTTAGAGCATTCCAGAAAAAGAATCAGGTCAAAAGGCCCCATGGTTTGAAAGTTATTGCAGTTTTTCAAGTTTTGGAGACATCCTAAGAATGCTTCAAAGTCAGGTTAGGGGCATTAAATGACCTTGAAAAGGGCCAAAAAAATGGGGAGTGAGCAAAGCTTGTCCATAGGGCTATAGAGCGCTTTGAGAGCTTTCTAAAAATGTAAACGGTTCATCAATCGGAGCTACGGTTCAAAAGTTATGCCTCCCCGAAGTTTGGTTACCATTTCTGGATTCTTCTAGATTTGCATCGACTTCTAATGCAGCTTCTGGAACCTTCTATTTGGTCGGTGGATGCCTACTAGCACTTTCTAGAATGTACTTCTAGTCCTTAACCCTCCAAGGTCTATTTAAGGAGATTTATGGCATTGTAAAAGGCAGTTTGGAATGGAGTTTGAGAGGAGGTACTGAAAGGAGAAATTATCTCCAGATTTATGCTATTGTAAGCCCTTAGGGCATGTTTTGAAGTTTATTTTCCTGTACTGTTGTACTAGCTTATTTTCTCAGTTAATATAATTTTTCCCTTTTCTGTTGTGTCCATTTTGTTCTTGGGTTGTGTCCCCATCATTCTCCATCATCCAATTTAGGGTTAGGATGGATTAGTTAGGATACAATGTATCTATCCCACATTCCATATCTCTTCTAGAAACTTCTCCTAGAATCCACTTTGAATTCATCTAAAAATGGTTTACCTTGAAATCTATGCCACCAGCTCATCATCCTTATCTTCCACCTAGTTCACATAATCCAACAAAATAGACTTGTCAACTCAAATTCATTGAATTCACAATCTTTTAAATAATGTAGCAGCTCAACATTATCTAGCCTCTGATGTTCAATATCCACTATGAAATTACTCTACATGAACAAAAGTTTACTGGTGTTGGGCATTAGCTAAACTTTACTCAGCATCCACTATTCTTCTCAGCATACATTAGAATGAATTTTTTCATGCACTAACTTTTCTCGGCACCTACTATCCACTTGGTCTAGCTTGGCAGAAAAACCTTGTATAACTTTCATTCTTCTAAACTTTCTTAGTGTAACCACACTTTGTAACCTTAAGTACATTATAAATACATCATGTCTTCACTATCTTAATTAATTCTTGTACTTCATTACATAATCATAACTCAAACTTTCCTCTAGGTGCTCTTGTTACATCTTTTGATCAAATCCTCTTCATCAATCATCTAAGTGATAGTACTTAAAACATATAAGAAATTGTCTTACCAAAAAATGGTAGGTTTGACATCAGTGACAAAATAATGATTGAAGCATATTGGTCATACTTATATGTTCTCAACAATCTCCCTTTACAATCTCCCTCTTTGATTAGCTTCTTTAGTCCATTCTCAACAATCTCCCTCTTTGGCATTGATGGCAAACCAAACTGATCAACCAAATGATAAATACCTTGTTCAACCAAACTGACTAGGTCAAAGTAGTAAGACAATACCAATACCAAAAAGAAAATAATTTATTGTATTGAAATCTCTCCCTCTATTAACAACTTCCATCTTCTAAATAGGTTACAAAACTCTTTATAACTCCCTCTAAGTTTCATCTTATATCTCTCTTTTACTATATCCCCTTCTTACTAGGTAGATATTAGAATTTCTCTCTCTTTCTTGTATTTCTCTATCTCCCTCATCATACTTGTGTTCTCCTCTGATCATTAATATCAACAATTATCTCCCTCACTGACTATCTCTCTTGATTAGTAAGCATATTGTTGATCAGCAATATTATCTCCCTCTTTGACAAAAATTCCAAAGACTTATCATCTTTAATTATGCAAATATAAGCTTTTCAATTTCTTCAGTTTCTCCCTCTATCACCTTACTTGTGACTAATTTGAAGCTTTAGCTCTTTGATTACTTTAGGCAGCTCCTAAAGTAAGACCCTCTGTATCAATTTGTAAAATTTGAACATTAGCTTGTTTGATGCAGGGCACTCCTCTTGTTACTTAGATAGCCTTTGATAGGGGTATCACCCCTAGTTTACCTCTTAGATACTAATGAGCATCCTTAGGTAGTGCTTTTGTGAAGATATTAGCAATTTTCTCTTTTGTGTTATCATATTCCATCTTCACCTCTTTATCTTGAACTAACCCTCTCAAATAATGATACTTGATTGCAATGTGCTTATTCTTTGTGTGCATCATTAGATTCTTTGATATATTTATAGCACTTGTATTATCACAATAAAGTATCACTAGTTCTATGATCTCTTCCTTCATACCTTTGATTAGCTATTTGATTCATACAATGTTTGTGTAATTCACAGCAACAACAACATATTTAGCTTCAGCAGTAAATTGTGAGGTGCAATTTATTTCTTACTAGTCCATGTAACCAGCGTATTGCCTAAGAAAAATTTTCATCCACTAGTGCTCTTTTTTTCATCAATGTTTCCAGCCCAATCAACATGAATGTAGGTTGTTAAGTCAAATTTCTTATTTTTCTTATAGTATAGATCATATTCCTTTATTCCTTTCAGATATCTCATTATTCTCTTTACAACCATTAAATGATTCTCCTTGGGATTTGTAGAGAATCTTGCAAATATCCCTATAGATAATGCAATGTCAAGTCTGTTATGTACTACATATTGCAACTTGTCAATCATAGACCTATAAAATGTTCAATTCACCTCAGCTGAATCATCATTCTTTGACAACTTGTGACCTATCACCATAGGTGTACTTACTAGTTTGGATTCCTCTAATCCAAAAGTATTCAACATTTCCTTGACATACTTTGACTGAGTGATGTATATACCATATTTCATCTGATATACTTGCAAACTCACAAAGAACTTGATCTTTCCAAACATAGACATTTCAAATTCTTGCTTCATCTAATTTTCAAAATCCTTACATAAAACATCTTGACCTCCAAATATGATATCATCAATGAAAATTTTAGATAACAAAATACCTTTGTCTTTCTCTATCTTTATGTACAGATTGTTGTTATCATCAGTCCTTTCAAATCCAATCTTTACAAGATACTTATGAAGTCTTTCATACCATGCTCTTGGTGCTTGTTTCAAACCATATAGAGCTTTTTGTAGTTTGCATACTATGTTCTTATTGTTAACATCACCAAAACCTTCTAGCTATTCTATTTAAACGTCTTCCTCTAATATGCAATTGAAAAATGCAAATTTAACATTCATTTGATAAACTTTTAAACCTTTGTATGTAGAATAAGTAAGCAAATTTCTTACTCCTTCCAATCTAGTAATAGGAGCAAATGTCTTTCCATAGTCAATTCCTTCTTCTTGTGCATATCCCTTGAAAACTAATCTTGCTTTGTTCCTTGTGATTTCACCATTTTTATCTAGCTTGTTTCTGAATACCCACTTGGTGCCAATCACATTTTTGTCTTCTGGTCTAGGAACTAGACTCCATGTTTTGTTTTTCTCTATTTTTTCAATCTCTTCTTCCATGTCTTTACTCTAGTCAACATTTTCTAATGCATTTCTCACTTATTTGGGTTCCTTCATGCTCAGAAAACATGTATCACTTCTCAATTTGTTTCTTTTCATTGGTCTAGCATCTTTATCTCCAATGATTTGTGCAGCAGAATGATGTCTCTTCACATATTTGGACAATCTTGGTTCAGCTCTTATTTCTTCACTTGATCTTTCAATATCAACATCACTATTTGCATCTCTATTAGGTAACCCAACATCTCTACTAATCTTAGAATCATAATGTTCTTGAACTTCATTTTTTGTAACTCAGCATTTGAATGTAGCTCAATTCCTGAATGCAACTCGACATTCATAGTATGTGACTCGGCAATCATTGAAACTTGTTGTTGGTTTGTAGCTTGATTTTTAGCATCTTCTTCAGCGGGCATACCTTCATAAGAGTATTAAAATTATTTGTATTCTTCTATTTCTTTTATAGGTTCAGCCTCATATACTTCTATATATTCATCAAATTTTATATTTGCACTTTCCACAACTTTTTTAGTGTTAGTATTCAAACACTTATAAGCTTTACTTTTTTTGGAATAGCCTAGGAATATACCTTCTTCACTTTTTTCATCAAGTTTACAATTCCTAAAATCCTTAAGAATGTATCATTTGCTTCCAAATACATTAATGTATTTTACATCGGGTGAGTATCCATACCATAGTTCAAAAGGTGTTGAATGAGTACTTTTCTTAACTTGTACATAGTTTAAGGTATAGACAACTATACTTATGACATCTCTCTAGTATTTCAAAGCAACATTCTTTTACATCATGATTTTTCTAGCATAGTCCATTATAGATATGTTCCTCCTTTCAACAATCCCATTTTGTGGAGGGGTTCTAGGTGTAGATGTCTATCTTTTGATTCCTCTATCATTACAAAACATCTCAAACTCATTTGATGTGAATTCTCCTCCTCTATCAGATCTCAAACACTTAAGGATTTTACTTATTTCATTCTCAACTCTTGCTAAATACCACTTAAACATTTGGAAAGCATCATATTTCTGCTTTAGGAACATAACTATCATCATTCTAGAATAATAATTAACAAACAACATAATGTACATATCTCCTTTGTAGCTTTGCACATCAATTGGTCCACACAAGTCAGTATGAAAAATCTCTAGTATTTCTTTAGAGGTGTAAGTTTTACTCTTAAAACTTGACTTTGTCATTTTTCCTAATTGACATTTTTTCCATATTATATTATAAAGCTTCTTCAACTTGGGAAAATCTCTAACCTTTTTCATGTTATTGATACTAACCAAGTTGTCAAAATTAACATGACATAACCTCTTGTGTCAGAGCCATACATCATCAAATTTTACAACAAGACCAATAGCATCCTCTACGTCAAGATAAAATAAATTAATTCTAGTTTGATCACCTTTTCCAATTAGTCTTCCATTTGTGTCATATATCTTAGCAACCTTGTTTTCAAACTCAACCTTACATCCCAGATTATTCAGTTGTGACACAATCAACAAATTATAGTTAATTCCTTCAACATAGTAAGCATTGTCACATAAAATCTTATTTGTGAGCTTGATAGAACCTTTTCCTTTTATCAAACATGGTGCATCATTACCAAATCTTACATTATTTCCATCATAACAATTCAAAGAAATGAACTTACTTTTTTCTCCAGTCATGTGATGTGAACACTCATTATCAATAATCCACCTATCATTCTTGGTCACACATGTCATAAGTGTAGTTGCCTCATCTTCATCAGATTCATGGTTCATTGCAACATATACTACTTCATCATCATGTTCATCAGGTGTTTCCTCTTCAGCAATGTAGCGTGACTTTTTGTCTTTGTCTTTGTAGTCCTTGTTGTCTTCATCTCTTCTACTTTTGTATCTGTCACCACCTTTTTAATTTTTCTTCTCTATATATCTAGTAGTAATATGACCAACTTCATTGCAATTGAAATAAATGATAGGTAATTTACCTTTGAACTTACCTTTACCTTTTTGGAATATTCTTGCCAATAGTGCTTCAAATTGTTCAACATCCTCCTCATCTGTATCATTGTCACTGTACACATACTTCTTTTTTTTTTTCTTCTTCTTCTCATCAGGATCCTTCAATGACACCTTAGCTTTGAAATTAGATTCAATATTTTTAGGTTTGTAATTATCAAAGTTAGATAACTCAAAAGCAATGAGTCTATCTATCAAACCTTCAAGTGATAGATCATTCCCTTGTATACATCTTAGTTCTTGAATTGCAAAAACTCTAATAGTATATACAAGTAGTAGTGTCCTTAAAACTTTTCTTAGCATAGTATCATCATGTAATTTTCCATTAGGTCCTCTTATTGCATTAACTACTTCTTTTATCCTAGTAAACATATTGAGCAATATTTTCACCTTCTTCCATTCTCATTTCATCAAAGTTACCTCTAAGACTTTTAGCTTTGGCTCTAAGAACATTGGTTTCCCCTCCATAGATGGTAGCTTGGGCATCCCACATTTTATTTGCACTATCAAGGCCTTTAATATCATCAAATTTAGTATAGCTTAGGGCAGAGGCAATCTCCAATGTTGTCTAGTTGTGTTCTTTCTTCTTTCTAATATCCTCAATAGTTGGGGCTCCAACAGGTTCAAAATGCTCACTGTGCATAATCTCCAAGTCCTCCAAGGTGTAGCTTCATCAAACTTTGTCATGTAATAAAGTTATCTCTATTGATATTGGTACATCTCTTTTCGACATTTTGATCTTTGTGCTTCTAGTGCCTTTAAACTAGTCTTATTAAGTAGATGGATCTGATACCAATTGTTAGAATACTTTAGAATAACTGGGGGGAGTGAATCAGGTATCCAAGGTCTAGATGCATAACTAAAACTTTTCACAGCTTAGTAAACCCATAAAACATTTATCTTCACCATGCATCCATCCATAAGATTATGCAACAACTTAAAACTTATAGCTTATTGTCTAATCAACTTGTAGAAATGTAAAATATGAAACATAATAGATTCATCAACACACTTGACACAATGATTTATGTGGAAACCCAATTTGGAAAAAACCACTAGTAACATGCTACTCTTTTTTACTCTTTTGAAGTGATGCCCTATGAAAGGCCAACCCTATTAAAGGATTTCAATCACCCAATTAGAAGTGAGCCTTATTAGAGGACTTTAGACCATTCACTTGGAATGTCACCCAATTAAAGGATTTACAAATGATTTTTAGGTCAACCTTAATCCAAAGGTACCCTAGACTAATACAATTGTTAGAGTAACAGTAAGGCTTGGTCTGATACAACTTACAACTTCATTTGTAGATTATAGATCACTGTTTAGTCCTCAATTCTGTTTGGTCTTCATACTTTTTAACTCAGACAGCTTGTTCACCCTTCAAGCATACATATCCTTAAGCCTTCTTGCTTAACATGTCAATGAAGACTCTTCTCTTAGGCCACTTGATGAAGCAAAACCCTTCATTCCTTTTCTTCCTTAGGTTCTCGCACATGAAAACTTTGCTTCATGACCAATCATTCCTATAAATAGGAAATTAAGATATTTTTCTACTCATTCTCCATCATCTAATTTAGGGTTATGATGGATTAGGTAGGATACAATGTATCTATCCCACATTCCTTATCTCTTCTAGAAACTTCTCCTAAAATCCACTTAGAATTCACCTAAAAATGGTTTACCTTGAAGTCTGTGCCACTAGCTCATCATCCTTATCTTCCACCTAGTTCACATAATCCAAGAAAATAGATATGTGAACTCAGATTCATCAAATTTATGATCTTTTAAATAATGTAGTAACTCGACATTATCTAGCTTCTGATGCTCGACACACATTACGTTTCTTAGCATCCACTGTAAAATTACTCGGCACAAACTAAAATTTACTAGTGCTCAGCATCAACTAAACTTTACTCATCATCCACTATTATACTCAACATACACTAGAATGAAATTTTACTCAGCTCTAACTAATTCTCTACTCAACTTGCACTAACTTTTCTCAGCACCTACTATCCACTCAATCAAGCTTGGTAGACAAACTTTGTGTGACTTTTGTTCTTCTAAACTTTCTTAGTGTAACCAACCTTTTTAACCTTAAGTAGATTATCAATACATCATGTCATCACTATCTTAACTGATTCTTGTACTTCATTACATAATCATAACTCAACCTTTCCTCTAGGTAGTATTGTTACATCTTTTGATCAAATCCTCTTCATCAATCATCTAAGTGATAGTAATTAAATCATATAAGCAATTGTCTTACTAGAAAATAGAAAGTTTGACTTCAGTGACAAAAGAATGATTGAATCATATTGGTCATACTTGTATGTTCTCAACAATCTCCCTCTTTGATTAGCTTCTTCGATCCATTCTCAACACATATTTCATTTGATGTACGTGAAAATCCACAAAGAACTTAATTTCTCCAAACATAGACATCTCAAATTATTTCTTCATTTCATTTGCAAAAGCTTTACATAAAGTATCTTGACCTCCAAATATGATATCATAAACAAAAAATTTAGATAGTAAAATACATTTTCCTTTCTTTATCTTAAAGTATAGATTGTTGTTATCATTAGTCCTCTCAAATCCAATCTTCATAAGATAATTGTGAAGCCTTTCATAACATGCTCTTTGTGCTTTCTTCAAACTATATAAATCTTTTTGTAGTCTATATACTATTTTTTTTTTTTTTTTTTTTTAGCATCAAAAATTCATTCTGGTTCTTCTATATAGACCTCTTCTTCCAATATGTCATTCAAAAATGCAGATTTAACATTCATTTGATAAACTTTGAAACAATTGTATGCGGAGTAAGAAAGAAGAGTTCTTACTCCTTTCAATCTTGCAATAAGAGTGAATACTTCTCCATAGTCTATCCCTTCTTCTTGTGCATACCCCTTGTAAACTAATCTTTCCTTATTCTTTGTGACTTCACCATTTTCATCTAACTTGTTTCTGTATACCCACTTTGTGCCAATCACATTTTTATCTTCTGGTCTAGGAACTAAATTTCATGTCTTATTCTTTTTAATTTGTTCAATCTCTTCTTTCATGGCATTACTCTAGTCCACATCTTCTATGGAATCTTTCATTCACTTAGGTTCATGCATGCTAAGAAAACATGCATCACTTCACAACTTATTTCTTAGCATTGGTCTTGCATCTTTATCTCCAATAATTTACGCAGTAGGGTGATGTCTTTTGACATACTTTAACATTCTTGTTTTTGCTCTATTTTTCTCATTTGGTTTATCAACTTCTGAGTCACTATGTACTTCTCTATTAGGTAATTTAACATCTTTTTCATGTACACTAATCTCAAAATCAGAATGTGTCTCGACTTCATTATATAACTCGACACCTAATTGTAGCTTGATTCCTAAATGCAACTCGACATTCATAGTGTATGAGTTAGTAGTCATTGAAACTTCTTGTTGATTTTCAACTTGATTTGAAATTGCTTCATTAGTAGGCATACCTTCATAAAAGTATATAAATTATTTGTATTCCTCCTCTTCCTTCATAGGTTCAACCTCATGTACTCCTATATATTCATCAAATTTCACATTTGCACTTCCACAAAAAATTTAGTGTTAGTATTTAAACACTTATAAGCTTTACTTCTTGTGGAATAGCCAAGGAATATACCATCTTCACTTTTTACATCTAATTTAAAAATCATGAAATTTTTGAGAATATAACACTTGCTTCCAAATACCTTAAAATATTTTATATTGGGTGAGTACCCATACCATAGTTCAAAAGGTGTTGAATGAGTACTTTTCTTGACTTGCACATGGTTCAAGGTATAGACAGTTGTACTTATAGCCTCTCCCCAGTATTTCAAAGGAACATTTGTCTTCATCATGAGTGTCCTAGCACAATCCATTATAGATATGTTCCTCCTTCAAGAAATTCCATTTTGTGGAGGGGTTCAAGGAGTAGATGTCTATCTTTTGATTCCTCTATCATTACAAAACATCTCAAACTCATTTGATGTAAGTTCTCCTCCTCTATTAGATCTTAAACATTTCAAAATTTTACCTGTTTGCTTCTCAACTCTCTCTAAGTACCACTTAAAAATTTGGAAAGCATCAGATTTCTATTTAAAAAATATGACAGTCATCACCCTAGAATAATCATCAATAAATAGCATAATGTAATTATCACCTTTTTATTTTTACACATCAATTGGTCCACACAAGTTAGTATGGACAATGTCCAAAAATACTTTAGAGGTGTGAGTCTTACTTTTAAAACTAGACTTTGTCTTTTGCCTAACTGACATTGTTTGAAAATTATATTGTCAAGTTTATTCAACTTAGGAAAACCTCTCACTCTTTTCATGTTACTGATACTAACCAAGTTATCAAAATTAACATGGTATAACCTCTTGTGCCATAACCACACATCATCAAATTCTACAACTAGACAAGCAACATCATTCCTATCAAGGTGGAATAGATTACCTCTAGTTTGATCACCTTTTCCAATTATTTTTCCATCAGTATCATATATCTTAGTTATCTTGTTCTCAAACTCAACCTTGCAACCTAAAATCTTCAGTTGTGACACACTCAACAAATTATAGTTAAGTCCTTGAAAATAATAAGCATTGTCACATAAAACCTTTTCTATGAGTTTGATAGAACCTTTTCCTTTTATCAAACAACGTACATCATTACCAAACCTTACACTATTTCCATCATAATATTTCAAGTTAATGAACTTACTTTTATCTCTAGTCATGTGATGTGAACACCCATTGTCAATGATCCATCTATCATTCTTGTTCATAGAAGACACTGGTGCAATTACCTCATCCTTGTCAGAATCATCCTTCATTGTGCTACGCCCTTAATATTGGTGTATTTAGGGTTATGAATAGTCAACCTGTGACTATCGTAATCCTTAATTAAGTCATGTTATCATTACTATATTATTATTTAGGTAGGTAGGTTGTCCTAGGTATTATGTAAGCTTCTGTCTATTCAACCTTAGCATAATTAGGTATATATAGGAGGTTGTGAGTCTTATTTTCAACATCATATTGTGAAGTGTGTTCTCATTGGAGATATTTGGAGGTTGTCCCCTTGAAGTGACCTATTACTCTTACTTATTATCAAGTATTTATATAATATTTCATATTATTTATTCTATTGTGCAAGTTATTTCATTACAAGTGGTATCAAAGCATGATCTTGGCACCATGGGGGCAAGATTTTTTTCTCAACATTGGGGCAATTTTGGGAAGAGCATGACTTTCAGATTTTAGTGAATTTTTCAAAGATTATTAAAGTTTTTTTGAAGACCATATTAAAGAATCCATAGTCTAAATTTTAGAGGAATTGAAGCAAATTTGAGAAAAATATTGCAAAACTACTATTTCTACACAATTTATTGAGATCTTCATATCTCTCACATCCTTCTAAATTGGAGTATAACTTGTATTGGGTTTTTTAATACATAGTAGAGAAATATAAACTTCAAATCTTGAAGAAATTTTAAAAAATAAACAAAATATTGTAAAATTATGAAAATTCTCTCTCAAGGCAGCAAATTTGCTAATTTTTTGGGGATTTTTTTTCCAACTAAGGGTATCTTGGACCTAGTAAGCTACAATAAAAAATAAATAAATAAATAATAGAATTTAGATTTCATTTGTGTGATTTATTTTAAAAATATTGGTTTCCATCATGATGGGACCTTCAACAAGAGGCAAAAAGAATACTACCACACTGGAGAAATCCTCTTATCAAGATTGGGAAGCAACAGAGGATAGTAATCCCAATGAGGAACTTAGTAAGCTCAAGGAAAAGATTAAGAGGGATATGTGTGACCTACAAGGAGATATATCAGATATATGAAGCATGTTAAGCACCTATATGAATGAAAACAAGAAAGGAGCTCTCAAGAAATCAAGGTGAAACCTTCAAGTTGACTAATAATGACACAAATTTTATTAATCCTATGGGATCTAGTAATTTTTTTTCAAAGGTGGATATGCACAAATTTGATGAACATGATCCTCTAACATGGATAAATCAAATGGAGAATTTTTTTGAAGTACATCGAATCCCATATAGACAAAAGGTTACGATGGCTTCCTTATATCTAGAACTAGATCAATTCATTTGGTATCATTGGCTTTCTACGCATAGGAGGAAAAAGGGTCTCACTATATCATGGTCAATTTTTATAAAAGAACTCCATGCACAGTATGGCAATAGTGTGACAGAAAACTTCTTTAGCCAACTTCCTAAGCTTCAACAAATAGGATCGGTTAAGGATTATATTCAAAAATTCCAAAATATATCCTTAAGAGTGGATAAAATTAAAGAGGAGAACTTGAATGATTTATTCTTGGGTGGTCTCAAGTGTAATGCCCCATCAAGAGATCCAAGAAGAATTAACCTAAAGTTTCACTAAGTTTGGTAGCATTTTTTTTTTTAAACATGAAACATAAACCATCCACATGATAGTGGAAGCAATAGCAACAATTCAAATGAAAGTAAACATGACATACATAACAAGTTACATTCTTTAAGAATCTCTTAGCATTGAATCACATCTAACATAACTAATTAAGTTTCCAGCTAATACTACATCCACATGAAATAATAATGAAAAGTCCAATGTTCATAAATTACATTTTAGTTTAGCTCAATCATCCACTGTACATGTTACAAGGTATGAAAGGCTTAAAAGAATAAACATCCATGTAAATAAAGTACATCATCATCCAATATTAATCCATGATGCAATTAAAGTAAATGAAACCACATATCATACATGATACATCATCAGAAAAGATATAAACATCCATCATAAAAGATAGCCATGATCATAAAACACATCTAATCTAAATGCACGGTTCCTCCCAACTGTAAATAGCATCATTAGACCATCGTGGATCCTAGCCATCCCTCCATGCATAACATTCCAAATCACCGAAGAGATCATCAGTATTAACATAGTAGGAATGTCACTCCTAAATCATACTACATCATATGCAGAAAGTAATCTAACATGCAAAGTAAAGCATCATCTAACATATGCAAATCATCAGTGTAAGAAACATACCAGTAAATACAGCCATCATAAGGTATATTATCTATCATAATGATCCGAGACCAGAATGAAGATAAATACCAACTAAGAATGCTCTAGCTACAGTGTCTCGAACGAATCTCAAATGATAAGAGTGGAAAAACACTACCACCCGACCACGTGGAACCTAAGTGGTCCACTCCCACCATGCTGAGAAGATAATCTCAAGTTCCAAATAGGCTATAAAATCACAAAGCATAAATACTCTCTAAGTCTAGGAATCCTAAAAGTATACTAACTCAAAGGTTCCAATCACAAAATTGACATCTAATACCAGAGGCACATAATGACATGTAGGAAACCTACTCTGCAAGCGAGAAAGTGTCATCGCATATATCATGTATAAGTTACCCTAGCAGTTAGCTAAACTTCACGGGTCCCTACTGATCCTCATGCGGCCACTAGTATCCTCTCATACTGACGAGGCATACTATGGAATGCAAGGTCGCAACCAAGCATTCTCTCTACTCCCATCCTAGTTTGTACAAGCACTCGAGGCATGGGCAAGAACCAAAGCAATTATCTTTTTAGGTTCATTTAATCCCCATTTAGTGTGTAAATGTTATCACTTATTAACAAAACTTACAATGAGTTACCCTGGTAGCCACTTAGGGCCTCGGCCCCCATTGCAAACCACTTCTTGACACTACAAGTAGATAACCTACTCTAAGCTCATGGAATCATAAAATCACCCCAGTCCTATACAAGCGACTGGAAAGAAATACCAAAAGATAATCCACAATAAGAACATCAAATATCCACAATAAAAGCATCAAATCTCCATGAGCATCCGAAAAGCATCCATAGATAATCATGACCACAACAGTTCTCTATTGGCAACTGAAGGTATCATTGATAATCAAAAGTATCCATTAGTTCTCAATAACCAAAATATATCTCAAAATCATACTGATTGAAGACTCCAAAATGGTTGAGTCAAAACATGTCACAACATGACATCATCAAGAAATAAATCAAAACTTTAGTCCCATCATGGCGACTGGAAAATAATCCAAGGATAACTGATCGATGACTCAAAAATGGTTAAGTCAAGTGTCTCGGATACATATAACCCAGCTTCACTCAAGAAGACTGATGAGCAATAACAATCAGTAAATACAAACATCTCATAGAGCATATCATCACATAACCATGTTTGGGTTTAGAAAGATCGAGACCAAATAAGATCAACATGCCATCACATCTCATCAACCCCCGAGCCTCTGGTAACAACCTAAGACTGGTCAACACTAGTCAACCCAAAAACCCAAAACAAGAAGCATAGAGAAAACACAATGCAGACACATTTTTTGGTTTACTAAAATCACATAGCTAAATAATGTGTGGAGTTTCAGTTTTTGTTTACCAGTATACTTCAAGTGTATAGGATTTATCATTTGACCTACAAGTTAGCCCATTTGTTTCCTCGATAGCATTATCCTTTCCATTATTTAAAATAATATTCTAAGAATAACTTAAGGATAAATATCTACTCATTAAACTAATCATCATTGACTTTTAATTAAATTGTTCTCTTTATTTAACTAAGATCCATATTCTCATCGATTAACTCTTCTTTAATGTTACTTCAACTTTCAACATAAATCAAAGGATCATTATTCGTTTAAATTGTAAGGAAGCCAATTACTAGTCTTTGAATAAGAAGATTATAATTTTATTAAAATGATCAATTAAATCAATCAATTAACCTAGGTACACAATCCATGATCTTTTAACATTCTAATAGTTCTCAATTAAATATTACTAAGTCTCACCATTAAAATATCTAAGGTCATTATTCAAGTCATTAGAATAAGACTTATCAACTTTGATGTAAATACTTTACAACTTCATTAAAAGAATCAATATTAGCATATCAATTAAAACTCTATACATAACTTAATTATTAATGAAATTTAATTAACTCTAATTAATTAAATTTAATTAACTCTAATTAATTAAATTTAGTTAACTCTAATTAATTAACTTAATTAATAATTACACAACCATATCAACAACCCAATGAAAATCAGTTAACTAATAACTAACAATAGTTTGTACGTAAAAAGTCAACTACAATCCAATACACAAATATTCATATTAATAGTTCAATAATGACTTGTTATTATTTAATAACAAGTTATACTGGAAATCTTATTAATAAATCTATAATGACCATATTCGTTACTCTTTTCAATGAATACTAATATTTTCTTAACAAATTCGTATTATCGATAATAATTTCAATTAAAATTCTATTGCATAACTTAATTAATATTATAACTATATTAACAACTCAATAAATATCGATTGATTAACAATCAGCTATACTCCAAATCCATTAATATTTAAATTAATAATTTAATAATAACTTGTTAATAACTATTAACAAGCTATATAAATCTATGATAATTATCACTATTTATTTTAATAATAGTTGTCAAAATTATTGACAATTCATCTTTAACATAATAATTATTAGCATTTATACATAACAATTGAACTAACAAATATTAATATTAACAAATTTGCAATTTCCCTAACACTGGTATTATTGATAATCGTTCAACTAAACCCATTGCTTAAATTTGATTAATTTAATAGCCGTTACCTAACTATATGAGCAACTCCGTTAACATTTGAATTAATAGTTTAAATAATGAATTCTCCATTATTTTACTAAAATCAAAGAATATTCTCTTAATATGTAATTTAAATTCTCCAAAAATAGTCAGGGATAAGTAACCATCTAACATTTAAATCATTAAAATAATGCTCTAGAATTTCAACAAATTCATCTTGACTCTATTAAATCAATTTTACATTAATCTCAACACTTGAATTAAATAACTTTTCCATTAACTAATATTAATTAAATCATATTAATTAAGTTGATTAATAATGTACATAGTTTCGCAATCCATGACCCCCTTATCATTATAATGTTACTTAATTAAATATTTTTAAATCATTTTAATAATTGTTTATTATGAATAGCATATATATATATATATATATATATATATATATATATATATATATATATATATATATATATGTATGCAGATTTGCATAATTTTAAAAGAGAACAAATACATAATTTTAAAATAAAAAGGGCTTTCCAATTATATAAGTTAAGAATTCTCATAAAATAACTGTTCTCTAATTTATCCATTAAATAAAAGGGTTTGTTCATATGCATCTAAAAATCCTTGTCTAATCAAATCCTCAATTCTATTACAATTCGAACCCAAACCCGATTTAAAACTAATTTCTTCCTTAAATTGAAACTAGGGTTTTTCTATTGTTTTCTTCTCAACCAATATCTAGATTCTAAATTTCTAAATTGAAAATTCAATCATAGAGTATATTCAGACACATATAACAGACACGACGAAGACAGGAAGAGAAAGAGTGCAAATAGAATAAGTGAAAATCATGAGTGCACCTAGACACTGATGTTAATTTGCCATGCCTTAGAAGTCCATAGAAAAATCCCTTCCTTCTCCAACATTTGCAATTCCTCCAAGATTCAAGCCAACCGAAACCTCCAAGTGACTAGAAGTGCTTGAAGAATCATAGGAGCATGTAGGAACATATGAGCATGTAGAAGCATATGAGCTTCTCAAATGCATGTAAGCTTTGAAGCTTGTCCAAACACACTAGGAGAGCCTCTATTTTAAAGGCCTCTAAGATGCATCTAGAATGTGTCTAGAAAGAACTAAAAGATAAGCATGACAACTAAGCATGAATCTTCTCCAACCTTCTAGATGAGTCATAAGGTTGTAGACACCATGTGCTCAAATAATATGCTAACTCCTAAGTGTAGACAACTTGTGCATTCTTAGAGTGCAAACTCCTGTGTTGTCTACATGACAACTCCTGAGAATTTGCAAGCTCCTATGTGAGCAAACATTAAAATAATGCACGTTAATTAATATAATATTTACTTTACTCTTTTCAATTTAATTAATTTATTATTTTTTAAAATCTCATGCACTAACTTTAATAATTCCACTTATTTTTATCTTAATATATTTATATTTTAATCACATGCACACATCATGCAACCTATAATCTTTTAATAATTTTAATATCTTTTTCACTTTTATATTTATTTTCAAAATTTAATTGATAAATATTTATTTATTTAAATAAATATTATCACATTCCAACATTTTAAAATTATAACTTTTATCTTCAAATTTAATTATTTTATTTAATTAATTTCTCAATTAATTAAATAAAATAAATATTAAAATATCATATTAATTTTCCATTAAATTAAACCATTAATTGAATCTTTTAATTAGGCTTAATTAATAGAAAATACTCCAAAGACTCACAAGGTAAAATATGAAAACTCATTATAGCAAAACACATACAAAATCAAACCAAAAGGGTTAATATCATGAATTATGTCATCCGACATATTCAGAGGGTACTCAACTCAGATACTTGTCCTAATTTCTAATTAGGACAAATGGTTTAAAAGGTTGGGATTTGGACTTGAGAATTATCTCCCCTCTCTTACCATTGAGATAATGCGATAGGGTACACTCATCTTGGCAATTCAAGGAAGTCGATACTCGGTACCTGCAACCTGCATAAAAACCATGCATGTACAAGCACAATATATACTAAATTAAATAGGCAATGGCAAGAAGTGGTGCATCGTGTAGATCTCGACTAGTAGGTGACTACGACTCCCTTCCTTAACCACATCAGACACACCATACATAAGAACAAATATGCACACCATACACGTACAAGTATGGGGTAAGTATCCATAAAAAAACACATATGATAATAAATCATCTTACTAATCATCATTAATAACTACAAACACTAAAAATTATCATCATGCATACATGAAATGTAAAGTCTAAGTGATCTCATCACATATCAATTGAATCCATAACACAATATCTGATAGTCTCAAAACAATGTTGCTAACCATCAACATAAAACTAGCCCTAAAAGAGTTCGACAATGATAACAAAAATGTGACCTAGGGGTAGGCACTACATCAAGGATCACATTCAACATGAGGTACGCTTGTTTTGTCCCAACTCAGTAAATGAGTCTTTTATATTGGCACGCAGGGTAGAGGAGAGGTTCTTGATTCCTAGAAAGTAAGGGGCTAATGTGACAAGAGAAAAAGGATATTCAACACCTTCTCTTCCTCAACCTATTAGGTTGACTCCACAACAAATTGAGGAGAAAAGAGCAAAAGGGCTGTGTTTCAATTGTGATAGCAAATATAGTTGAGGAAATAAATGTAGTGAAAAGAAATTGTTCTATATTGAAGGTCTAAGTGAGGAAGAAGAGGATGAGCTCATATCAGAGGAGGATAGGGAGTCAAGTGAGGAATCACATGATTCTCAACCAATCATTTCTTGTCATGCACTTTTAGTTTTTAGTGCACCACAAACTCTCAAGGTAGTGGTTTTCTTAAAGAAGTAGAAAGTAATAGTGTTGATTGAATCAGGTAGTACTCATAATTTCATCAACAAAAAGTTGGTAACTCTTCTAAATTGTTTTATATATCCAACCCTAGAGTTTCAGTTTTTGATTGTGAATGGGGGTATAATTAGTTGTTCAGGGAAGTGCCATAGCATCAAATTATCCATGGGAGATTATCAACTTGATACCCCAATGTATGTGATATCCATGGGTGTAGTGGATTTTTTTTGGGTGTACAATGGCTTACTACATTGGGAACAATTGAGATGAACTCTCAAGAACTATTCATGTGATTTCAATCAAAAGGAAATGTAGTGGAGCTAAGGGGATTGAAGGAAAAATCCCCATAGATGGTAAGCTCTCATAAAATGAAAAAGTTTCTTAAGAAAGGTGCAGATGAATTTGTGACCCAGCTATGTTCATTAGAAGTCTCTCAATCTAATGCTCTTAGTCATCTAGATTTACAAGAAATAATTGATCATCACTCAGTGATTCTTGGAGATGTACCTAAAGGACTTCCTCCTAAGAGGGATCGTGACCATTCCATTCAACTAGTTCCAAGGAACCAACCACCAAACATCAGACCTTATAGGTACCCACACATACAAAAAAGTGAGATAGAATTTCTTTTTTGAGGAAATAATAGAGGTAGAAATTATCAGGCATAGCCAAAGTGCTTACTCCTCACTTGTTGTGATGGTGCATAAGAAGGATGAAACTTGGCCCATGTGTCTAGATTATAGAGTGCTCAACAAGTACACCATTAAAGATAAGTTTCCTATTCTAGTCATCAATGATCTTCTAGATGAGTTAAATGGAGCTATGCATTTTACCAAGTTAGATCTTAGATTGGGTTATCACCAAATTCGGATTAAGGAGGAAGATATTTGTAAGATAGCATTTTGAACTCATGAGGGTCATTATGATTTTTTGGTGATGTCATTTGATCTTACTAATGCACCATCTACATTCCAAAGTTTGATGAATTCCATTTTTAAGAAGTTCTTGAAAATTTTCATGTTAGTGTGTTTTGATGGTATATTAATTTATAGCAAGACTTGGGAAGAACATTTGTAGCACGTAGATCAAGCATTACAATTACTCAAATATCATCACCTCTATGCTAAGCCATACAAGTGTGCTTTTGGTCTTAAGGAGGTGGAGTTTTTGGGACACATAGTTTCACATAAAGGAGTAAAGGTAGACCCTAACAAAATTAAGGCTATCATGGAATGGCCTATTCCAAAACTATTAAGAAGCTAAGGCATTTCTTGGGATTGATAGGACAGTATAGAAGATTTGTGAAGAATTATGGTTGTATAGTAGCACCCCTTACCGCTCTATTGAAGAAGGATTCTTTTTATTGGAATGAATCTTCTAATGTATCATTTGAGCAATTGAAGAAGGCTATGTGTACAACTCTAATGCTTTCCACTACAAACTTCACCAAGGATTCATTGTGGAATGTGATGCTTTTAAAAATGGGATAGGAGTAGTTCTAATGCAAGAAGGTCAAGAAATTGCTTTTGAGAGTCATCAATTAAAAGGTAAAAATCAACTCAAACCTATTCATGAGAAGGAAATGCTAGCAATCCTTCAAGCAGTTAAAAAATGGAGGCCTTGTTTAATGGGTAGACATTTGAAGGTTAAGATAGATCATGATAGCGTAAAATATTTTTTGGAACAAATACTAACATTAGAAGAGCAACAAAAATAGGTCACTAAGATGTTGGGATATGACTTTGAAATTGTATAAAAGAAAGGGAAGGAAAATATTTTGGCTGATGCACTTTCCAGGAAGGATGAAAAAGATGAAGCCTTATTGTGTGCCCTTCCAATATTGCAAGAAAATTGGGTGATAGAAGCCAAAGAAAAGTGGAAAAATGATGTTACAATAAGTAATCTCATCCAACAGATAAAAAGTGACCCTAGCAGTTCAGATAAGTTTTTTTTTAAGGGGGGTATTCTTTGGTGTAAAGAGCACTTGTATCTTTGCAAGTATTCCACTCTTAAAAACAAGATTCTTAAAGAACTACATGGGTCCCCAATTGGTGGTCATTCAAGATTTTTGAAGACATATCATCGAGTCAAGCAAGACTTTTTTTGGGAAGGGCTAAAAGGTGATGTTCAAAATTTTATGGTTGAATGTTTGGTTTATCAAAGAAATAAGGGGGAAACAATTAAGACACCAGGTCTCTTGCAACCTTTATCTATTCCTAGCCAACGTTGAGAAGAGGTATCCATGGACTTCATCACAAGGCTTCCCAAATCTAAAGGTCATAATGTCATCATCGTAATAGTTGATTTCGTCACTAAATATGCACATTTCATTGCATTATCACATCCTTTTACAACAAGTATAGTGGAAAAAGTTTTCTTGGAGAATATCCAAAAGCTAAATGGAAAACTTAAGGTTATTAATAGTGATCATGATCTTGTCTTTACTAATCACTTTTGGAAAGATTTATTATCATGTTTGGGTACTCAATTGGCTTGTACTTCTTCATACCATCCTCAATCAGATGGGAAAATTGAGGTTGTTAATAAATGTTTGGAAGGATATCTATATTGTTTCACTTTAAAAAAATAATCTCAATGGGTAGATTGGCTACCTCTTGTAGAATGTTCATACAATATGTCTTTTCATAGCTCATAAAAAATATCTCCATTTTTGGCAGTTTATGGATATCATATTTCTTCCATCACATCATCATTAAAGGTGTCACCAAGAGTTTAGGTAGTAGAGGACCACTTGCTTCATCAACAACACATTGTAGACACCTAAATTTGATTACAAGGCTTTGGTAATCCTATTTAGTTATCTCTAAAGGCATCATTAATTAAATTCCTATTTAATTAATCCTTTGCCATCCCCTAGCTAATTAATTTAATTAATCATCTATAGTCCTAATTGATAAATCAAATAACCTATTATTTATCAATTAATCCTATTCTCCTATCTAATTCCAAAATCCCCATTTATTAAATAAATCTATTTGATAAATAAAACCCTCAAATCTAAAAGCCTCTAACTTATCCCTAACCCTCCATTTAGTCTAATCCACCCCATCCACCCATACTAACTAAGCTTAGCCACTAACTCACCCACCCTCATGAATGCCATCCACTTGCAAATCTCTAACATCCCTAATCTAATCCTAAACCCAAGCCTAATCCACCCCCTCAACTTGTCACATTCCGTAAGTAAGCTTAAGACTTTCCTAAGCCAAGCAAAGTCAAAAATCTCAACTCCCTCCAAAATATCCCAACCACCCAACAATGAATGCTCTTACAAAGGCAATAAAGACTCTTACAAGCTCTTACAAGCCATAATGAAGGGTCTTTATGAAGATATTATCCCTTGAGCCTCTTTTGTTGACTCATCCATCCCCTTTCCTCCATCCACTCAACTTGTGACATGTGTCACTCCCTGGTTGGTGCTAAACAAGAACAATCCATGTGCTCCCCTTTGAGTGCATCCTAGCCCTCCTTAATCTTTCATCTCTCCTTGAATCTTAGCCATCCATCCCTCAAGCCCTTATCCTATAAATTGAATCCCCTCCCAAGCCATTTTATCACAACCTTTAAGCCAAAGTTATAATGCTAGTTTGAGAACCAAAAGCCATCAACCATACCTTTATAATGCCAAATTGAGAGCTCACAAAGCTACCAATTTTCCATTACCCATCCAACATCTATTGAAGCAACTTTTGAGCACTTGAGCATACATCCCAATCCTTAGACTATCTACCAAGCAAAGAGCTAAATCCTATTGGGAGAGTCCATTCTTTTGGCTCACATTTCCAATTAGGGTTTCCTCTTTCGTCTCTCATTTATGTTATGGTATTTTAGTTTGTAAATGCTTTTGATTTCTTAATTTAGTGTTTCTAACATACTAATATAGCATATACACATGTACTTTTAGGACTCAAGGAGAATTTAGCTATGGAACAAAATCAAATGAAACAAGAAGTGGACCAACATCATAGTGAAAGAAATTTTGAAGTTGGGGACTGGGTCTTCTTGAGATTTTAGCCTTATAAATAGATCTCAATGAAGCAAAAAAAAAAGAATAATAAAATTTCTCAATGATATTATGGACCATACCAAATCATGCAAAAGATTGATAGTGTTGCCTACAACCTTGAGTTGCCACCAATAACAAAGATACACCTTGTTTTTCATGTTTCTTGTTTGAAGAACGTAATTGGGTAGAATATTCCTATTCAAAAAGTAGTACTAGAACTTGATGAAGAAGGAAGAATAATTTTGGAACCAGAGTGCATTCTTCAAACATGCACGAAGAAGTCGAGGAACAAAACTCTGACCCAATATCTCATACAATAAAAGAACTTACTAGTTGAAGAGGCCACATGGAAGGATGATGAGTCCATTCAAAAGAATCCACACTTGGTTAGCATTGAGGACAATGCTTCTTTCAAGAGAGGGGGCATGCTATGCCCTTAATATTAGTGTATATATGGTTATGAATAATCAACTTGTGGCTATCTTAATCCTTAATTAAGTCATATTACCAATATTATATTATTATTTAGGTAGGTAGGTTAGTCTAGGTGTTATGCAGGGTTGTGTCTATTCAACCTAAGCATAATTAGGTATATATAGGAGGTTGTGAGTCTTATTTCAATATCATATTGTGAAGTGTGTTCTCATTGGAAATATTTGGAGGTTTCTCCCTCAAAGTGGCCTATTACTCTCAGTTATTATCAAGTATTTAATTTAATATTTCATATTATTTATTCTATTGTGCAAGTCATTTCATTACACATTGCAACATACACCACTTTATCATCATGATTGTCAGATCCATCTTTAGTTTCCTCTTTTGCAGTGTAGCAAGACTTCTTGCCTTTGTCTTTGTAATCTCTTCATCTCTTCCATTCTTGTATTTGTCTCCACCTTTATAGTTCTTCTTCTTTGGTCATCTAACAACAATATGACCAACCTCATTGCAATTACAACACATGATAGGTAACTTACCATTGAATTTTCCTTTACCTCTATGAAATATTCTTGCTAGTAATTCTTCAAGTTGTTCTACATCCTCCTCATCTGTAACATTATCACTAAAAATATATTTTACCTTTTTCTTCTTCTTCTCATTAAGTTCATTCAATGAAAGCTTAGCTTTGAAAGAAAATTCAACATTGTCAGATTTGAAGTTATCAAAATTAGATAGCTCAAAAGTAGTGATCCTACCTACTAGACCTTCAAGAGTCAGATTAGTAACTAAGAGGAGATGGGTGAATCAGTTACTACTAAAATAAATCCCAAATCCCTTAGATGTTAGTACAAAATAGACTTTAAAAACTGATTACTACTAAAGCTCAATAAACACATACAAACTATTGTAACTCGATAAATACTGAATGTATTTAGTAACTAATTAACTTTGCAGATCTTAAGATATTGTTAGGGATTGTTATTACTAAAACTTTATTGCACCCATAGCATGAACACATTTGACACCAAGATTTAACATGGAAACCTAGTTTGGAAAAAACTACCAATTGTAACTAGTTACTATTTTTCACTCTTTTGAAGTGAGCCCTATTCGGAGCCAACGCTATTAAAGGTTACAAAATACACTATTGAGTGTGACCCCGTTAAAGGATTTAATCACCCTATTAGGAGTGGTCTTGTTAGAGGTCTTTAAATAATTTGATAGAACTGCCACCTTGTCAGAGGATTTGCAAATAGATGTTAAGCCAACTCTGTTAGGAGTTTTAGATCATTACTACAATGGTTAAAGAGTCACAATGAGATGACCTGATTTGAATGCAATTAATTTGCAGATTATAGATCTCTATTTTGACTTGTACTTGATCCTTCTTGATCATATATAGCTTTTCTTCTCCACAAGGATATTTTGCTTATCCTTCAAATTCACTTCCTCTTCTCATCATCAAATCTTCAATAACATCTTCACACATTCTCACATCTTTTGAAATCACAACTTGACCTTATATTTATATTTTTCACTTTGTCAAGTTGGCTCAAATACAACTTAGAATAACTTAATATTCATCACCTTAGTCAGCTGGAACCAATAGATAAATCAATTAAGCTTAATATGTCAAAATAAGAAAATCCTTCATTAGCCAACCCAGCTCAGTAGAAACTAACTCAAAAATGATTTCTTTTGTTAACCAACAGAAGCTCAGTTAACACTACAAACTTGCAAAAATCCTTTGGCAACTGAGTGAGCTTGGTTAGCACTGGTTCCATCCAACTTTCCTTCATTAACTGAGTAAGCTCAGTTAATACTCACTTTTTGCATCTTTTTCTTTGATTCCTAAGTAAACTCAGTAGACATTGCCTTCTGAACTGGGCAAACATAGGAATACTCGGTAGACACAAAAAATTGTCTTCACTATCTGAGTGAGCTTGGCATATACTGTCTGATAATGATTATGAAATTTTTGTAACATTAAAGATAATATATAATTAATCAATTGTATCCAAAAATCTCCCTCTTTGTCATTGATGGCAACACAACATATCATAGCATAATGAAATTTTGGATTTAGACTAGAGAACTCCCTCTATCAGTATGAACTCTTCCTCTTACTAGATTCTATCTGCAACAATTGCTACCAAGTTCATTCAAAACTTTCTCCCTCTTTGGTTCCTTACTTTATTTTGGTTCCAAAAATTTCTCAAAGATATGATAGTAAACTTCTCCCTCTTTGACAACACATGCCAAAGAGAATAATTTTGTAAATACCAGTGTACCTTAAGTACTAATTCATTTGCAATATGCCTTTGCCAATTCTACATCAACTGATTGATCTTCAACAAGTTTTGGTTGATGCATCACTAAACTTTATTTATTGGACTTCAAATAAGGGAATGACCCCTATCTTACCTCTTAAATACAAGAATGCATCCTTAGGTAATGGCTTGGTGAATATGTCTGCAATCTGTTCTTTTGTATTCACATATTCCAATCTGACTTCTTTATCCTACACTAATTCTTTTAAGAAGTGATATTTTATAGCAATGTATTTGTTTTGGAATGCATTATTGTATTCTTTGATATATTGATTGCAATGGTGTTATCACAATATATGACCATTAGATCTTTGATTTATATCTTCATTCCTTCCAATACTTGTTTGAACCAAACAATGTTAGAACAATTGACTATTCCTGCCACATATTCTACCTCTGTTGTGGATTAAGATGTACAATTTTATTTCTTACTTGTCCAAGATACCAATCTTTTACCATGGAAGAATGCTCCTCCATTGGTGCTTTTTTTTTCATCAAGACTTCCTACCCAATCAACATCGGTAAATACTTTTAAGTCCAAATTGCCTCCAAGTTTGTACCATAAACCATAGTCTTCAATACCTTTTAGATATCTCATAATTTGTTTAATTTCCATCATATGGTTTTCTTTGGAATTTGCTGAGAATCTTGCCACTATCCCAACTGCTAAGCCAATGTTAGGCCTTGTATGTACTACATACTATAATTTTCCAATCATTGATTTGTATGTGGTCCGATCTACTTCATTGGAATCATCATTATTGGAGAGCTTGTGTCTAGTAGAAATAGGGGTTCCAACTAGTCTTGAATCTCCCATTCCAAATTTCTTTAGTATCTCCTTGATATACTTAGATTGAGTGATGTAGATACCATTTTTGTTTTGTTGTATCTATAAGCCAACAAAGAATTTTATCTCACCAAACATGGAAATCTCAAATTCTTTACTCATTCCTTCTAAAAATGCTTTGCACAAATCATCATTTCCTGTAAATAGGGTATCATCAAAAAATTATTTTTCCAACACAATCTTCTTATCTGGTCCTTCCTTGATATATAGACTATTGTTATCATTTTTCTTTAAAAACCAATCTATATTAAATAGTTATGTAGCCATTCATAACAAGCTCTAGGAGCTTGCTTGAGACCATATAGTGCTTTATGTAATTTGTAAACCATGTCCCTTTTGTTAGGATCTAAAAAACCTTCTAGTTGTTCAAAGTAAACTTCCTCATCAAGAATTCCATTTAAGAATGCAGATTTAACATCCATTTGATATACTTTAAATCTCTTATGTGTTGCATATGCTAGTAAATTTCTAACACCTTCTAGTCTTGCCACAGGAGAAAAAGTCTCACCATAATCAAGACCTTCTTCTTGAAAATAACCTTTGCACACCAATCTTGCTTTATTTCTTGAAACTTTTCCATCTTCATTTAGCTTATTTTTGAACACCCATTTTTTACTAATTATATTTTTATCCTTGGATCTAGGAACAATAGTCCAAGTTTTGTTCTTTTCTATCTGTTCTACCTCTTCATTCATTGCTTCAATCCAAATTTCATTTTCTAGAGCATCCTTATCACTTCTAGGTTCAAATTTGGCAAGTAAACATGTACCTTTTAATTTGCTTCTTGTCATTGTTCCATCTGATTTGTCTCCAATGATCTGATCAGGTGCATGATGCGTTCTAACATATCTTGCTAACACAAGCTCTTTGGTTTTTGAATGAGTTCCATCATCCTCATCTTGAGTTTCAGTTTCAAGCTTAGGTCCTTCTATCTGTGACTCAAGTCCATCTAGCTCAGTTTGAACTAGCTCGGTAGTCTCTGATGGTGACTTGGGTCCTTTAGATTATAACTCAGGTTGCACTATTTGCAACTTGGTAACTATTGGGGACTCAAGAGGTGAAGCTTCCTTTCTTTTAGATAGATTAGGTAGGGTATCAGGTTCATAGTAAATAAATCTTCTGTAATCATCTGGTTGCTTGTTGCTTTCTTCTTCACTCTTTTTTGCAAACTCATCAATTTTAACATGTGCACTTTCTATAATTTTATGAGTAGACAAATTCAAACATCTATATGCTTTACTTCTATAGGAGTATCCTAGAAATATGTCTTCATCACCTTTTACATCAAATTTTTTTTTTCTAGATTCTTTCAAAATATAACATTTGCTGCAAAATATTTTTAGATAACTTACATTAGGTTTGTAGCCATATCGTAGCTGATACGGATTTTTATTTGAATTTGTCTTCAATTGTACTCTATTCAAGGTATGAATTGTAGTGTTCATAGCTTCATTCCAATATCTAAGAACAACATTCTTTTCAATCATCAATGTTCTTTCACAATCCATGATAGATATGTTTCTTTTTTTAGCTATACCATTCTGCTATGGTGTACTGGGGGTTGAAACTTGTCTTTTAATTCCCCTTTCAATGCAAAAATTATTGAATTCATGGGATATGAATTCACCACCTCTACTTAATCTTAAACATTTCAATTTTTTTCAATTTCTTTTTTTACTCTTGCCAGATACCATTTTAATTTCTCAAAAGCTTTTGATTTTTCTTTTAGATACATTACAGTCATCATTCTAGAATAATTATCAAAAAAGAAAATGAAAAAAATTTCTCCACTATAACTCTCTATTCCAATAGGTCGACATAATTTTGTATGAAAAATTTCAATTACTTCTTCTGACTGATAGTTTTTGCTTTTGAAGCTAGTCTTTCCCATCTTACCAATTTGGCAGTTATTTCATAAACCCATATCAGGCTTCTTCAAACTAGGAATACCTCTTACTCTTCCATGTTTTCTTATCTTAACCAAATTATCAAAGTTTCATGACATATCCTTTTGTGCCATAACCAACTTTCTTCTACTTGAGCAATAAAATATGAAAAATCACTGAGATCAAGATAAAATAGATTACCTTTTGTTTGCTTGCCAGATCCGACCAAATTTCTTTTTCCATCCAGTAGTTTTCCCTGTTCATTCATGAATTCTAACTTGAATCCAATGTTACTCAACTATGCCACACTTAGTAGATTATGTTTTAGTCCTTCAACCCAATAAGCATTTTCGCATATAACTTATTTAGTCAACAAAATACATCATTTTCCTTTTATGTTATAGGTTCATTATTTTCAAATCTCACACTACCTCCATCATAATATTCCATGTGCTCAAATTTTATTTTGTCTCTAGTGATATGATGTGAACAACCACTGTCAATAATCCATATATCATTTTTTCTAACATGAGAGATAACCGTCATCTTATCTCCTTCATCATCAGATTCATCTTTTACAGTAATGTATAACATTTCATCTTTGTTGTTATCAAAATCTTTAGCTATAAAACAAGATTTCTTACCTTTGTCCTTGTACTTCTTGTGGTTCTAGGAATCCTTCTTGCCTTTGTGCTTATTGCTTTTCTTTTCATCTCTATTTTCTTTATTTGGACACCTTGTAGCAATGTAACCAATTTCTTCACAAGAAAAGTAGATCAGAGGAATTTTATCTTTGTATTGTCCTCTTTCTTTGGAATATTTCCTTGCAAGAAAGGCTTCAACAACTTCAAGATCACTGTCTGAACTTTCTTCCAATGCTCCATCTTCTTCACTTCTTGATTGATTGGACTTTGATTTCTTACCCTTTTCTTTGTGTGAGAGTTTAGCTTTAAATGTAGATTCAATATTCTTTGAAGTAGGAACATAGTTATCATAGTTGTCTAGTTCAAAAGCTTTCAGTTTTCTTACTAGATCATTCAAGCCTAATTTTTTATTTCGATCACATCTCATTTCTTGAATAGCATATAATCTAATTGCATAAATAGGAAGAAGAGTTCTGAGTACTTTACTTATTAAATTTTCCTCCTTAATGTCTCCTCCAAATACTTTGATTGCACTTACACTAGCCTTGATTCTTTCCACACGTTTTGCAATGTTTTCATCTTCTCTCATTCTCATGTTTTGCAATGTTTTCATCTTCTCTCATTCTCATTTGGTCAAATTGTCCTCTAAGATTTTCTATTTTGGCTCTTTTTACATTGTCATCTCCTCCATATATATCTTTTAGTTTGGTCCACATTACATGAGTGGTTTTTCAATCTTTTACCTCATCAAATTTGGCATAACTAAGAGCAAATGAAATATCAATCATCATGATATTATGATTCTTCTTTTCAACAATATCTTCAACTGATAATGTTCCAGTGGAATTTTTGTATTCAATGTCAAGATACTGGAAACCTAAATCACTGAGAGTAGCTAGATGTAACTGAGAGGGGAGGGGTAAATTAGTTACTACTAAAATAAATCCCAAATCCCTTAGATGTCAATAAAAAATAGACTTTGAAAACTGATTACTGCTAAAGCTCAATAAACACATACAGATATTTAGTAACTAATTAACTTTTCAGAACTTAAGATATTGTCAAGGATTTTTATTACTAAAAATTTATTGCAACCATAGCATGAACACATTTAACACCAAGATTTAACATGGAAACCTAATTTTGGAAAAACCACCAGTTGTAACTAGTTACTATTTTTCACTCTTCTGAAGTGAGCCCTATTAGGAGCCAACCCTATTAAAGGTTACAAAACACACTATTAGGTGTGACCCTATTAAAGGATTTAATCACCTTGTTAGGAGTGGCCTTGTTAGAGGTCTTTAGAAAAATCAATAGAACTGCCACCTTGTTAGAAGATTTGCAAATGGTTGTTAAGCCAACTCTATTAAGAGATTTAGATCATTGCTACAATGGTTAGAGAGTAACAATGAGATGACCTAATTTGAATGCAACTAATTTGTAGATTACAGATCTATATTATGGCCTTTACTTGATCCTTCTTGATTGAATATAGTTTTTCTTCTCCACAAGGATATTCTACTTATCCTTCAAATTTGCTTCCTGTTCTCATCATTATATCTTCAATAACATCTTCATACATTCTCACATCTTTTGAAATCACAACTTAACCTTATATTTATATCTTCCACTTTGTCAATTTGGCTCAAATAAAACTTAGAATAATTAATATTCATCACCTTAGTCGATTGGAATTGATAGATAAATCAATTAAGCTTAATATGTCAAAATAAGAAAATCCTTTGTTAGTCAACCTAGCTTGATAGAAACTAACCAGAAATTATTTCTTTTGTTAACCAACAAAAGCTTGGTTAACACTGGAAACTTGCAAAAATCCTTTGGCAATCGAGTGAGCTCGGTTAATACTCACTTTCTAGATCTTTTTCTTTGACGCCTGAATGAACTTGATAAACACTACCTTCTAAACTAGGCAAACACAAGAATGCTTGGTAGACACAAAAAATTGTCTTCACTACTTGAGTGAGCTCAGCATATACTATCTAATAATGATTATGAAATTTTTGTAACATCAAAGACAATACATAATTAATCAATTGTATCCAACACCTCTTCTTTGGACATCTAGTAGCAATATGACCAACCTCGTTGCAATTAAAACACATGATAGGTAACTTACCATTGAATTTTATTTTACCTCTATCAAATATTCTTGCTAGTAATGCTTCAAGTTGTTCTACATCCTCCCATCTATATCACTATCACTAAAAATATATTTTACCTTTTTCTTCTTCTTCTCATTAAGTTCATTCAATGAAAGCTTAGCTTTGAAATAAAATTTAACATTGTTAAATTTGAAGTTATCAAAATTAGATGGCTCAAAAGTAGTAAGCCTACCTACCAGACCTTCAAGAGTCAGATTAGAACCTAGTATACATCTCAATTCTTGTATTGTAGAAACTATAATAGCATAGATGGGTAGCAATGTTCTCAAAACTTTGCTTAATATAGTCTCATCATCTATCTTAATAGTATATCCTCTTATAGAATTAAAAATATATTTTATCCTAGAGCAATATTGAGTAATCTTCTCACCTTCTTACATTCTCATATCATCTTACTTACTTCTAACACTTTCAAATTTGGCTCTTAAATAATTTGCATCACCTCCATAGATGATGTCTACAGCATCCCACATTTTCTTTGCACTGTCACAACCCTTGATTTCATCAAAATCAACATAGCTTAGGATAGAGGAAATCTCTAACATTTCTTGATTTTGTTCTTTCTTTTTTTTAGATCTTCAATAGTTAGGGCTCCAACAAGATCAACATGCTCGAAAGCAATGGTAGATTATGCATGATCTCCAAGACCTCCTAGGTGTAGCTTCATCAAGATTTTCCATGCAAGAAAGTTATATCTATTAAGCTTGGGTACCTCTCTTTTTGACATCTTGATCTTTTGCTTCTAGTACCTTCAAACTAGTCCTCTTAAGCAGATGGCTTTGATGCCAATTGTTGGAATTCTTTAAAATAATTGCAAGGGTGAATTAGTTATCCAAGGTTCAGGTGTACAAATAAAAATTTCCATGGCTTAGTGAGCCCATATCCATAAAACATATTCAATATGCATGCATCCATTAGATCATACATTCACTTAAAATTGTAGGTTATTATTAAATCAACTTTGCAGAAATGTAAGCATGAAACATAATAGATTTAGTAACACATTTGACACATTGATTTTATGTGGAAACCCAATTTGGGAAAAACCACCAGTAACATGCTACTCATTCTTACTCTTCTGAAGTGATGCCCTGTGAAAGGCCAACCTTATTAAAGGTTACAATACACACTATTAAATGTGACCTGGTTAGAGGATTCAAATCACCCTATTAGGAGTGAGCCTTGTTAGAAGACTTTAGATCATTCACTTGGAATTCCACCTAGTTAAAGGATTTATAAATAACTGTTAGGTTAATCTTGATCCAAAGGATTTACCCTAGACTAGTACAGTGATTAGAAAGTAATAGTAAGACTTGATCTAATAATAAATTACAACTCACTTGAAAATTATAGATCTGTGTTTCAGTCCTCCATTATGCTTGGCTTTCACACACTTTAGCTCTGATTTCTTGTTCATGCTTCAAGCATCCATACCCTTAAGCCTTCTTGCTTTATTTTCCCACTAGTACATTTGGGGATAATTTTTTTACAGTAGGCCAATTTGGCTTGTCAAATTAATTTTTTTAAAAATTGATCCTGATAATGTCAAAATTTTGATGATAGTTAAGATTGGCATCAAACTTTAGACATTTTTGGGCATATAAACAAAAAAAATGTGAAACTTCATTTCATATCATGTCGAAAAGTGTGGGTGGGAGCCTGTAATGTCCCCATTTTAGTAGTTGACCAAGTGTGTGCACGTTAGCCTTGTTCTACATGGTCCCGAGGGCTAACGAAGGGTTTAATGGGATCTTGGAGTGTTTTGGCCTAGTCATTTCCAGTTTGGGCCAAAACGAAGTTGATTTACTTAGTTTCAGGCATACTTACTATTTTTAGTAAGTCGGCAGGACACAGTGCAGGTCAATTTTGGTGATTGGACTCGATACTCCTCGGTGAGAGCTTTTCGATGAGCTATCACTTGCATTATTCGGAGTCCGATTGCTAATACATTTTAATGCCTGAAGTTTTATTAAAGTAACGTCTAATTTAATTGTAAAATATTAAAGTGTTACTTTAATATATATTTTATGGTGATGTGTACCCAAGGGAGACATAAGGGGTATTTTAATATATGTTTTATATTACACATCTTTTATCCCACATTGCCCATATGAGTTGAGGGGACCCGTGGGAATAGAATAAAAGGAAGCATTTGTGGCTTCATTAGACAGGTTGAATATGAGAAGAAATTGGTGTGTGAGTTGCAGCTTTGTTTTCGGCATTTGAGGACGTCTATCCTCTCTTGTAACATTCTAGACGTCATTCCCTTGGGGTTTGGCCTTTGGAATTCTTTCTTATTGGCTTCATTATCAGGCAGTTTAGTTGCATTTCCGGCTACAGGCAGATTTGATATTTTGCTCATATCTTCTTCACTACTTGTCCGACGCTTATGCCGCTTGGAGGGAATGGTATTATGAAGGTAGTGGACTGATTGGAGGACAAAGTATTGTAGCAGCAAGTTCGTAAGCATGGGCTGGAGTATTATGACAATATTGCTGAAGTAATTAGTGAGTTGATAAATCTGCTATGTATTTGATTTTATGAATTCTGAAAATAACATTTTATTAGCAGCAGTTCATTTCCACTTTGCATATCATTGTAGTTGCTTTCTTGTTTATGTTGTATGATACCAATTCCATGCACAAAACACAACAAACAATAAATGTTTGATTTCCGGAATTATAAGGGGTTTAAAACATTAAACGGAGAAATAAGAAGTTGAATGCAAACTGTTTGACATAATTCCTTTCAGCAATTTGGTTTAGTTTTTTGGGACATCCAGGGGTGCCCATTACAGTGGTATCAGAGCTATAAGTCCTGCCATCCTATGGAGGTCTTATAGGGAATTTGGAACAGCCGGATAGAGGGAAAAAGTAAGTAAAAAAAACACAGGCTAAGCATTTATGTTTGAGCATGCGACAGGGGTCTTATAATTTCCGCGATACCAGAGCAAGACAAAATAGGATTTCAGACTTGCAAAGCAAACAGTCTAGTACATCCGTGCAGGGGGACATTGAATTCAACCATACAGACACAGAGGAGATATTCTGTGATTAGGACAATAATATGGGTGATCGAGATGACAGGAATACAGGATTAGGCGGAGGCAGAAATGTTGGTCCAGATCAAGGGGAGGTACTGTTCCGACAGTTACTGGATACATTAGAGTAGGGGCAGCGTATGCAGCAGGGGCAGCGTATGCAGCAGGAGCAGAATAAGCGAATGGACATGATGTTGCAGCTCATGGCTAGACAGATGGGTGTCAATATTAATCCAGGTGATGCCAACAACAGAAACAATAACAACGAGGGAAACAATAACAACGGGGGAAACAATAACCATGAAGGCCAAGGCAACAACAATGGTCCTGAGAATAACATTAATGGTAATAATGGACACGGCAACAATGGGAATGAGGCTGATAACTTTAGACATGTTGCACGCCCAGCACGGACTGTGAGCTCGAGACCTCTTCTACCCACTTTTCCACCCAGAGATCCGGTTCATCTAGTAAACAAACCGCAGATTACCGAGTTACAGGATCAGTTCAGGAGGGACTGGGAGGCTAGTGGACCAGAGTTTCAGGCGGATATTTCTCTTAGAGATTATATGGACTTGAGGATGAGACACATGCCTAAAGAAGGAGGGAGGAATCAAAACTTTGAGCTGAGGAAGAAAGTTGGAAAAATTTCTTTACCTTATTATGATGCTTCAGGGAAGATGACTGCACGAGCTTGGGTGCAAAAGGTAGATACATACTTGCAGCTTAATCCTATGCCTGAGGAGGAGGCTATCAAGTATGCGGCTATGCACTTGGATGGCGTTGCACATGAATGGTGGCATCATGGCATGGTGACTTTGGGGCATAATCAGATTACATCTTATGAGGAATTCACCGAAACATTGATTGGGAGATTTGACACTAAGGATCCCGAGTTACATTTCAAGGAGCTAGCACAGTTAAAACAGTCAGGTTCTGTGGATGCTTACATTGTCAAGTTTCAGCGCTTGTCTGTACTTGTTACTGATATCTCTCCTAGGAGATTGGTGGTGTTATTTTGTGATGGTCTTGCTGATCCATTATGAGGTTGGGTGAAGGGACATGATCCACTCACGTTAGCTAAAGCAACTAAAAAGGCACGAGATTTAGCCCCTTCGGTATACAAAGGAAAAAACCATTCAACAGATTCTTCCTACCACAAGGAAAAAGACAAAAAATCATTTCAGAAAGAGTATAGCAAACCCAAAGAAGGATCAAAAGGACTAGACAATGAAACCTTGAATGAACTTCGAAAGAAGAAGCTGTGCTTCCGTTGTATAGAGCCTTGGGACTTATCTCATAAATGTTCTCTCAAGGCTAAGGCAAATCAAATGGAGTATTTTTCAGCAGAAGAGTCAGAGTCAGAAGGGGAGGATCAGCACTCCGATTCAGATGAGGGTAACACTATAGAGGAGAGCAACATTCCTAAGGATGATAGATCATTGGCACGCTTGACAGGGGCCCAAAAGGCAATCACATTTAAGGTCAGGGGTACTATCCAGGGGCAGAAAGTGATATCTCTTATTGACACTGGGGCTACACATAACTTCATAGATGCACAGTTGGTAGCCAGGAGAGGGTTACAGACAGAGGAGCATGATGGGTTTAGAGTCATGGTGGCTAACGGTGATAAGTTATTATGCACTCGGAAGATATCTAATCTTCACATCAGGTTTGGAGATGGCTACGAGTTGGAAGATGAGTTCTATGTTGTGGACATGGGAGATTATGATGTCATCCTCGGCATGACATGGATGGCTTCACTAGTTGAGTTCACACTCAATCTAGCGAAATTGGAGATGAGATTCCAGCATGAGGGGAGAACTGTGGTACTTAGAGGGCTTTCAGATGGAGGTTGCAGAATAGTGTCCTTGAGGAGAATGCAGAGACTTTTTCGTCATGATGACATAGAGTGGGCGGCAGAGTGCCACATTATGCCAACTTCACCAGAGCCACAAGAAAAGAGTCATCCACTAGATGTCCAGAAGATACTTGATAGACACGCTAAAGTATTTAGCGATATTCCTCATGGGGTTCCTCCTGACAGAGGGATGGAACATGTTATTGAGCTCGAGGAGGGAGCCAAACCAGTTATGATTACTCCCTATCGTCATCCTAAGAAACACAAGGATGAGATAGAGAAGGCGATTAAGGATTTGTTGGAGATGGGGCATATCAGGCCCAGTAAGAGCCCTTTTGCTTCAGCAGTAGTACTGGTAAAGAAGAAGGATGGGACAATGCGCATGTGCATCGATTACAGGGCACTGAATAAGAAAACAATTAAAAACAGGTATCCCATTCCTAGGATTGATGATCTGATTGATGAGTTGCATGGGGCATGCTTCTTCACCAAAATTGATTTGCGATCCGGATACCATCAAATCAGGATGAGAGCAAAGGACATTGAGAAAACAGCCTTCCGATGTCACTATGGCCACTTTGAGTTCATGGTTATGCCATTTGGTCTAACCAATGCACCTGCTACATTTCAAAGTTGTATGAACCAGGTATTCAGGAAGTAGCTGAGGAGATTTGTCTTGATCTTCTTTGATGACATCTTGGTCTTCAGTAAGACCTGGGAGGAGCACTTACATCATTTGGAGGAGGTGTTATCTATTCTAGAGAGAGAGTCATTGTATGCCAAGGAATCTAAATGTGAGTTTGGCATGACTGAGCTCCTTTACCTGGGGCATATCATTAGTGCAGATGGCGTTCAGGTTGATCCCGAAAAGATTAGAGCTATTGTAGAGTGGCCTACTCCCACAAACCTTACACAGCTTAAGGGATTCTTTGGTTTATGTGGTTTTTATAGAAGGTTTGTTAAGGGATTCTCACAGATTGCTACACCCTTGATAGATCTTACCAGGAAAGGAGCCTTCGTGTGGACAGGGGCAGCACAGAGGTGTTTTGAGCATTTCAAGCAAGTAATGTCTTCATGTCTAGTTCTAGCTCTACCAGATTTCACAAAGGCTTTTGAGCTTCATTGTGATGCATCAGGTGATGGGATTGGAGCAGTATTGATGCAGGAGAAGCATCCCATTGCATTCAAGAGTAGGAAGCTTCGAGGAGTTGAGAAAAGTTATTCTGTCTATGACCGGGAGATGTTGGCCATAATGCATGCATTGGCCAAATTTCGATCATATTTGGTAGGTGGACATTTTGTGATCAAGACTGATCACAACAATATTAAATACTTCATGAGCCAGCGTGATCTTAATGACCGGCAACAAAAATGGGTGACTAAATTGCAGGCTTATGACTTTGACATAGAGTTTGTCAAAGGTAAGAAAAATGTGGTGGCTGATGCCTTATCTCGGAGACCTCACTTATGTGCTCTGGCAGAGATTTCAGGAGATTGGAGAGATCAGATTATAGCAGAGTATGTCGGAGATGCTTGGGCTTCTGGATTGATTTCAGGTACCATACAGGATGATCGCTATGAGGTGATAGATGGATTGATCAGAGTTCAGGACAGGGTTTATTTGATTCCGTCATCACATTTGAGAGAGGCAATATTGAAGGCATTTCATGATGCACCCACAGCAGGACATCTGGGGGTCTTCAAGACCTACAGGCAGATCCGAGAGCGATTTTCATGGAAAGGGCTCAAGGATGATGTTCAGAGGTATGTCAGGGAGTGTATAGTTTGTCAACAGAATAAGGGAGAACACACATTTCCTGCAGGTTTATTACAGCCCTTGCCCATTCCTGATAGGAAATGGGAAATTATTTCGATGGACTTCATCATTGGTTTACCACGAGTGCAGGGAAGGGATTGCATCTATGTGGTGGTGGATCGCTTGACGAAGTTTGCTCACTTCTTTGCTATTTCATCCACTTACACAGCAGCACAGGTGGCAGATCTTTTCTTTAAAGAGATATTCAGGTTACATGGGCTGCCCAGATTCATTGTCAGTGACCGGGATAGTAAGTTTATGAGTGTTTTTTGGCAAGAGTTGTTTAGGTTGTGTGGTACAGATCTTACACCTAGCACTAGTTATCATCCGCAAACAGATGGGCAAATAGAGATTGTGAATAAATGGGCGGAAGGATATTTGAGGAACTATGTAACTACACAACAAAAGGCTTGGATCAGATGGTTGCATATGGGAGAGTATTGTTATAACACCACTTATCATATGTCCATCAAGATGACTCCTTTCATGGCACTCTATGGTTATGAAGCACCTAGCTTCATGGATTTAGTTTTGGGGGACAGTAGAGTGCCCAAAGCCAAAAACTTATTGCAGGATAGTCAGGACATCCTAAAAGTGCTCAAAGAGAATATACAACAGGCCCAGAATCAACAGAAATTGTATGCTGATCAGCACCGAATAGAGCGTAGCTTCGAGGTAGGGGATATGGTTTACTTGAGGGTACAACCATATAGACAGTCATCGCTCAAGAAGAGCGGAGCTGAAAAGTTGAAACCTAGATTTTATGGTCCCTACAGGGTGATTCGCAAAGTGGGCAAAGTCGCCTATGAGCTTGAGCTTCCAGAGGGCAATCGAGTGCACAATGTGTTTCATGTGTCTAGGCTTAAGAAAGCCATTGGTCAGAGTGTAGTGCCTTCTGCAGATTTACCCCCTTTGGATGAGGAGGGGAAGCTTGTGTTAGTACTTGAGGCTATTGTGGATACCAGAGAGAGGAAGCTTAGAAACAGGATAGTGAAGGAGTATTTGGTCAAATGGAAAGACCTGCCGGAGGAAGATTCTACATGGGAGAGTGAGCAGGTTATTCAGCAGGCTGGACTGAGGTTGCTTGAGGACAAGCAATTTCAAGGGGGGCGGACTGTAATGTCCCCATTTTAGCAGTTGACCAAGTGTGTGCACGTTAGCCTTGTTCTACATGGTCCCGAGGGCTAACGAAGGGTTTAATGGTATCTTGGAGTGTTTTGGCCTAGTCATTTCCAGTTTGGGCCAAAACGAAGTTGATTTACTTAGTTTCAGGCATACTTACTATTTTTAGTAAGTCGGCAGGACACAGTGCAGGTCAATTTTGGTGATTGGACTCGATACTCCTCGGTGAGAGCTTTCTGATGAGCTATCACTTGCATTATTCGGAGTCCGATTGCTAATACATTTTAATGCCTGAAGTTTTATTAAAGTAACGTCTAATTTAATTGTAAAATATTAAAGTGTTACTTTAATATATATTTTATGGTGATGTGTACCCAAGGGAGACATAAGGGGTATTTTAATATATGTTTTATATTACACATCTTTTATCCCACATTGCCCATATGAGTTGAGGGGACCCGTGGGAATAGAATAAAAGGAAGCATTTGTGGCTTCATTAGACAGGTTGAATATGAGAAGAAATTGGTGTGTGAGTTGCAGCTTTGTTTTCGTCATTTGAGGACGTCTATCCTCTCTTGTAACATTCTAGACGTCATTCCCTTGGGGTTTGGCCTTTGGAATTCTTTCTTATTGGCTTCATTATCAGGCAGTTTAGTTGCATTTTCGGCTACAGGCAGATTTGATATTTTGCTCATATCTTCTTCACTACTTGTCCGACGCTTATGCCGCTTGGAAGGAATGGTATTATGAAGGTAGTGGACTGATTGGAGGACAAAGTATTGTAGCAGCAAGTTCGTAAGCATGGGCTGGAGTATTATGACAATATTGCTGAAGTAATTAGTGAGTTGATAAATCTGCTATGTATTTGATTTTATGAATTCTGAAAATAACATTTTATTAGCAGCAGTTCATTTCCACTTTGCATATCATTGTAGTTGTTTTCTTGTTTATGTTGTATGATACCAATTCCATGCACGAAACACAACAAACAATAAATGTTTGATTTCCAGAATTATAAGGGGTTTAAAACATTAAACGGAGAAATAAGAAGTTGAATGCAAACTGTTTGACATAATTCCTTTCAGCAATTTGGTTTAGTTTTTTGGGACATCCAGGGGTGCCCATTACAGAGCCTTTAGGCATGACCAATTAAGAGATTTTCAATGCCATCGAGGTAAGGTTGACGGATTTGTTTACATTATCTGTGTCCTCTTCAATTTGGAACTTTCTTTCAAGGTAAGTTCTTGTCCTCTTATGTTTGCTTGCTTAATTTCAACATAAGGGTTGAAGGTATTTTTCATTTTTGTTGTAAAGGTTCAAGGTTTTTTTTTGCAACATGCTTAATATCAAGGTAATTTTTTCTCTAGTTGTTGATTATGGTGATTCAAACATTGTTCATATTGCCCAATTTTGAACAGACTACCTAATTAATTTGAACCCCTAGAAAAAAATTAGGAGACTTAAAAAAATTAAGCTATTTCTCTTCCTTGATCTCCCAGTGAGAGTGTTAGTGAGGAATCTTCCATGGAAGTGTTGATACCCTAGTAATGGATATGTATGCATAGCTACTAGAAGAGCCTATAGGAAACATGAATATTGAGGTGTTGTCTATCACAATAATATAAGGATTCAATGACTTGCTAGTTGACTTGACTTAGCTCATGACTCGATTGGATTTTGTAAAGACCTAGTCATCTAAGATTTTTAAGTGTTTACTAAACCAAAAAATGCCCTTGATGGTATAAAATGGTAATAAAATGGGTCTATGCCTTTATGGTATTCATGATAAACCTAATTGTCTGAAATACACTTGATATTAGTTTTGCAAGTGCACTTGGACTTGGACATCTTACACCTTTTAATATTCATTTGTAACTTTCTTTTGCATCTTCATTATATCTGAAACTTTTACTTGATTGAACCTATTAGAGTATAGAGACTAGTTCTAATTTGGATGCTTCCTCAACTATGCATTGAACCACAGGAGTATTGTCATCCTCTTTATCCATTGCATATCTATCATTGCTTCATTTCCAACATTGCCTTGGTATTTCTCCATTCTTCTCTCTATTTTAATTTGGTTATCATGTTTCCATCTTCCACTATTGAGCCCTCTTCATGATAAATATTTGTATTGGGAATCACAGAGATGGATTTTTTTTTGGATAATGATTTATTTCAAAATATTTAAGGATGTTTTTTTTTTAGGAATTTGTAATGGATGTTGGGAAGAAAATCATGTTTTTATGGGTTTTTGTTGATGTGACCATTATTTAAAACAACTTTTAGCCCTGATGTGATCTTGCCTTAGCTTATTCTATTGAATCATATGCAAATTGGTGAATGTATCTTCCCACTCATTGTGGAAGATGAATAGTCTCTTCCCAAGTTTCTCATATACAAGTTGTATTTCTAACATCAAGCATAAATCCCTACAACCAACCATTTTTTTAAAGAAAAACCATACAATATGCTATACATAACCTTGATTATATAAACTATGGAACATGTCTGCACATTAGAACCATGAACTTTCAATTTACAATTCAAGCGAAACATCAGAACCATGATTTCCAAAATGAAAATTCTATAGAAATGCTTGAAGGACAACTTTGAAAAACAAAAATTCAACAGAAAAAGTCAATGAAATTTATTCAAAAGCCTATTAAGGAGCAACTAACTTGCAAATATTGGTGTTGTACTTCTTTGATACCTATCGCAAAAAATAAATACTATAATAAACTTAATGCTACATTAGAAATAGCATTGCAAATAACAAGATGAAAATCATTTACAATTTTACTCTTACACATATGATAAAGGTGTGGACAAGATTTTAAATAATGTCTACACCAAACTTGTTTTCATCAAGTCATACATTGTAATGTGTATGTCTACATGTCCCTTACAATCAAATCATCAAATGAGAAATTCTTGCATCTTAAGAAACAAAACAAAACCTTTTTTTAGCATATATGATAGTATGTGGCACTCACAATAGACGTACTATTGTTTGGCATTGATTTCTTGTGGCTCAACTCTAAAGTTCTAATTTGGATGCTTCCTCAACTATGTGTTGAACCACAAGAGTATCGTCATTCTCTTTATATTTTTCATATCTATCATTGCTTTCTTTCCAACATTGGCTTGGTCTATCTCCATTCTTGTCTCTATTTCAATTTGGTTACTGTGTTTCCATCTTCCATTAATGATCCCTCTTCATGATAAATATTTGTATTGGGAATCACAGAGATGGATTTTTTTTTGGATAATAATTTACTTCAAAATCTTCAAGGATCTTTTATGTTTAGGAATTTGTAATGGATGTATTTGAAGTTCTCTTGCTCACATGAATAAAGTAAGGAATGTGTTGTTATGGGTTTTTATGTTGATGTGACCATTATTTGAAATAACTTTTAGCCCTAAAACTAATTAATTTCATCTATTTCCTCCATAAGATGTATATTTGAGCATTTTCTTGAATCAAGTTTGAAAGTCCTCTTGGCATTCTACTATAGCATCTTTTACAGTTATGAGCTATAACCACTAGGAGAAATTCTGACTCCAAATTTTGTAGTTTTGCATTAGAATAAGTGCATGCTATTTCATATATCATTCTAGTCTAAGCCCCAATCCATCCTCCTTGTGACTTGAAATTTGGTGTATTTTCAATAGAAGCAACAACATGATCACTCAATGCTATAAATTTTCTTTACACTATTTTCAATAATTTCAAAATCTCTACAAAATTTAGTTCTAGCAATAAGCGTATCCATATCTACTAAGACAAATTTTTAGTTTATAAGTAGTTCAGGAACAACTCCTTGTATAATACATTAAGAAAATCCTTCAGCAATTGAAATTTTTCCAACACTAGGCTCACCAATAATAATGAATTTATTTATATTCATTTTTGAAAGAATATTTCCAAAGCTCCATATTCCTTCTCAAGATTATGGATAGTATTTCTTTATGAGATCAAGTGACATCAATGATTTCCCATTTTCAACTTTCCAACATCATAAATAGAGGACTTGACTTTTGAAAAAAAAAACTAGGGCTCCATCTTGCCTCAGATTATTCCATTGAATCATATGCAAACTAGTGAATGTATCTTCCCAAGTTTCTCATATCACTTCCCTTCATTATTGCTCTAACTAAACATATTCCTTATTGCATGTTCGTAATGTTCAAACCAAAATTACAATCATGTTTTTTATTTAGATAAAAGGTAACCATATATCTCCTTTGATAACTAACAATTAGAAATAAGAGTAGGTCATATATAATTTCTCAAACCATGAATGACAGTGTGAAGGTAACTGCTACTTTCAATCATGAACATATAAATTACAAAGCAAGAACCATCAAATTCTATATCCATTCATGATGCTTGGTGCTTCTTATCATTAACATCTATGCCTTCCAACATTCATTTGTTTACCTGTTTGATTCCTTTGTATGATTCCAATATTTTAGTTCCTAAATTTTCATTTGAAAGTAAAGTTAGTTAAATGAGGTGATAAAATTGCATATTTAGATGTATGTATATATGTGTATAGATATGTATGTATGTATATGTATGTATGTATATATGTATGTGTGTGTATATCTATGTATGTATATGTTATGGTGGGATAAAGATCAAATCAGCAAGAGTAAGGATTTTCCCACCAAAAGGATTGTTATTTCATTCCAAATCCGTATAGTACTATTCCAACCCTAGACTAGATTGAAAATAATCAATTTATAGGTCACAACTCTTGACCTTACAAATCCATCCTTCCATGTTCAGTCAAAATAATGATCTAACTATTACACTTCCAAATTGCACAAAAAATTGCAAAAAGTTGCATGACAACTTTTATTGCATTTTTGGCAAGCTTTACAACTTTTACACAAACTTCAAATAAAAGACTCCACATGCCTTCAAAACTATACCACAATATGAAAAAATATTATAAAACATAAAAATGGAGATTTTTTGTCAACTCACAATGTTTGACCAACCTTTGACTCACTTATAACCTTATTACAACATGTAAACAACTTGCCTAAATGCATGTTTGAGATTGTCTAAACTACCTTGTGTCCACTTGGATGTTTATTGATCACCTTCTATAATATTCTACATGGTGTTTGACCACCTTATTTAGCACTGAGGGCCCCTACACCAAGATCTAGGATTTCATTGTCGTTCCCTTTTGATTGATGTATATGTATGTATGTATACATATGTATATGTGTGTGTGTGTGTGTGTGCGCGCGCGCCCGTGTGTGTGTGTGTGTGTGTGTGTGTGTGTGTGTGTAAAAAATAAAAGTCACTCAAAGCATAGCATGGCCACAAGCTTTTAAACATAACTATATAAGGAGTGAGTTAGGATTTATACAAGGCAATTAGTCTAGTTGTTGATTAGCTAGGTTGATTACAAATTCATGTAGAACTGTCATCAGATTAGGTACAATAAAATGAAAAATTAGTTGTTCCTAGCTAGCATTAACTTGACCAGTCTGTTTAGACCCATTGATTAATGTCACAAGCTTTAAAAAATAACTACATAAGAAGTGATTTAGGACATATATAGGTGAAAATTACATTAACTATAAGCTACAACACAAAGGTTGCACTAGGGTATTGCAGGATTATAATTATAGAAAACTACCTAATTCGCCCTATGGGTGTCTGATGGTGAATAGTTGTACTAGGTGAGTAAATTTCACTAGTGGTTATAAGAAAATAGCTACATCAAAACAATCAGAAATTAGAACTACATATTCGTTAGAGTGAGTAGTTCAAGGGTCTTGATCTCGTGTATATGGGTATGTAGGAAGCCTGGTAGGTGGAGTATGCCTCCAGTGTGTAGACACCCTACACATAGCTAGGTAGCATGGATCATCACAATGTGGTATGCACTATCTCCAGCCTTACCTCATAGATGTAATAGTTGAAAAGCTTTCTACCAAGTTGAATGAAGTCTAGAATCAATGTTAACACTATATTGTTCAAAATCAATGCCAATATTTATATTGTATAATTTATTTGATTTGTTTAAATGCCACCTATACTAAAGAGATAGTAACATTTAATTATTTTATTATTATTGATTATATACAACATACTACTAATGCTTGTATGTTTGTATTTGTTATAATCTTATAGCCCGTATATTTACTTCTAAAGAAAGTCAACACCTAACAATATGGACCCAGAACAAAATAAGATGACAATTTTTGGATTGTGGTCTTAGTTCAAAAGAAATAGTGATGGAAAATGTTATTGTCCTTGCAAAAATGCAAGGGATTAAAGAATCAAAGAATTCTAATCACAATAGCTAAGAGACATTGTAGGCAACATGATCATATTAAAGGGGGAAAGGATTTTAGTCCTTTGGTGAATGTGAATTTCAAACTAGTAGAACATGGAGGTGTGCATATCAAAGCAAAAGTTAATGTTCTCATGGAAGAAGATGATCATGAGGTAGAGAACACAATTGAAAATGGTTGTATTGGTGCAACTGATAATGTACTAGAGAATAGGATTGAAGAAGATGTTATTGGCACAACTGATGAAGATGATGAAGATGATGATGAAGAGAACCTTGATATACTAGTAATTTAAAGTCCATACAATCCCTTGTACCATGGCTCCCAAACAACACTTCTCTCCATTGTATTATTGATGGTAAACTTCAAGGTTTTGAATGGTATATCCAATGTAGCAATCTCATGTATGCTAAGGTATAGTGTCGTTTTTGTCATCTTCCATGTTAGTGTACCATTAATTTTCTTTATATTAATATCAATGTTTTTTCATAGGTTGATAGGTGAGTTTTTGTTACCACCATCAAACATTCTACCTCGCTCTTACCAAGAGTTATCAATCATTGTGAAAGATATTGGAATGGAGTATCAAACAATACATGCATGTCCCAATGATCATATTATATATCATAAACAACATGAATTTTCAATAGAATGCCTTGATTGTCACATTAGTAGATATCAATCTAATCAAATAACAAAAAAGGTGCCACACAAGGTTCTTTAGTACATTCCCATTATTCCATGTATGCAATGATTATGCAGGTGTACTAGGTTGGCATAATTTATGGATTACCATGCACGCAATAGAAGTCAAGATGACATTATGTGAATGCCTATGCATGGTTTTTCATTTAATGACATAAAAGATAGGTGGCTAGTATTTAAACAAGAACCTCATAATTTCAAGCTTTCATTGGCAGTGGACAGTGTCAATTCATTTGGAGAGATGAGATATGTTTACTTGGTTTAGCCTATTTTTGTTATTAAAACTAACATTCCTCCTAGGATGTCTGTAAAGAGGGAGCACATAATGTTGGAAATGATTGTACCTAGTATTTTTCCGTTTAATAGTCATCTAAATTAATTTATAAATATAGTATCGAAATGGTCGTAATAATTATGTTTTGTTTATATTCATTCAACTAGGTAAGTACTAAGTGAAAAATTTGAATGTATATATTGAGCACTTGATTGACGAGTTGTTGGAATTATGGAATGGGATCACTATGTATGACATCTCTAGACCATTTGGTGAACGGAAATTTTAATTTAGTGCAATACTTGTATGGATTATACATGGTGCCCCTAGACCAACACATTTTTGTGGTATGTAAAACTGTTAACACGTATTTTTCATTGTATGTTTAAGTTGAATGTGATAATTGTAAATATGAATCTTATAGTACACATGTCATCCAATTATACATGATCTTGTACATCTTCAGACAAAGGGAAAATTTGTATGTCCAATTTGTGGTCCAAAGATGAAATCTTGCCATTCAAAAAGTTTAGGAAAGTAGGTGTTCAATGAGCATAGAAAATTTCTCCACAAATATCATGAGTATAAAATTGCCAAAAAACATCTTTTCAATGGGAAATAAGAATCAACATCAAAGCCACAAAGAATGATACCTCACATGTGGAAGTTGGAATACAATAGAATGAATCGTTGAGGTAATGTTATTCTATGTGACAAAGGTTTTTATATGAAATTTAAATTTGGATACTGTCTTTTGCTTACTAATGATATTATTGATGTTAAGAATGAGAACCCAGGGAATTACCTCCAATTAACATTGATATTTTTGTTAATGAGAGGATATATCGCTTAGCTCCATCAATGCATGGTTTGGGCCTATTTTCTATGGATGGCATAAAGGTTAGTTATAACAAGGTTGTTGAAATGATGGAGTATGTAGGACCTTGTTACAATTATAAAAATTGGATGTGGATAGTTCAATATAATAAAAAGTATGTGTAGGTGTGCACTATCAACAAATAATCTACAATGGAAAGAAAATGATCAAAGTAAAAGACTTGTTGTGTATATTTATGGAAGGCCAAAAACAATAGGGAAAATTGTAGATTTTATAAATAGTATGCATCTTGGGTCAATTGATAAGCGACCCAATTGCATTTTCAAGGCACATGAGGGAAATCATGTTTTTGTATGTGCAATAAAATCAATAAGTTTAGGGGAAGAGTTGCTAATAGATTATAATTTGAATCGCATTGATACAAAGAAAGTTACTATCATGGGACTTGTAAGTACTATATATGTAAAATTTAAACTAATTACTTCCAATTAGAACTATAATATACAATATACCATTTTAATAATAATTTGTTTTGCTAAGTGAACTATTCCTTTGATTATGTTGTTGTTTTTATATATATTCTTTATCACAAGGTGACATGGTCGAGCCATTAGATGATAGAGGCAGGGATGTTGCTCCCACCCCTTCTCTAGCATAGGTAAACCTTCTATATAAAATTAATACAATTTTAATTTTACAAAATGTCATATTATTATATTACTTTTATGAAGGTTTTGGACTTTTTTTGATAGTTTTGCTAATATTTTTGTCACAATTTGATTCATAGGGAAAGGAAAAAATTGTACAATAGCAATTACTTACTGATATAGCAACCACTATATTAGGTGATGTTGACATCACATATGGTAATGACCCTGTTAGCCTATGTAAAACGATAGTGAAGAACGTCAATCTACAAATTCTTGGGCTAGTGATGGATCCAAATCCAATAGAAGAAAAAGAGGCCACAAGAAATGAATTGTACCATAGAGCAGGCTATCTAGATGTAAGAAATAATGAGTCTTTTTCTAGGACAATAGTTCAATAAATCTTTATGTTTTATACTAATTTATGGATCATGAACCACAATATGTATGTTTTGTTACAGATATTTTTGGAGACCACACTGAGTTCTTCCACTTGACGAGGGTACCAATGTACGTCCTATGAGTATGTGATTTCAATTCTCAATCATTAGAAGGGACATTATTTTCTTCATGATTATTATCGACAATTTTACATTACTATTGTCATGTTTACTCTTCTCCTTTACTTAACCACTTGTAATCATTCTTTAATACTTAATATAATTGTTGTATGTGGAAAACTCATATATCATTTCTAATTATAATTGTTGAACCTTTATGATGATATAGTCTTAAATGTATATCCTCTTGACCAATTCCATGTTCATGAGCTTGTGATGATATGATTCTAATATCTATGTTGCACATAATAGTCGGTCATTTGTCATATGGTTTATCACTAAAAGTTTCTTTTATACTATCAGCTAGCTTTGAAGTGACTTAGCATATGATTTATAAAGTTTCTCTTTCTCTCATTTAATGCACAGTACCCAATGGTGTCTTCTCTTCATTGCTTCTACTCTACATTTCTTGGTTAATGAATAATGAGACTCTTTAAATATAATCCCATTGTATATATACATATCACTCCTGATTTATGTGCTCTTTAATGTTGATGGTTCAATCTACCAAATTGTTATTAATGTCAATTTTTTTCGTCTTGGCTTGTCCTGTCTTATGTGTCTCTCCTTTATTTGCTATCTCCAATAGTAGTGCACTGTATTTGTTGACAAATAGATCTTATTTTTATACCTACAATTGTAGATGATCTTTCTTCTTGGTTAGTGTGAGGAACATATCACTCCATGTCACAATTTTCAATGCACTCTTTAGTGAATCACTTTGTCCTTCAAGTTCAATTATGATTGGTGTATTCATACTTATTTGCAATGCTCAAATGCTAAGTAATGATGTGTTGGTAATGTATTATTCTCTTTACTTTTTGTATGATGTTCATTAGTCATATGGTTTAATTGAAATATGATCTTGTCATATGGTGTTGTACATATGTAATTATCTTTCAAATATTACTTATTGTGATATGATGATCTGCTACTCCTGACATATTGCTATAGTACTGGTTCCACTTATAGTGGTATAATGCTTACCCTCGACTTGATAATATTTATTTAGAACAACTCATGGGTGGAGAGTTTCTCCCGATAGCAATGCCATTGTTATTTATTATTTATTATTTATTATTAAATTCTATTAGAGGAAAATAGGGGACATGACAAATACATTGTGTTTGTGTGTGTGTGATTATTTTTTTAGGTGTTGATGATTTCCATACGCCTACTTCCACGAGGTCAATTAGCACTCCAAGATTGCCAACTATAGGATTGGCAACAAGGAGCATGCAAACATCCACACCTACTACAACAAGAGATGGTAAATCCTATTTTTGCTACATTTTGTTATGTGTTAAATATGATAATATTTGTACTTTCTTATTCATTTTATTATATTATGACATTGATTAACTTTTTTATGTGACAAGTACACCTTGTCATGGTGATGATAGAACTAATACCAGTATTGCCAATAATTTACCAGTCTTTCCTAGAGCATCCCATATTACTTATACTAGATTGTTGGAGGCATCATTGTTGATGCTTGAGAAATATATGATTCCTTTAAAATTTCCTAAGCTTCCAAGTACTTTAAAAATGTAATTATTTAGAGTTTAATTGTAGTTTACTTATTCATAACTCATTCCATTCTGCAGCTATCTTTAATCCTGCTACAAGAGCTTCATATTCTGCTATATTGTTGGTGCTAGGGAATTGTAGCTTGAAGGCTTTTGGAATGTAATCTCCTTGAGGTGTAACTAATAATATTCCTGCCCCTGATCCATGAGAGGTGTATGAGCCATCAAAATAAAGCTTCCATGGGGGCTGTTCTTCAATTAGGCAGATATTCTCATCTGGAAATTCTATGAGCAAAGGATATGCATCTACTAGAGGTGCATCAGCTAGGTGATCTGCTATAGCTTGCCCTTTCATTGCCTTTCTGTCCACATACTGGATGTCAAACTCACTTAGTAGCATAACCCATTTGGCCAAACGGCCTGTAAGTGTTGTTCTGGAGAGCATATACTTGAGAGGGTCAATCTTGGAGACTAGTTGGATGGTATGACTTAGCATGTAGTGGCGAAGCTTTTGAGTTGAGAAAACAACTGCCAAACAAGATTTTTCCATAGGAGTGTAATTGAGTTCATAACCAACTAGGGTTCTACTGATATAGTAGATGGCTCTCTCTCTGCTATAATCATCATTTTGTGCTAGAAGTACCCCTAGAGCAGTAGGTGTTGCTGATATATACAAGATCAAGGGACAACCAGGAACTGGTGGAACCAAGATAGGGGGATTGGTGAGATACTGCTTGAGCTTATCAAAGCTGCGCTGACATAAAAGATCCCACTTGAAGTTCTCATTCTTCTTTAGCAAGTGTGAAAATGGTGTACACTTATCTGCAAGTTGGGAGATGAAGCGCCGGACAGATTGAAGTTTTCCCTGAAGAGAGCGAAGCTGTCGCAGTGTCTAGGGAGAAGGCATGTCTAAGATAGCCTTGACCTTTTTGGGGTCGATCTCTATACCCCGTTTAGAAACTATGAAGCCTAGAAGCTTGCCAGATGTGACCCCAAAGACACACTTCTTGGGATTTAGCATGAGATAATATTGGGCCAACCTATCAAAGACTTTTTCCAGGTCAGCAAGATGATCCATGAAGGTGTGAGATTTGACCAGGATATCGTCCACATAATCTTCCAAAATGCTATGGATAAGATCATGGAAAATGGCTATCATAGCTCTTTGATAGGTAGCCCCAGCATTCTTTAGGCCAAAAGGCATCATGGTGTAGCAAAGGGTTCCCCAAGGGGTAGTGAATGCTGTCTTATGCTGGTCCTCTTCTGCAATCTTGATCTGATTATACCCGAAAAATCCATCCATAAGGGATAGAATTTCATGTCCAGCTGTAAGATCTACAATCATATCTATGTTGGGCAAGGGAAAATAATCCTTTGGACAAGCTTTGTTAAGATCTCTAAAATCAGTGCAGATTCTGATGTCACCGAAAGGCTTAGTGACAGGGACCATGTTGGAGATCCATTCTGAGTAGTCAATAGGTCGGATAACCTTAGCAGCTAACATTCTTTCTAGTTCAGCTTTGACTAGTAATGCCACCTTGGGGTGCATTTTTCTAAGCTTTTGTCTGACGGGCTTGATCTTTGGATCGACTGCAAGATGATGAACTACAAGATTTGGATCAAGTCTTGGCATGTCCTGATATGACCATGCAAATTGACCAATGTTCTCTCGTAAAACCTCAAAGAGGAGGTCAGCTTGGTCTTGTGATAGGGATGCAGCAATGTGAACAATTCTAGGGATCTCTGAAGAACCAATGTTGACTTCTCTAGTATCCTCTATTAGAATAGAAGACACCTCTGGTCGATTATCTTGAGGAGGCAATACTAAATCCTCATGTTCTGCTTGTGGCTCTGGATTTTCTTGTTGAGGGGTTCTCTTCGCTGCCTTAGCTAGTCCCAGATTTACCTTAGTTCCAGTTTTGGGTGTATCGAAACTAGGTTGGGGATTTTCTCCAAAATACCCCTTGGGATCTAGCTTGTAGATGTAGGCAGAATCTGGCTTTGTCTTCTTATGAGGAGTTTCAGCTCCCATGAATCTTAGAAGTGCTTCCTCTAATGCGAACTCATCAATATGTATGACACTTGGTTGGTCCCAATCTATGAGTTGTGGATGAGCAAGTGGTAGGTCAATGAGATGGATGGATGGATAGGTCTGGGATATCGTCGTAGGCTCTCTTTTCAACTTCCTCAGGAATGTCTTCGATTTCGACAAGGTCGCGGTGGATGTTCGAAAAAGCGTGACCATTCTCATTGGTGCCCCCAGTTGTGGGTATGCCAAAGCCAAGACCTAACTTTATTTCCCAATCATGTGCTTCGATGGGACATTGCATGCCCCTTTCTTCTAGTCCTAGTCCACCTCCTTGATAGTTCCATTTTTCAGTGACGAGCTTATGTTGTTGGGGATACTTATGGCTGAAGTGATCAAGGCGTGCTTGATTTCTTGGAGGTGCATCCTTATGTAGCCAATTGTTGATATCTGGAGTGAGCTCCTCATGAAGAGTGGTTTTTGAGGACACAAAGGTGTTTGGGCCAAACTGTTTGTATCGAGGAGGTGGAATCTCCTTAGCTTTGTGATATGTTGGCCGTCCATGGGTATGTGGATCAAGTGGGATTGCTCCGACAACAAATGCATCTGATAGACTATATTCTCCACATCCTTTGTTGTTGATCTTTACAGTAGATAGGGTGGAGGCAAGGATGGTTTCTGCGTCATTACAAGTGTGGGATGAGCTGGCGATGGCTGTGCCGATGTCTATTCCAGGGCAATGGTTTGTATATGAAGCTTCAACCACATTACAGTAAGCAAAGGGTTCTGGATCGGCATGGATGGTTACCTCAGTGCCTTGATGCAAAAATTTGATGCACTGATGGTAGGTGGATGGAACGGCCTTCATAGCATGAATCCATGGGTGACCGAGGAGGATGTTAAATGGTAGGTTTAGATCAACAACATGGCAAACTGTCTCTTGAATGACTGGCCCAACCTTGATTATTAGCAAAATAGTCCCTTCTGTGGTCCTTTCCAAGTTGTCATAAGCTTTGATGGTGATAACCTCACTGATCATATCTGCCTCAGTATACCCAACTTGTTTTATGAATTTTAGGGTGCAAATGTTCAAGGCTGATCCATTATCTATCATTACTCTTTTCATGGAAAAATTGGATACCATGATGGCTATGCTAAGCAGAAGGGTGTGATCTGGCTCAACCGCGGGTATGTCAGTGGGTTTGAAAGATAGGGCACATGAGGATGAAAGGTGTCCAACAAGACTATGAAAATCAGTAGCATTGATATCAGAAGGGACACGGGATTCTATGAGAGCACTGTCAAGGATTTCTCTGTACACAGGACTAGTGTGGAGAAGGTCTAAAATGGATATTTGGGCTGGCATGTTCCCAAGGTGTTCCAAGGTATTGTACCAGCTTTTTGATGGAGCTGATGGTGTTGATGAAACTGGTGGGCCTACGATGTTAAATCGCGCTCTTCGAGTGGTGACCGCACACTCATTGTCTGGTCCTCGGATATTGATAACATTGACAGAAGGCTCTTTCTCAGATATACAACCTATAAGGCTACCATAGTCTATATAGGATGAAGTGTGGTCATTGTTCTTCCCATGCTGTTGGTTTGGCTGGCGGTTGTTGGTGTTGTTTTGGATAGGTGCTTTTCTAGGATTTTGGTTGTTGTGTGGAGGAAAAGCATTTTGATAAATCTATAAGCCTGCATTGGGAGAGGTTTGGGCACCAATAGTGATTTCCTTCCGATCAATGAGATCTTGCACATAGTCTTTCAGTTTCATGCATCTAAGGGTGGTGTGACCATTTACCCTATGGAACTTGCAATACTCATTATCCTTGTACCATGCAGCTTTGGATTGGCTTGGATCAATTTGCTGGGTAGGAGGAAATTTGATGAGGTTTTCCTTAGCCAATTTCTCAAAAATAACATCCAATGGCTCACCAAGGGGTGTATAGTTTCTAGGTGCAGGTTGGAATCTGGGCTTTTGCCCTGTAGCTACATTGATGGCATTAGCTTGATTGTTAGACCCTTGAAAGTTGGGTCTTGTATTGTGGTTTTGATAGCTTTGGTTATTTCGTTGTTGGTAATTGGTAGCTTGTTGGTTGCTTGTTTGATATGGTGGGTTAGACTGATTTTGAGAAGGACCAACGATATTAACATGTCTGGTGTCAGTAACCCCATCTGTTGCAACATGCTTGTTTTTGTTCCAATACCTAGACTTGTCATTAGAATGTGATTGATTTTGGTTGGCCTCTTTGTAAATCTTTACCACACCATCTTTGATGAGTCCTTTCTCAAGGATCATTCCTTTCTCTTTGATATCCTTATAGGTCTGCAAATAGTTCATGGTCATGTGGTGAGCCAAGCTGGGATGTGCATTATCAATAAACATTTTCACCACATGGCGTTCTGGCAAGGTCCAGGATATGCGGGTGGTAAGGGTTTGCCACCTTTTTGCTTGGTGTGGACAAGATCAACTATTGATAGCTCTGTTTCAACAAGATGGGCATATTGGGCTACAAATGCCTCAGATAATTCAGCAAAGTTTTTAATTGTGCCATAGGGGATTCTATAAAACCATTCAAGAGCTGGTCCAACCAAGCTTTTGGGAAAAAGGCGCAAGAGGAAGACATCATTGTATGCCACGTCCTGGTAATGCATGTAAAATTCTTTGATATGTGTGACAGGGTCTCCTTTTCCTCTGAATTTGTCAAATTTAGGTACCTCAAAGTGTTTGGGAAATGGTGTCATGGTAATGGCTCTGTCAAATGGGTAAGGACACACATTCTCAAACTTGAATGTCTTTGGATCATTCCCTTCTTGGATGGCTTTTAGAGCTGTCTTCATTTGCTCCCACTCTGAATTGATAGGTGATGGTTGGGGTGCCCCCAATGTAGGAGTGCCTTGAGGTAGGTATGTGCTGGATGGGGCCATTGAATATGGATGGTTATGAGGGATTTGCTGATAGGGATTGTACATTGTTTGGGCAGCTGCATGGTGGATGACGGGTTGTTGAGGGGGAGGTGGCGCATATTGCTGCATGTGCTGCGAGGTTTGCTGTTGATATGGGATTTGAGGTTGGGATTGAGGAACATAAGCTGGCTGTGGGGTAAATGGATTGCTTTGTGGAGGTAAGGTATAAGATGGTTGTGAGGCTTGGGGAAAGGATCAGAGGGCTTGTGGGGTTTGACCAATATATGTGGGTTGTGCCCCCATTTGGGATGGCATCTGCAAATAATTGGTGGTTGGCCGGGGTGGTGGATTACCTCCTAGAAGTGGCATTGAAAAGTAGTTGGTAATTGGAGGTAATGGATTAGTTGGTGGTGGAGGTGGTGGGAATTGAAAGCTTGGGAATGGAACTGATGGGGTTTGATAGCTTGGTGGCTAGATTTGGAAGCTTGGTATAGTGGTGGCGGGAGCTGCGGTCACTTGGGAGCTTGGTAGAAGATTGGCAGTAGCTTGTGGGATTTGATAGCTTTGTGGAGTGAAGGTAGTAGCTTGTGGATTTGTGGCTGGTGGTATTGAGCTCCCAAGACCTAATGGAAATGATGGAATTGTGCTTTGGGCTGTGGTGAACAAGCTGGGGGAGATGAAAGGTTGATTACTTGGCCCCATGGGTGGCATCCCTATTGTATATTGCTGAGGTTGGCCAAATATGCTAGCACTGATTTGGGAGATGGGTGGATTGGGAAGGCTAGGTTGGGGAGCAGCAGCAATAGTGAAGGGGGTGAACGGTGAGGTGTTTTGGGTAAAGGGGGTTTGGAGCGGAGAGGTATGAACCAAGGATGGAGTGGTGGTGGCTGGGTTGGCTTGCAGCATTGAGATTTCAACTTGGGTGGATGATGGTATGTTTGGGTCTGTTGGGTCATATGGATTGGCTAGAGGCTCTTCTTTTGGAATATATTGAGGATAATTTGGATCATAAGAGCCTATGGGTGGTGGCAACTGCCCAAACAATGGGTGAGATGGATCTGATAATGGAGGGGGTCTTCCAAAGTCAAAGGTTCCTACATTGTCCCTTCGAAAATTAGCCATGATTGTCTCTTTGTTTTTGTCTATAATGGCGTTTACCAATACTGCATTTCCTGGTTGGTTCATGAAAGCTTCAATGTCAGTAGGTGATGGCATAGCTTGCTCTGGGATGAAGGATGGCTGAGTGCTCAAGGGGGGTGAGGCTGTTCGATCCAAATGATAGGGCTCCATTGTTTCTTTCTTCTTGGCTAAGCGAGTGACGGGTGGCATGAAAAATGCTCCTAGGGATGAGATGCAATAATGCTGATGGATGCAAAAGGGGGAAGGCTTTTCTATGCAAATGATTTCCTAGGTTGAGGCAAAGCTATATGACAAAACCTAAGGAGGATTGGGTTGGGGATTCTAACTTCAAAGATATGTTGTCAAAGTACAAAAGGTCTGCTTTCCTATGTGCAAGCTTGGTGGTGATTGTGTCAACTTAAGGATAGACTGATGATCCTTTAGGAAGAACACGAGATTGAACACTTGCGAATCCCAACCTTTAGCTCAAGGTGATGAGGGATAACAAGTGACAAAGCTAGATTACCCTAGACAAAGCTCTATCAAAGGGATAACCTTGGTGAGATTGGTGGATTTGGAAGATTTTAGGAATGGCAAACTTTTAGCAAGGTGACAAAAATTTTGAAAGCTTAGATGTGTAGATTTCTGATTACTAGCTAGATGGTATGATTCTAAATGAGATGGATGAGCTAATAATTCTTAAGGGGATAACCTAAGATGGCTGGCTTTTCTACAAAGATGACTCTAAAGTGAAGCTTATCCAAGAAGATGGGGAGAAACAAGGGTGTCTAATCATAGAAATCATGCCTAGTTGGTAAGGCATAAGCAGGATTAACTCCTGGATGTTGGCTAAATTTGATGGTGCGCTCTAACCAGGCCTCTTGAAGTGCTTCGTCGGTAGCTTTGTTCTCTGCTTTGTGGAGTTTGGCAATTCGTGGGCTTGGTGTTATTTCTTTTCTCTTGTCTGAAAGTTCTTGGTATGCTAGAGATGGCTTCAGTTTGACCTTGTGAAACTTCTGTTTTGGTTTGGATTGTTCCGACATAAATTCTTGAATTTGCTTGGCTTTGGGAAAAATCTCAGTTGTTTTGCTTCAACTTGTTCAACTTCCAAAATAGGCAGTGACTACGCTAAGTGTGCCCTAAGCTAGGGTTGACCAAGTTTGGCAAACATTCATTCAATAAATAAAAACAAGCAATAGATAGGAACACCCAAATAGAAGTTTGTGGTTCTCAGAACGTGGTACTTGCACCGAGGAGTGTGTATGTTCTACAAATTTTTCGATCAGTCACTCCAAACACATTAACATCCTAGATGGTTTTTTGCAAGGCAGACAATTGGTTTAGCTAGGGAGTCCTCGATATATGCAAGGTACGTGAGGCCCAAATTCGTAGATGAGACCAAAAGGATGTCACACAGCCGAGAGGAGCGGTAACCCACTTCTCCTCTTTCACTTCTCAAGGGTATAAAGTTCCTTGAAGCTTAGCCCGAATGACAAAATCTTGATCCCAAGAGAGGTGTCTTTCGATTCACCTCCCGATTCTTATACTCCGTCGGAGCACTGGAGTTGAGGTCGTCCAAGGGGTGATGAAATCCCCAAGTAGGCCTCCTAAAAAGAAACAAGGTTTTGGATCCTAATCTTATGCACCCAAGATGGCCTCGAAAGACGACAAGGGGAGAGAAGACTCGGATGACCTTGGGCTAAAAAAAACGCTTGTTCTTTTACCAACTGACTCTTATGTGTGCTAATCTAGACTTTGCAAGCACTCATGTTTAAGAGACAATGTTCAATTCCAACTTGAAGTGCCAACAAAAGTAAATCGATCGAAGAATGCAAACAATAAGAAGAGTTAGGGTCAACAAAAGCAAACTCGCGCGCCCGGAGGCCCTCCACGTCAAGTATCGATTAATTTTCTTTAAGGCATTCAAGATTGAGTGTGAGTTTGTTTTAAGCCCAAAACAAAAGTGTGTGAGATTCGATTTCAAGCGCGCACCCGGAGGCTCTCCACGTCAGTTGTTGTTCAATTTTAGTGCCCAAACTTGAAGTGTGATCGATTTAATCTAGAGTTTTGGCCATTTAAGAATTTTGATAAAGTTAAAGCAAACGTTCAAAGACCAAGTGAGTGAGTTAGATTGTGGAACATTTAACACCTTTTTCAAGTAGACCCATCCCCATAAATGGCGCTGAGATTGCAACCAATGGTTAATATTTGATGGGTGATTAGAAAAGAGGTGAGTCCAAGGAACTACTCAAATTGATTTTTGTAAATTTGTATTTTAACTTAACAAAGTTTCTTAAATGTCCAAAAATCAAACTTTACCTAGATTGCATGTGAAAAAGAGATTTGTTTTGTTCAATTTTAGAAGCTCCAAATGAAGTATTTGATATTGTAAGGGTTAATTGATCCTTGGCATTCAAGATTGGATTTTTTGTTTTAAGCATGCATTCCAAAGAAAGTTGATTTTAATCCATGACATTCAAGAGTGTTTTGAGCAACATTCATTCAATGGAAAATGTGTTTAACCATTCAAGTTCATTTTTTTTTTAGCAACATGCATTCAAAGACAAATGGTTAAACATTCAAGTTCATTTTTTAGCAACAATGAAAACCTGCAAGAAGCATGGTTAGTGGTTCCATATGTGCTCCAACCTACAATGAGACAAAAAAAAGCAATTTAGTTAGTTAGCCAAAATCTTCAAAAATGAGAGCTTAACTATGGGAAAAAAAAATTTAACTTTTTTTGTTGTTTTTTCTACGCGTAAAAATGCTTAAAATGGTCTAAATCCTACGGAACCACTAAAAGTCAAATTTTGATTTATACTCTTTTTTTTTTTTTTTTTAATTTTTTTTTTAGCTACAAAGTGCAGAAATAATAAAGCAGAAATGGAACATAAGACAGCAGAGAAGACAGTCTGTCAAAATATGAAGACACTGAAATACAGAGACACCAAAATACGAAAAGGACAAAACAGATTTGCCGCACAGAACACAAGTGAGACGCTGATTTGCGTAGATGCGGATTTTCGCAGACGACGATTTTCGAAGACGCAGATTTTCGCAGATGTCAATTTTTGCAAATGTCAATTTTCGCAGACGTGGATTTTTGCAGACGCAAATTTTCGTAGATGTCGATTTGCGCAGACACGAATTTTCGCAGACATCAATTTTCGCAGACAGAACAGGTTGCAAACGCCAAAACTGCGCCAAAAAAGCTAAAAAATGCAAAAAAAAAAAATTAGATGGTATTTCTTCTTCCTAAGTGCGTTCTTTAACCTGCAAAAACAAGCAAAACACCCTCACAACACACTCAAACAACAACAAACATTAGATGGTTAGAAAAATGACATATAGATGAAAATAGATGATTAAATGACCCATAGTGGGGTCCCACCGGGCGTGCCAAGATGTAGAACCAGAATCAGTATGCAAAGAACATTAACAAATGAAGTAAACATTCACAAACTAAAAACTCAATTCACATATATGCTTAGACAAAGGAAGAAAACAAGAAGTGCAAACCTCACAAGAAAAAGCACTCCATGCTTTCTTGATTCTGTAGATGTGTCCTTTTGCTGTGGATGTATGCTCAAGATGCTCAAAAGCTGCTTCAATGGAGATGGGTAATGGCAAATTGGTAGCTTTGTGAGCTCTCAATTTGGCATTATAAGGGTATGGTTGATGGCTTTGGTTCTCAAAATAGCATGGTAACTTTAGCTCAAAGATTGTTGATGAAATGGCTTGGGATGGGATTCAATTTATAGGCTAAGGGGTAGAGGGATGGAGGGCTTAGATGCAAGGATGGATGAAGGCTTAAGGAGGGCTAGGATGCACTCAAAGGAGAGCACATGGATTGTGCTTGTTTAGCACCAATGGGAAGGTGACACTTGTCACAAGGAGGATGAGTGTGAGAGGGTAGGGTTAAGGGTTGGTTAAGGGCATGATGAGTGGGGTTGAGTATGTAAGAGGGATGTAAGAGGAATGAGTGTGGAAGAGGGAAGAGTGTGGAAGATGGTTGTAAGAGTCGTGAGTGGGCTTGTAAGAGTCTTTATGTTTTGTAAGAGCACTCATGACTTAGTGGTTGGGTTTTTTTGAGGGGAGACTTTGGTTTGGATTAGGAAAGTCTTAAACTTGTTTAAGGAATGTGACAACATTAGGGGGAGGATTAGGCTTGGGTTTAGGATTAGATTAGAGATGTTAGAGATGTGCAAGTGGATGGCATTAATGAGGGTGAGTGAGTTAGTGGCTAAGCTTGGCTAGTATGGGTGGATGGGGTGGATTAGGCTAAATGGAGGATTAGAGATAGGTTAGGGGTTTTTGAATTTGAGGATTTCATTTATCAAATAGATTTATTTAATAAATGGGGATTTTTGGAATTAGATAGAAGAATAGGATTTAATTGATAAATAATAGATTATTTGATTTATCAATTAGGACTATAGATGATTAATTAAACTAATCAACTAGGGATGGCAAAGGATTAATTAAATAAGAATTTAATTAATGATGCTTTTAGAGATGGCTAAATTAGATTACCAAAGCAGTGTAATCAAATTTAGGTGTCTACAGCTACTATATAAGCAACCACAAGGGTAGTTGTTGTAGAGTGACAAGGAGAAGACAAAAGGCAAGAGTCGAGTGGGACAAGGCTTGACAGGTTAGCCAAGGGAGCATTTGTGAAGGTTAAAAGCATGGCATGGAATGTGTGGATTCATGCTTGTTCACATAGTTTTCTCGGTTGTGGCTATGGCCATGAAGGCTTCCATGGTTGTATGGAAATGGTATTTTTGTTGAATAATACATGGTGATGGATGCATTTGGAGGTTGGGTTTTTCCCTCAATGAGGGTTTTCCAGGGTATATCTTGTGTCACAATTTTGTGGGTATGTTGTCTATTCTCTTGCATGTGGATTTTAATTTCGTGTTTATTTCATATCTATTATGGGTTATGTGGAAACGGTTATATTCTTTGTTGCCAAGTTTCCTTACACTATGGAGGAGTTATTTGGTCAAAATATTTTGAACAAAGTCCAACTTCTAAAAAAACCTTGCAAACATCTAAAGATTATGAGAGACCAGTATAGAAGGGCTCTAAAGCTCAACCAAAAATATGAGCATCCTCCTATGGTTCCATAGCTGGAGTGGAATGAATTAATTGAAGATGCAAAAGAGAAGAGACTAAGGGACAAAGGAATTAACCCACCACCTAGAAAAAATAGGTGTGTGTCTCATAAACTTCAGTCACATTTTTTTTCAATATTGTTGATTTATTGTATTCTTCATACAGTGAGAATCATACAATCAATGTATTCTTCACTCTGAATTTGCATCATATTTATTGTCCAACAATGAGTAGCGAGGTTATTTTCCATTACATGTTATTCATAATAAGTTTAGTGCATTGTCCTAAAAGAAGTACCGTGATGAACATATACAAATACAGTAGGAGGAGGTCAGAGAAAACTTAAGTGTGATGCATTTTCTACCACAACTACAAATCATTTTGAAGGAATTGCATTCTCGTGTTTTGTCTTTGTCTTTTCAACATACTATTAGCTCATCCCAATGTGAAGTGATGCAAGCCATTAGCATATTTGTTTGACAAAAAAATTAGAATTTCATTCATCAATGTTTAGGAATTAGCTAAGAATATCTCTTTAATCCATATGCATCAAACTTTGCACTAACTCAGTTTGTATATATTATCTGCATCTTGATGTTAGAATTTTTTTAGATTATATAAAAATGTTAGAATTTTTTAAGAGAGTTGATATATTGTCATATTTGTAACTCTTTTCTTTAGTATATAGAAGTTGATTCACTGAATAAAAACAAGACACCCCTCAATGAGTTAATCCTTATAAGTTATTATATTTGATACATAAAAGAAATTGTATAACATGTTGATGGCAGCAATATGTATGTTATACTCTAGCTACAGAATGCATCGCATTCAAGAGTTTGAGCTTTTATTTCAAATGTTAACCTGTTAAAGAGTTTAATAAAGAAGATTAGTCATGTTGATTGTGGATTTATATAATCTAACATATTTCTAGAAAAATTCAAAGTTTACATATATATAGGTTGTAGGACACATCAAAGGAAACACAAGCTAGGAAAGAGAAGACTGGTCAACACCATCTTGGCTCTGGTGGATATAGGAAAATTCACTCACACCTTCTAAGTAGTAGTAAATGAAATTTCATATCAATTTTTTATATATAAATTACAAATAAGAAATACATTAATTATTGACAATGTTTTGCAAAAAATTCAAGGCATTGAATTTAATATAGTGCCCATAGAAGAAGACAAACAAATTGGCTTCAAGCAAGGCTATAAAGCAGTGGTTTCCTACCACCACATAGATTCTAGTGGCCAAAAAAATGTAGAAGATCCTGGTGCAGTAGTTGACACACAAACAAATAGGCCAAATGAATAATAATAGTAATTAAGAACTTCATGAAAAATAATCTATTTGATGTTAATTTTGAACAATGATAACAATGCACATATGACATTTCACTATAGCCTACTACTCTCAGCACTGATCTTTCTCATGATGACAAAGGCACAGTTCCTAACATGACGAAGACCTCAATGTGCATCACAATGATACAAGTACATATTCAATTTATATATCAAATTAATCATGTAAGTATTATTAAATTTTAACATCTTGAATTGTAATTAGTGTAACCTTTATGTAATATTTTTTGATTATGCAGGGCATGATGTTAGTGTTGAGCATGTTGAGGTTGGGGCTAAATAGAATGTGACAATAGATGATGTGGCACTATCAAGTAAAGAAAAATCCATGTTATGTTCTTTAGATTAATGAAATACTTATAACCAATGTATTTATTATTGCAAGGGTGCATGAGCCCTGTCCTCAACAAAAGAAGAGAAATCCTCATGTCGTAAGATCAAAACCACAAGAGCCACAGGATGCCAAAGATAGTCAGGATGTGCCTATTAGCCTTTATCTTCAAAAAAAGAAAAAAGAAAAGAAGCAACGAATTTCAAAAACCTTATTTGATGATGAATATATTGATGGATATTTATGAATGTTGCTTATAAATGGATTTTTATGATGGTGAATGTTGCTTATTAATGGGTTTTTATGATGATGAATGTTTCTTATTAATGGATTTTTATGAATGTTGCTTATTGATGATGAATGTTGATTGATTTTTATGAATGTTGATGAATTTTATGTCATGTTACTGAATATTGTTATGTGATTATAATGATTGACATGTTCATGAATTATTGATGAATTTTTATAGCTATTGATGAATTATATGTCATGTTAATGAATGTTATGTGAATATAATGATTGATGTGTTCACAAATTATTGATGAATGTTTATATGTATTAATTAATTATATGTCATGTTAATGTATGTTATGTAATTATAATGATTCAATGATATACATCTAAAATGAATGAATAAAATATATACTTAGTTGTTAATTGGGAATTTAGAGTGCTTATAGGTAGGGGAGAGGCCAAATGAGCTTCCACCTTCACATGGTTGGCCTTGTTAAATAGAGAATATGAAAGGATTATCAAAACCAAGTAAAGCTCAAACTAAACCCATTAAAAGCATTTTAGTTACAACTTATTTTTGTGCCATGTCATTATTGACTCTCACATGCATTATTGTCATTATTGTAGATCATGGGGATGCTCAAACTTTGAAGTCTCCAACATGGTACTTACTTTTAGTGGGTGAACATAGTAGGTTCCAAGTGAACACCTTAAAATGGCCTTAACATAAGTACTATGAATTAAAACATGCTTCTTTCTCTATAAGTTGTATGCAGATTAAGATTTATTGTTGATTGCCAATTGCTTCTCTGGTAAAAATGGACAACATGTTGCTTTCTCTATAAGTTGTATGCTGACATGGAGCTACTCTCGCAAGAGATTTTGTCTCACACTTGTGCACCAAGGAGGAGAGAGTATTTGATTGTCAATATTAAGGTATATTAATCTTCTAAGTTTATTGGCTTTAGGTTTCTTCTACTATATTTGTTACCGTAAATATCTTATGAGACTATTTACAAGTACGAGCTATGAATTTGTACAAGTCAAATGAAGGTGAATGAATGTAGATTGTAGGATGAAATATGACTCCAAGATTGGAGGCGTATGAGAGCATTAGGCACCATAGACCATAGAGTTTGTTTAGTTGATACCAAGAGTTTCTTCTAGGTTTTAATTTATTATCATCCTTATTTTTCTAGAAATAAAAAAGAAATCCTGAGATCCCTATTCTCTCCAACCTCCATAAAGTCTATCATAGAAAAATCCATGTCTATATTGAGAGAAAAAAAGTCAAGAATTTTACAAGTTATGAAGACGGCAGCATGCCTTTGTTAGTATGCAAAAAGTGTGCATCACTACTTTATTGTAGTTGTTGTCATACTCATTTTTCTTCACTTAAGTATTCGACCTTCTCACTCCATCATTGTCTATTGTAACTGAATTCCTTTGTATTGACCCATATTAGCTTTTGTGAACTTCAAAAAAAAATTATTTTTTTAATCTTCTAGCTACCCAAAAAGAGAAGAATAATTAAAATGTATTATGATGAGGTGATGAGGATATGCACTTCAACAATAAAGAGAATATTGAGAAAATTAAGGCAGTGATGGAATAATGGCCACCTTAGTTTATACAACATATATATTGGTGGTTTTCATACTTGGCATGCTTTAAAAAAAATTCTACATTTAAAATAGAGTATTTAATGTTGGGATGTGATTTTTATGGTCTTGATTGGAATTCTTTTCTTTGTATAAACTATTGGAAGACTCACAATGGAATCCTCCTCTTCTTCCCAACTTCCCAAAAAAATATTCTACAAATAGAAGCCATGCTTAACAAATGGTGCCTAATATGTCATCTTTGACAGTAACTATTTAAATATCAATAATTTTATAGAATGATGCTTGATGTTGCATTTTATTTTTTAAACTCTAACTATCATCACTATTTCGATGTTTACTATCATTAACAGTATAAGCAACCCATAGAAACATCTCTATAGTTTGTCGATAGTTCAATGAATCTTTTCATTGAGAGTATGGAAAATTTGTCGAAACATATCTCCAAGTTAGTGATATTTTGATGCCTCCTATAATTGATGATAAGGACTACCCGTCGAACCATCTCTCATTGGTGTTGAGAGTTTGAAATTCCAAACTAGTTGTCTGGTGTTGCCATGGGACAATGATGGCAATAATTTTCAACATTTTTTGTCATTGATATATCAATACCCATCTTGGTTGTCAAACTTTTGACTCTAGTTTAGCAACAGTAGGTTTCAACATTTTTGAGTCACAATTTTGACAAAAAAGCGTCAAAAAATAGGTCCAAATTTAATAGTGACCAATAGTAGTCTCTTTTTTTTTGTCACTATATGAAGCAATACCTTAGACATCTTATCTAACTTAGGTTCTCCAACTAATCCTCTTTGCTTCTGACCAGCCATCTCTATAAATAGAAAATTAAGATCTTTGTCATTCATCCTCTACCATCCATTTTAGGGTTAGGTAGGATTAGGTAGCATTCAATGAATCTACACATCTTTTCATTTTAGTCCCTTCTGGAAACTTATCCTTCAATCCTCTTTGAATTTTCCTCAAAATGTTTTACCATGAATTCTGTGCCACCAACTCATCATAGTTATCTTCCACACACTTCACAAAATTCAAGAAAACAAAATAGTTGGCTCAGATTCGTCAAATCCACAATTTAACATGAATACTGGCACTTAGCATCAATATGATGTCACTTGACTTCCATGCTATTATTCCACTCGTAATTAACTAGATCACTCGGTAAACACTAAAGTTTACTAGTGCTCAGAATCAACTAAACTTTACTTGGCTTATAGTGTATCACTCGGCATACACTGAAATTTAACTTTGCTACACTATATCACTCAACACACACTGAAATTTAACATTGCTCAACTCCAACTATTTTTTAGCTTGGTTTGCACTCACTTTTCTCGACACCTACTATCCGCTTAGTTAAGCATGGCAGACTTAATTCTTCTTACTTGTTCTTCTAGACATTTTCAGTGTATCCAACCTTTGCAACCTTAAGTAGATAATCGATGCACTATATTATCACTATCTTAACTAATCTTTGTACTCCTTTTTCATAACATAACTCAACCTCTTCTCTAGGTGCTTTTTTTTATCTCATTTGATCAAATCATCTTCATCAATCAAACAAACAATAGTACTCAAGATCAACTATGCAGTTGTCTTACCAACAAGTAGTAGGTTTGACATAAAAAACAAAACAATGATTAAAACACATTCTCATACTTCTATCAATTTTTTTTCAACAAAACAATCAATTTTATTTTTCATTATTTTATCTCTTAACTTTATTTATATTTCTTGTTATATTATTCTTTATGTAATATCGTTATATAGCCTCTCCTTGTTTCCCATCGATGGTCAACCCTTGTAGTTGGGGGGAGGCATCACATTATATATCTTCCATCCATCATCCTTAATCATCCCATCATACTACCCATTATTTTCATCCTATATAATCCATGTTTTATTTCCTATTTCACCCAATTTAGATAAAACTGTGCATCATGAGATAAAATTCTCATGGCACCTCATATATGTAATGATTTAATTTATTATGCTATCAAAAATGAAAAGACAAGACAAATAAGAAGAAAAGAGAAAAAATGCCGAAAAAATTGAAGGGGGTATTAGTAGTGGAAATAGAAATTGAAAAATAAATAACAAAGCTTGTTATGTGAAGAAAAGAAAAGGCTTTGTGTTTATACATGAATTATCATGGTGTAAGGTGGAGACAAAGCCAAAGTCATAAATCTAAGGCTTCTAGACCTCCTAATCATAATGATTGCACGAGGATGTACAATATGCTAAGTTGAGGGGGAATGATGGGAGCCAATTATATCCCATTTTATACCCTACTTTAGATAACTGCATACACCATTACACCCATTTCCACATTCCATTTCTATTCAATTTCACTATTTTAGGTTGCATATCATTAATTATTAATAAGTAGTATTTATATACTTTTGAGATGAAATTATGAAATTATGAAATTTAATTATTTGTTATTATTATAAATAGGCATTATTATCTTCTTCCTTGTAAGATATATTTTAAAACATGAAATTTTCAGAGTGCAATTCTTCCTGTCATTTTCTACCAAGAAATGATATGTATTAATTTAGGAAATGCATAATTACTTCCAAGACTAGCATAAATGTTGATTTTTCACTATTGATTACCGTCCTTTGTTTCTTCCTATAGACATTCTATACCCACATTGGTCTCTCTTCATCATATCTTATGATATATGGACAATGAAGATTGGTGGAAGATGCAGTTCCTAGCTGTATAGAGAAAACCTAAGATTGTCAGTTTTCATTTTCTATTATAAAAATATATTACGTAATTCTTTGCCAAATAAGATTCCATATTTTTCTATAGTAACTAATAGATCTATGTGAAAAAATTATGTGTGAGAAATGTTCTCTTTAAAGGAAACCATAAATACTAGTCTGGGGTGAATGGATATGTTTGACAGAATTGCAAATATCCTCATGGCTATCCCTACTCATTGTTAAAAAAATATGTTTTTGATTCATGGTCCAAGTTCATCAAGTGTTGAAAATTATTCATATTGAAATAAACTCTTTATTATTTCATATATTCTCTATTGTAAATTGCATATTTATAAGTCACACAATATAAGCTATGGGGTAATGCAAAGTGTTGTGAGGAAGATTTATGTACATTAGTATTGTATCATAACTATTATTTCTGATGAGTAAAATGATATTTTTCATTATTTCAGTAGCATAGAAACCCATTTTATTCTCACTCATCTTGTGGACCAAAGGAAGGGCTCCCTCTTGGAATGTTTGGTGAGATTATTTTATATTGTGAATTATTTAGAAACTATATTTTGTGTGGTGTCTTTCATACTAGGTAGACTAATTTTCAGCACAAAATGTGTTTATGATTGTATCATTTCTTGAATTCTAAAAGATCTAAAATGGTTAATTTTGTTTTATTATAATTATATTTTCAATCAATCAATTCAATATTAAATGTAACTCTAATATGAAATTGGAATATTTGTGTAGATTGTTTATCTATCATAGAGTGTTTTCAAATCCATTTTGTTTCTATAGTTTGGTTGGTAGGAAATAATCATTCTTGTAAATACCATTTCTTGGTGTGTTGTCTATTTTCTAGAAGGTTGCAATCTTGATTTCATTTTCATTTTTATTCTAGTTTTTAGAATAGTTTACTTTAAGAGTTGTTTGTTTTAATTTTTGTCACCAAGAAGTGACAGTTTATATTGCAAGAATTGTTTTGGTTTATTGTAGGTTTTTTTTTGGGTGATTTGGCTGCATTGACAATTGCCCATCTCATAACCTACATCCCTTGGTTTTTTTATTACCTGAACACCTTTCACAAGTTCACACCCCCAAATTAACACAAATACACTAAGCTGAAAATCATTCTAATTTATATTAAATCTTCCTCTATTATTTTCCCTAGTGTTGTCCTCTCACAAAGAATATGACATTTAATATCAGAACCAAACACATTGATGTGCAATTTCATTTTGTGAGAGATATGGTTGAGTATGGCAAGGTGAACCTAGAGAAGGTAGAAATTAGTGCATGATCACCTAAGAACAAAGGTACACTAGAAGGATATTGAAGGATAAAGGTTATGAAATAATTCATTTCATTCATATTTGATTTTGTATTTTTTTTTGAATCTATTTGAATTATATGTAAGGCTATGTCAAACCATTTGTGCAACATTACCAATGTTGTCTTATTAAGGTCCTAGTTTGGTCAAGAAAGTCAAATTATGAAAGAATGCCTAATAAAGGCTAAAATTGATGAAAAATATCTATTAAAGTCCATTTTAGGGTGATTCAATTTTCCATGCAAATATTTATTAATTTTGGAGTTATATTTGCAAAGTTTTCACATTGACATAAAAAGTTGTAATGCATAAAATATTGTCAAAACATGTAAGCATGTTGTAAAAGAGAAGATTATTGGTTTAAAAGGTGGTTGGAAAGTTTTCAACTAGAAAAAAATTCTATAAAATAATTTTAATGGTCGGTCCAAATCAATAAAGAGAAGAAGGAAGCATTTGGAGCAATTTTGGAAATTTTCTAATATTATTATATTTTGATTGGTTTTTCAATTTTATATTGTTTCTAGGCCTTATACAACCATGTAAAACCTAGAAACCATGTGTAATATATATTTTTTGATAGTTTTATGAAATGTATATTCCTTCTCTCTTTGGTTTGGAGTAGTTTCATTTAGTTTTGAGAAAGTTATGAGCATTTTGGTGAAAGTTGTTGTTTACAAATTTGGGAATCCCTAGCCATAGTCATATTGTGGTGTTTGGTATGGACACATGTGGAAGATTATAGACCTCTAAATGGATTAATTTGAAATATATGTGAATAATATTTCATTTACTTTTGGTTTGAGTCATTTTTATGGAGATTTGTGAAAGTTGTGGATCTTTTCTAGTGAGAACTTATTTTTGAATACCTTCAATTGAGTTGCAAGAAAAGATTTGTGCTTATATAATGATATAAGAATTGGAAAACTTAATGGATTACATATTCTAAAACTATATTTATAGAGTTTTGCTTTGATATTTGTTAGAAATATGGAATACTAAGAAGGGGGGTGAATTAGTGCTCCACAAATGTTCTCCCAACTATGGATATCTTTAGCAATCTTTAAGCATGCATATATGATCAAATTCAAGAGTTGACATACCCATAACACAATGCAACTCATAAAATTTTTATTTTTTAACTAGGGAAACCCTAGCCAAGGGAAAACCCTGGTGGGGATGGCACCCACAAAATTATCCACTAATCAAAAGTGTCTTCTAAAAGAAATTCACCCGATTAGGAGTCTATTACATTTGTATAGTATTTATGTCCTTGTTAGAGGACTAGGCCTTGTTAGAAGCCTCAATCCTATTAGGAGTTGTTATTACAATAAAAAAAGTAGCATGTTGGTCCCACTTCTCAAACATGCATATACAATAGTACAATCTTTATACAAAAGGTATAAATACAAAAACCTTTTTGATAGTGTTGATATCTTCAATATCTAATTTCTCCTTTGTAGATATCTTCACAAAACTGATCATACATCCATACAATATTGTACTATCATTAGGTTCACATCAATATTGATTATACAAAGTGTGCGTTCAAACATTATAACATTACATTATAGTGCACACTTATATTACAAACAAAATGTGTCTTCCTTTATATATACCAAACGGCTTAACTAGACAACCTTGAATTCCTTGCACATTTCCTAAAACTTGAAATAACTTTTTATTAAGTTAGATTAACATCTAGGGTATTGTCCCAACCTTTTTAAGCCATTATTTTGGTAAACCAAAACAATCCCTTAACCAAAATACTTGTGCATTGTCATCTTGTTTGTTCAACCTATTACGACTTGTAAAGATGTCCATAATTCTATGTGTGCATTGAATTTTCTTGAGTTCTCTTAGCCACATGATCATTACATTATGTACTTCCCCCAACTATGAATAGTATGGAGTGCTTCCAATAAACTAAGCTAAATAAAAAATTATAATTTCTCCCTATTTTATGAATAATATTTAGACAATCTTCTAAGTCCAACTATCAAAAACTTAGTATTATGTTTTACCTTCTTCATAATAGGCATATGTTTCCAGAAATTACAACCTTGTATCATTCATATATATCCTCCTAGCCAATTTAGTTTTTGAAAAAATAGTTTGGAATTATTTGGTTTTGTTTTGGGAAAGATATTGGATGCCCTAGGTAGGGTCACGTGTATCCTTTCTTATTTATGACAATAAAAATAGGTCTCGGTGCAAAGACTATAACTTGTAGATGAATAGTTGGATTTGTCTAAGTTTTGGATAGTTTTTGATAGGCCTAGTTTGGAACTATTCTACTAGAGTTTTTTGCAAGAAGATGTTAAAAACAAAAGTTATGAATAATATAATTAGGCATAGAAATTAGACTATGTGAATGGTGAAGTATTGAAAAACTTGTGTTGAAATTTGTTTCAAGTCTTACCTCAAGAGATGCCTCTAAATAATTAAATTGTTGAATGGATTTTGAATGGATCAACATGGATCTTACTTGATGTTTTGTTTGTAGGATACTTTTCATAAGAGTGGTAGAAGAGATTGAATATCTTGAGTGTGTGGGTAGAGTGTCAAAGGAGAAAATCTACACTAGGACCTTGGAGATTTGGTTAGTGATTTTTAATGTTAATTTTTTTCTTTTTGCAGGTACTCATCCATATTTCTATAAAAGGAAGGTGTTGTATTTTTGTGTAGATATATAAGGAAGTTCTATCAAGATCGTAGGAGGTCCAATCAATGTCAAAAGACTATGGAAAAGAGGAAGGATGGGACTTCTAGGTGAGGCACATGGGAGAGTCATTTGTGGTGAGTTGAAGAAACATTGGTAAAGGTGGATCTCTAACTATTAAGGCCCCATGGAGTTGTAGTCACTAATGCTCCACTAGTAGGAGTATTTGAGAAAATAATTTTGAGGATAGTCTTGTGTTTTTAAAGGAAATGATGATGGTGATAAATTCATGAAGGGTAAAAGGAAAATGAAGGTAAAGGTGAATATTTTTGGTATAATTTTTTCTTGTAGGTTATTAGTTTCATGTTTCAAAGAGACTTGGAAACTTTTCAAGGTCAAGAGTATGATACAGGAACACCTAAGCACAAAAGTACACCAAGAGTCTACTAAAGGATAAAGGTTATGAAATAAGTCATTTGATTCATATTTGAGTTTATATTATGCTTTTGAGTCTATTTTAATCATATGTAAGGCTACATGAAGCCATTTGTACAACATTGTTAGTGTTATCTTATTAAGGTCCTAGTTTGGTCAAGATGGTCAAATTATGAAAGAATTTCTAATAAAGGATAAACTTGATGTAAACTATATATTGAAGTCCATTTTAGGGTGATTCAATTGTCCATGAAAATATTCATTAAGTTTGGAGTTAAATTTGCAAAGTTGTCACATTGACATAAAAAGTTGTAATGCATAAAATATTGTCAAAAGATGTAAGCATGTTGTAAAGAGGAAGATTATTTGTTTAAAATGTGGTTGGGAAGTTTTCAAATATCAAAATTTATATAAAGGAATTGTAATGGTCATTCCAAATCAATAAGGAGAAGAAGGAAATATTTGGAGCAATTTGGAGATTTTCTAATATTGTTTTTTATTAAGAAAAATAGGTTTTACAGGGATCCTAAAACCCAAAAGTTCTTACATAAAAAAGGGCTGCATGTTAACAAAAAATGCCCAGCAACTTAACAATGGCCAATAGAAAGGCTAGAATAAAAGACAGGAAAAAAGACAAAAAGAAAAAAACCTAAAGAGACAACAGAATCCAAAGACAGAGCTTATATATTCTTCACGTACTCCCCCACTTTCCTTTTGAGTTCATGGATGGTCTCTACTACATCGTGGGCTCTCTAAATCTCCTTCGCCAAGAGCTCTTGGTTCCTCTCACAACTCTAATCCATGTGACTTTAGGTTATGCCCATTATGGTGTCCTCTTCCATCCTATCTTCATCATTGTCTTTCCCATCCTTCTTCGTGACAAACCCCCTAGCTTTCAGCTTGCCACTTAGACTAGCAATGTTATCATTGAGAGAATTTAGAATAGTGAGCATTTGGTTAGCCATGTTGTGGTTGAATTTCTCCATATTTTTCATCCTTTCTTCAACCATCTTGATTCAATCCCCCTGGTCAATCGAGTTCCCTTGCTCATTCTTCTTCCCCTAGCTTTCCATTTGTCCCATTCTTCCTTTTACCTCCTCCAATTCTTGAAAGAGCCATTTTATAGACCAGATGGTGTCACTCATGTTGTTTCTTGCATTGTTGAGAAAGTTCATACCTACCTCCCTCACATTGTCAATGATGACCACCAGCGTCGGATCTATGAGTTCTTCCAATTGGACCTTGCCCTCTTTTTCTTCAAGGATTTGGAGTTTCATAACTTCTTTGACAATCCCCATTTTAGAGGTTATGGCATTGAATTTCTTCTAGGCCATATGCATGTCTTTTATTACAACCTCGCCACTTATGATTCCCTCATCCATTGTCTCATTTTCTTGCTCTTGTGGGGGCATGGGAAGGGGAGGGAGCACAAAGATCATAGAGATTTTCTAATATTGTTGTTTTGATTGGTTTTTTAGTATTGTGTTTTTTTCAAGCCTTGTACAATCATGTATAGCCTACCATGTATAATCTATATATTTTGATAGTGTGAAAAAATATATTCTTTCTCTTTTTGGTTTGGAGTAGTTTCATTAATTTTTTAGAAAGTTATGAGTATTCTAGTGAAAGTTGGTGTTTATAGATTTGAGAATCCCTAGAAATAGTCATATTACAGTATTCGGTATAGACATATGTAGAATACTTGTGACTTATAAATGAATTCATTTTAAATTTATGTGGATAGTATTTCATTTACATTTGGTTTTAGTTAGTTTAATGGAGATTTGTGAAAGTTATGGATCTTTTAGTCAAAACGAGCTTTTGATTAAATGCCTTCAATGGAGTTGTAGGAAAAGATTTGTGCTTATGAAATTATTTAAGCATTTGAAAAATAAATAAATTACATATTATTAAACTAGATTCATATAGGGTTACTTTGAATTTTTTTTGGAATTATTTGGTTTTGTTTTGGGAAAGATATTGGATGTCTTAGGTAGGGGTGCAAGTATCCTTTCTAGTTTATGACAGTAAAAATGGGTCTTGATGCAAAGACCATAACCTGTAATGAATAGTTGGATTGGTATAATTTTTGGGTTTTTTTAATACTCCTAGTTTGGAAAAATTCCAATAGAGAATATGTCATAAAAAAACTTATGAATAATATAGTCAGGCATAGAAATCAGACTATGTGAATGGTGAAATATTGATAGACTTGTATTGAAATATGGTTTGCTTTAACTCATGCAATGCCTCTAAAGAATTATATTTTTGAATGGATGTTAAAGGGATTAGCATGGATCTTACTTAGTTTATTGGTTTGTAGGATGCTTTGCATTAGAAACTTTGTTGAGTTTTGTTTGAAGTCTATGGGCCTTTCAGCCCCTAGCAACTAATTCCATGATAGTATGGATCCCTTGAATCTTGAAAGGTATTCGACAACTAGGAAAATGTTGAGAAAATATGTGTCTCAACTTTTCAATATCTTCTAGATAGTTCCAAAACTAGTTGGGAAATTCTCCACATGTCTATGTCATGGAAATGGTAAAATAAGTTGACAAAAGATTCCATGTCCATAGTATAATATAGGGTGATCATTTTTAGATTTTATATGACACATGTTTTGATTAAGTAAAAACAGGTTTTAAAGGACCCAAAACCTTTTACATAGTGACATAAGAACAAAAGTTGAAAAACCCAGAAGAACAGTGCATCAACACCTAAGAAAATAACTAGCTAAAACATGTAGCCATAAAACAACCAGTAGGAAAAGATAGCAAAAAGATAGAACAAAGCCAACTATAGGGTCTTTCGTAAATTTTTTGTTTGGTCTGCAAGGATGTTCATGTTATCTGCAGAGGCCTTCAAATCATCCATTTCTTTGGCTTCGACAACCTCTCTCTTTCTTGAATTAGCCCTAGTACGCTTGCTAGGTCCATGCTCATCTTTCACATCCTTGGAGACTTGGCCTTTCCCCTATTCAAATTTGTTTAGAATAGTATTAATGTTGTCCACCATAGTCTTCAAAATAGAATAATTCTGATTAGCCAGTTTCTTAACCATCTTCTCCATATTAATGATAGAGGGCCACACCACCCTTACCCACTCACAATCAAGAAAGCAACAATATGGAGACCAAGAGAAATAAAAAAAATGTTTCACAAGAAATTTTACTATACTTGAAGATCCTTACAACATCCACAAGATGATATCAAGCTTCTCCTTGAGTTTCTCCTTCCACAACTTCTACTTCTCAAGCTTCTACTCCTCGAGCTTGATTCCAAATGATAATAAGCCTTGCTTAAATAGGCACTTCTAACCCAAGACATTACAAACACAACCAATGTGGGATAAAAGGTAAATACAACTACCTTTAAATAAATATTAAATTCCCACCCAAATACAACTAAGCACCCAACAAATATTAAATACATGATTTATCCAAAACCTTCTAGAATTTCCACCTACACACCTCGATTAATGGAATGACAACTATTTTTCTTATTTTCCTATTTTATGCCACCTATGCACCTCGAAAATAGAAATCATCTTTTCCTTTCCTTTCTCCTTTTTCCCTTTTTTTAATTTTTTAATTATTTCTCCTCTAATTTTCGTCACTTTCTCTCTCCTCCACAATTTTTTTTTTTTTTCAATTTTTTTTTTTTTTTTTTCAATGCAAGATGCTCCTGCATCAGACTCCTCCGGTAGATAGAAAAGTGTGTCCCACACTTTGACGCCAAAAGTAAGATCTACCACTATCTTCATCTTCACCAAAGGTTTCCACCTCAACGGGGACAAGAAAACCACCATGCAAATCTTCCACATCTGCATTACTCTATCAAACACCAGAATCTCAACCATCCAATCAACATGCTCATTCCCAAGAACAAACTGAACATAATTCTTCATCAACAAACCCTCACTCACATCAGTAACTAGTGAATCCACACCAGTAGCAACAAACCCCGCATCAGCAACAACAAACTCCATATTAGCACCAACATGTAGATCTCCATCAACACATGCCAAACTCTCAACACTAGCAACCTCATTGCTCACAACAAGATGCTCTGCAATACATAACTCGCCTCCAACAACAATCGGATCATCCATGATCAAGTGCTCTGTAGTCTCCATGTCAGACTCAACCAACTGATCATGAAAATCAACCTTTGTCCCAACATCAACAACATTAGGAATATCTTTAGCAACAACCTCTAGTTGCTCTGCAAGTTCTGCATCAGGCTCCACAAACTGATCAGAAAAACCATCCTCTTCCACCTTGACCTTCTTAGCTTTAGCATCCAACCGAGCAAACATCTTAGAAAAATTCCTCTCCACTATATCATGGATTTTCATAATCATCTTAGGGTCCAATCCTCTTGGAGCCATCTCTCAAGATCTTCGTAAACCCTCTGCAACAAATCCTTCCCACGCTCCTTGTGACAACCAAATTGTTTGCAAGTTAGATCGCAACCTACCACCTTGCATGAACAATCAGGAACCACATCACAAGTCTAGGACAACGAATTTGCAATCCACAGCTCTGATTAACTTTGCCCAACCATTCCTGGTACAAACTACCTCACACTTCGGCGATCTGCTTGTACACTTAGGATCTCCTGCTCTGATACCACTTGATAGAGGGCCACACCACCCTTACCCACTCACAATCAAGAAAGCAACAATATGGAGACCAAGAGAAATAAAAAAAATGTTTCACAAGAAATTTTACTATACTTGAAGATCCTTACAACACCCACAAGATGATATCAAGCTTCTCCTTGAGTTTCTCCTTCCACAACTTCTACTTCTCAAGCTTCTACTCCTCGAGCTTGATTCCAAATGATAATAAGCCTTGCTTAAATAGGCACTTCTAACCCAAGACATTACAAACACAACCAATGTGGGATAAAAGGTAAATACAACTACCTTTAAATAAATATTAAATTCCCACCCAAATACAACTAAGCACCCAACAAATATTAAATACATGATTTATCCAAAACCTTCTAGAATTTCCACCTACACACCTCGATTAATGGAATGACAACTATTTTTCTTATTTTCCTATTTTATGCCACCTATGCACCTCGAAAATAGAAATCATCTTTTCCTTTCCTTTCTCCTTTTTCCCTTTTTTTTTATTTTTTAATTATTTCTCCTCTAATTTTCGTCACTTTCTCTCTCCTCCACAATTTTTTTTTTTTTTTTTTTCAATGCAAGATGCTCTTGCATCAATTAACCACTATGTTATCCAAACCATCCAACCTTTTTCTAGAAATCTTTATTCAACTGATCCAAAGCTCTGTTCTTAGCTTCCAAGGGTGAAACATGTTTCATAATATTCTTATCCCCTTGAGCATTACCAATCACCTTAGAAAATCTATCAATATGTTGTCCCAGAGTTCTCTCCCCTCTAGTAGTTTTGTTGAGATGATCAAACTCTCTCACAATGTCCTGTATTTATTGTTTCAAACTACTGATGTCCTTCTTCATTAGCCCTAGATTACCAAAGATCTCTTTCAAAAAACCCTTGGTCTTCATTGTACTTGTTATGAGTTAGGTAATCCTCATCCCCACCCTAATTTTCTCTTTCATAATCAATCTCCTTAGGCCTTTTAACATCATCCTTCCCTTAACAAAGCGCATTCTTCCCTTTTCTCTCCATCCTCTTCATCAAAGGTTCATCATCAGAAGGTATGTTTGAAACCCTATCTTTATTCTTCCCCTTGTTTCTAGTAACCATACCAATGATGCCTTTTATTTCATTACACATGTTATGAGAGTCAAAAATAGGGGATAATAGTTTGTATGTGAGATGCTATCTTTAACTTGGTTCATTTATATTTTGGGAAAAATTTAAGTCATGCATGTGCAACATGTGTTAAGGAGGTTTTTCACATGGTATTTTAAAACCACAAGTAGTTTCCAAGTTGTGAAAATCCTATAAAATGAGGTCTTGGATAGGAGTTTAAGCATTGAGTTGAGTTTGCAAGATTGAGTGCCAGAAGGCTTCTTGTGAAATTCCTCCCAAATTGAGTTGAGGTGATACTCTTGTAAGAACTTGCATTGCAAGTGTGTTGTGATCTCCATTGATTTGATAATACATTATGTGGGACTTATAGTATGGTTTTTTTCTCCCATAAGGTTTCCCTATAATAAATCATTATGTTATGTGTTTATTGTTGTTTCATTTATGTACTTGTTTATATCTTGAAATATTTGTAATAGTTAAGTTCTTATTTGCATAATTGTCCTCTCAACATTAGTGAAGGAAGTGATTTTACTTATCTTTGCTTCCTTACAATGCTATATTTTTAATTTTCTAAGTCAATGGCTTGGTTAGCCCAAGTCATAGGATTTAGGAGATATAGTGTGCATACACTATGGGTTGGGATGGAAAAAAGGTAAAGTGGTGGCTTTTAGGTACCTCATATTGGTACACATATCCTTCATTATCTTTACCTTCCCCTTCTTCTCTTGCTTATTTTTATCCTCCTCCTTTTTCTCCCCCTCCTCCTCCTCTCCACCTCCTCCTTGTGCTTCTTTGTCTCATTCCCCTTCTTCTCCTCCTTTTTCTTCTTTTGCTATTACTTAATTTTCTTTTCCTCCTCCTTCTCCTCCTCCTTCTTCTTATTCCTCTTCTTATTCTCTTACTCCTTGTTGTTGTCCTTCACCTTCTTCTCATTTTCCTTTTTCTTCTTCTCCTTCTTTGTCTTCTCCTTCTCCTTCTTCTCTTTATTTTCTTCTTCTCCTATTTTCTCTTTTTCTCCTCCTTATCCTTCTTCTCCTTCTCTTTCTTCTTCTCTTTCTCCTTCTCTTTCTCCTTCTCTTTCTTCCTTCCCTTCTTCTCCATAAGTTTACTCTTCTCCTTCTTTTTCTTCTTCCCCTTCTTATGTTAATGAACCATTTTTTACCCTCTATATTTTTCACACATGTAATAATAGGTTAAGTAGAGTGATACTACTTCTAGTTGCCTATTGTTTCTTGGCCTTGGTGTAAACTAATTATAGGAAAATATTTTCCCATTTCAATACATTGCTAGGTTGAATAGAAATATAATCAAAAAAAATCAAGAGTGGGAAGTAGTGAAGAATCTAACATCTTGCATATGATTTTCTTTAAATCTTAGGAGCATATGAGCATAATAGAGCAAGAATTGAAATGACTTTTTTTTATGACATAATAGCCTATCGATAGGTCTTGTTGATTCGGTAGAATGAGACAATAAAAGTTCCCTTTCTTGACATATGGTCAACCTCAAAGTTATTCATGAAATGATTTTGTTTACTTCAATCCCTAAAGTGGAGAGTGCATTGGTTAGTTCATTTGTAAGGGGCTCGATGGAGGTTTTTGAATTATTCCATAGGATAATGGTTGTTTAAATGAGTTAAATCCTTCTTCAACTATGTAAATACTCATATATTTCTTAGATAATTTTCTTTTCCATAGATTTATTTTCTTAATATTACTTTTCATTTTAATTGTAATTGACAATTCAATGTCCTATCATCGATTTAAACATCAATATTTTTTTAAAGTGTAATATGCATTTTTGGATTTTTTTCATTATTTAATCTAATTTGATCTTTGAAACTAAGTTAAAATTATGATTCATCAATTAAAACAAGAATTTACAAGTGTAAATTTGAAGAAATTAGGTATGTGCTTATTCATATTTAAACTTCCAAATTGATTGATTTATTTATTATTTTGATAGATAAAGAGTGTAAGCCTTGATACATCATAAAGTACATAGATACATCCAAATAATCATCTTTTAGTCCCAAGTTACATTTTTTGCCTTCCTTTTAGGACGTTCCTTGTCCTTCTCTTCTTATTCTGCCTCTGATCTGGATATATATATAATCTAAGCACTACATCTTGCACTTATATTAAGGATAAAGCTCTAAAAAGACACGATAGAAAGGGCATCCAAATGAAATAAGGTGATGTAAGCATTTTTTCAAAAACTAATATACATCTAAATCATTAGAAATTACAACTAAGCAAAGAAGTCATTCCTCAAATGAGATAACATATCTAAATCGGTGCCATTATCATTGTGTCACACTGAAGGTTGTTTTTTCGACTTAGTCATATAAAAATACAACAATAATAAATCTATGTTACTCTATTGGCATAAAAAAAGGGAGGAAATAGGTTACCCATCATTCTAAATGTCCATTGAGTCCAAACTAGATGAATCCAAAATATATCCCAAACTCATATTCGCAAGCTCCAACACCATCTCCACAATGAATTTGTCTCTCCGATCATATCCTCTTGGGATGTGAGATATAGGTAGTGGGTAAAAGCTAAAAAAAGACCCATGAATCTTCCTCGGGATAATGAGATGTAAACTATGGTTGAAATTCTAAAAGTCTAAACCATCCCTAATTCAAATGGAGTCCCTGTATTGAAATTTTGACTTCTTATGTCTAACCTACTTATATACCTATATTAGCTAATTCATCCACTCTTTGATTTCTTTGTGAGACATTGTCAAATAGTTCACATTCATTGTATATGTATAATCACAAACCAAACAATTTAACCAATATGTGACAAACCACAAGAACATTGCACCTCTTCATTAGGATTACAATTGTTGTACAACATAAAGATGTGACAAAACCATAAGTTTGACAAGTCATTTGTAAACTATTATACAAGAATACTATGTAGCTTATCATATGTATGATGGAAGGCTAACTTAATGACAAGTTTATTATTAGTTCCTGCTCATGACCAATTTTTGTTATAGGATGTCATTATCCTCCCTAAAAATTGCACCATTGACTAAATTTTAAAAAAATGAAAACACAATGAAATTTTTTGAAATTTTTAGCATTTGATCTTCACAATCTATATATTTTGTGATTGAAAACAACAAAAAATTTGAGAAAATTTTATTGTGTTTTCGTGAATCTGAAAAAGAATCATGTTTGACTTTGTTTTGTCTTTGGTGCATTTTGTCTACGATTAGCCAACACCTTTGTTATATGACCTTGTTAACCAATCAATCACAATAAACTATTAAATTTTACTATTAAAAAATATTATAGTTAATTATTATCTTTAATTTTCTATAATTTAAAAATATAATTTCTCTGAATTTTTATTGGTCAAGGTAAGTAGATAACTCATTTTTTCTATAAAAAAATACAAATTATTAAATTAGAAGAATTAAAAGATCTAAAAGCTTCATTAGCTTCATTTTTATTAATACACTTCAGGAAGTTTCTTCCACTTTGAGAAGTTTCTCCCTACCGACATGGGCGCTTCTAAAGGGAAGATGTGAACTAGGATGAGTGCTTGTAAAAGCAAGATATGAACCAGGCGAGACTAGAATCTTCAACCCCTCTGAGAATTTTTCTAGGAAAGCAAGTAAGGGTGCATTGTAAACCTAAACAATATGTCATTCTTTAAAGTGTAATATTTTGTGACACAAATATTTACAACCTTAGTTAATCAAATTATTTTTTATACTACATGTCAATGCTCACACATCATGGTGTGTCAAACACAATGATATACTGGGCAAAATGAAATTAATGTTATGATGATTTACATCTTGTACAACTCGTGACACCAATAAAAACTATAAGACATCACCATTGACTTCTTATATCTAACCTACTTCTATACCTATATTAGCTAATTCACCTGCTCTATGATTGCCCTCCCGGTATATATGATTGATTGTGATCTTGTCAAAGGTCTAACATAGCGTGAGGGCTCTAGATAAAATAGAGTTCAATCTACAATTAATGAGAGATCCTTTCCTTATAGAAAATTGATTGATTTATTGTAAATAAATTGTAACACCATTTGTTCTTATTGAAGAGAACAATTTAATTGAGAGATTTTGTGTGGTTTGTATGCCAAAAATTGTCATTTTATAATAATTAAAATATTAAAAAATAGAATAACAATAAAACATGATGAAATTTGGAAACATTAAGACCTAACTTTATGTGAACAATTATATGATTAATCTCTTCTTCCTTTATTTTTTCTTTTTTATAGAACAAATTGAAATACATAGTCATTGAGTTGTCTTTCTTTATGCATTGGATTACAACAATTTGCATACATCTAAATCACATGTTGTCATGTGTAAGGGGGATTCAATTCATCAAATTCACCAAGGAATTAATCTTGACCTAAACATACCTTCAAAAATTTGAACCTTACTATACACCTTTTATATGATATATTATTCTCACTACAACCACTTGACAATTGTTCATTTTTTAATTTTCAAAAAAATATTAAAATTTAAAAAAATCTAACTATTAAAAGACAATTAATTATCTGCTCTATATGACTGAAACCAACATTCAAAACTAATGTTAAACTAATTTAACTTTTATATATATAAATAAAAATATGAGGAGGAAAAATAAATAAATATAGAAATAATAAAATAATTCAAATATACTTTGAATCATCTTAGATAAACTAGGCTCGGTTGGACTAATTACCCACAAGGGGGCACCTTACCAGCCACAAAGTGCAAGTACTCTAAACATATTACCACTATATTATCAGCATTCTTTGAACTGGTCAGTTAAAAACATAAATAGCATAGATTTAAAGGCTTCAAAGCCACATGAAACATTACAAAATTAAAGAACAATGTAATTAAAAGAAATGATAGCATTAAATGTACAGTTCCAAACTCCCAAACAAATCTATATTTATTTCAATGAGCAATTCGACAAATAAATAAAGTTTTTGGATGGGAATATAATAGTTTCCCCTCTAAACTGGTCACAAAATGACGAAATGCTAAAAGACATGGCCATCTCTTCAGTTGCTGCCCAAAATTGTTTTCTATATCCATCGGATATGAATTTGTCTGACAAATTTAACTCCAGACAAAGTTAGAGGCAAAAGGTACTACGAGTAATACCAATTTTTTAAGACTCTATTCATGAGGGAGGTGCCCACAAATTAAAATGCCAACTAGTCTAGAATTAGGAATCTTAGATGCTAGAAGCTAGGAAAGTCTTTATGACCTGTAAACAATTTGCTAACTGCCGCAATTGTTTGTACAAGAATTTAAAGATGTATATAAAGAGCAAACATCTTATAATCTTAATCAACACTTATTGTCTTTTATTTTATTTTATTATTGGAACATTTTTTTTAAAATTTAACTGCATATAATAAAACAATTAGAAATTCAAAACAGTAGAGAGAAATAATATGTTATATTATATTTGATCAAATTATCATTATTTATACAATCATGGAGATGAACCAATTTCTTATTAATCAGCTAAAGTAATTGACAACAAACTACAAAAGAATGACAGCTAACTATGAGGAGGAGAACATATCTATTTCAGTTATTTTCTACATCTCAAACTCTTTGCCACATATGCAGCAAACATAATCATTCAATTTTGACTTATTTCAACAAAAACCACCTTCCTATCTAGCGACAAAACCAAATGTGTATGCCAGAGTCATTCATAAACAACAACAATGCAAGAATATTCTGCTGCTTATCATATGTATGATGGAAGGATAACCTAATGACAATTTTATTATTAGATCCTGCCCACAGCCAATTTTTGTTATATGACTCTGCTAACCAATCAATCACAATAAACTATTAAATTTCATTATTCAAAAATATTATAGTTAATTATTATTTGTAATTTTCTATAATTTAAAAATATAATTTCACTGAATTTTTATTGGTTAAGGTAAGCAGATAAATCATTTTTCTAAAGAAAAACACAAATTATTAATTAAAAGAATTAAAAGATCTAAAAGTTTCATTAGCTTCATTTTAGTAATACACTTCAGGGAGTTTCTTCTACTTCGAGAAGTTTCTCCCTGCTGACATGGGCACTTGTAAAGGGAAGACATGAACCAAGATGAGTGCTTGTAAAAGGAAGACATGAACCAGGGAAGACTAGAATCTTCAACCCCTGTGAGAAATTTTCTAGGGAAGCAAATAAGGTTGCATTGTAAACCCAAACAATATGTCATTATTTAAAGTGTAATGTTTCATGACACAAATATTTAGAACATTAGTTAATCAAATTATTGTTTATACTACATGTCAATGCTCACACAATGTGGTGTGTCAAGGACAATGATATACTAGGCAAAATGAAATTAATGTTATGATGATTTACATCTTGTACAACTCGTGACATTAATAAAACTTATAAGACATCACCATTGCACCAAGCAAGGTTGCACAAGTATAATAATTACCAACCATAGGACAAAACCACCCTAATAAACCTATGAGAGAGTGGAAATAGACCACAACAATTATTAGGTTCCATCTCCATAATCAAACTATTGTGGACATGACATAAAGGTTGGATGAGGGAATAATCTGTCCTAAATCCATTCCTTAAACATACTTGATGACATCCACAAAGTCAGAAAAACCCCAACAAGAGGTGAAATATCAAGGAAATGTCATGTCTTGATAGATAGATGATTTATTTTTCTTGAAATAATAAAGCATACTTACCCATGGCTAAGTCTCCCAACCAAATGCATCCATCACAATGGACAAAGCTTCATAAGGTGTTGGTACAATAGGAGCTACAAACTCTTATGGATATGAATGACATTGGTTTGTGTTTATAACAAAGTTTGTTTCCAAATGCTAAATATGGTATAATCCTCATATAACAACACTTGTCAACATAATTATGACATGGGATAACTCACTATGCCAATGAGAACAAGTTTTATATAGAGAGATTCCTTAGAAAATGCATAAAAGTACTTGTTGTCCAATAAATTAGAAAATTGCAATAGATAAAAAGGACAAAAATATACCAAGAGGACTCTAGCATGCTAAAAAGACATTAGTGTTAATCTAGATTTGTCTAATCTCAACGTTAGATAAAATCCTTTTTGTAGTCCTATTTTGATGACATAGTCCTTTGTAATATCTACCAAATCATAAACAAAATGAATGACAATTTTTGAGTCACGTGAATAGGGATAATGTGTAGGAATCACAAAAATAAAATTACAACATATAGAGACTTAGAAACTATCACAAATAATCAAGAGAATATGGTGGACATTCAAACCCAAACTATAATATGCAACTAAATGGTTAAGATGCATTTCAAGAGTTGGAGGTCAACAAGGATACACAAGCAATGTTTGTAGAATCTCACATTGTAAATTTGGGGGACATCAATGCAATTTTGTGGGATTGGATCATCTTTAGCATTTTGTATCAATCATCAACCATCAATGTAGGAATTTGTACATTAAGGGTTTCTAAATGAGATGTTTACTTTTGCTCTCTTATGAAGGGACTTTTTCCTTGCATGAGAATTCACCCATCTCATATTTCATCAAGAGCATTTTTCCTCTCATTTTTTCATGGGAGGAGTTTTGTCCCATTGGGTTTTCTCCTTGTCTTTGGATTGTGAGAGATTGCATTGCATTTATACATGGCTAACCAACATGGCCTAGCAATTGAAACCCATCTTTTTATTATTTTTATTTGTGCACTTATGCCTAAGTTGCACTTACAAGGGGTGGGGAGTGCTAAAATGAAAAGGGTGTTTTACCTTGAAAGTTCATTGCATAGATAATATTCACACTTTTTACTTAAGTTTACTTAGGGTAAACATATGAGTCCCATGAGTAAGATTAAGATGCATGTTAAAATCTTATACAACTATGTTCACCTTGGCCTTTATAAGAAATGGGTCCCTTTGTTAACATGAATGTTGATGATATTCCTATGGGGGGTGGGGGGGTATTACCATTATCAAAGACATGATTTAGTGCTTATATTTTGCATTCATGATTGTGTTTGTCATTGATGTCAACATACTAGTTATTATGTAAAGATAGGTAGAGCTCTAGAGGTAGAAGTTTTTGGCAAGGTTTGAGGATCAAAGATCATCTTATGTGCACTTGGGATTATGTCCTATAGTATGTCTAAATACTACAGTTAAGAGCATGGACAGAAATATGAAAACTGGACAGAGTTATGAGGATTTTGGTGAAGGCAACTTTTAGACAACATTTATGGAAAGAAGGCACTGTTGTTTTGATTCTATCTTCTCACAAAGATGGAATCTGGTTGAGCAAACTTAGACAAAGATTGAAGACATGTTAGAGATTCTTTTGTTCATAATTTGGAGCTCGTCAAGTGAAAAGTTATGAAGATTGTCAGCCGACAGTTGTGTGTGATCTTGGATAAAGTGTAAAATTGTAATGTAGCATTTATCATAATATCTTAAGTTGTTCCTATGTTATTGTTGTAAATTGGGAAAGCCTCAAGGCTAACTCAATAAAAAAAAATTAGGACTTGGTATAAAGGAAAGATTATTTCCTTGTGGTATAATGTTAATATGAGTTACAAGTGATCATATCTTTGTAATATCTATTGTGTGAGCTCGATATTTGAAGTTGTGAAGATCTAAGTAGAGACTGGTGTAGCCATGGCACAGTGAGCATACAAGGAACTATATTTGGCAAGACAAGTTGCTAGTTGGATAGTTTTTCTTCTACATTGTATTATTTGAAAGAAATAGTACAGAGCTATTTGGATAGTGGGTTTAATGGTATTCCTTTCAACTCCTAACAGGGGTGGCATAGCTCATAACAGGGTTGGAATCTCCTAACAAGGATTCAAAGTCTCCTAGCAAGGACTCACAAGTACTGATTATATTTCATTGACTCCTAACAAGGTCTATCCTCTAACAAGAAAATTTTATATTAGTACATCATTTTTTGGGTACCATCCCCACTAGCATTCTACCTTTGATCATGGGTTTCCTTAGTTAACAAATATGGTGTTATTATGCATGGTTATCTCTCTATGGTTGTTGAATCTACTATTTACATGTTTTAAAGTTAATAAAGATATTGAGAGTTTTTTTATTGCATAATTGATTCACACCCCCCTCCCCAATTATCTTGTTGGACTTTACTTTCTAACAATTGGTATTAGAGCATTGAGTCTTTGAAGGATAAGCATAATTGCTTAAGGAGATCTATGGCACATTTTAGGAAAGATAGTCTAAAGTTCAATGGAGTTAACTATGATAGTTGGAAAGAAAAGATGAAGACACATTTTCTATGCATGGGTCTAGAATTTCGGTTGATGACTATTGACACAAAAGTCTACACCCTTTCTTGAGGTATGACTTGTAAGTGACCTTGTGTAACATGGAAACAACCCCCAAGTGTAGGACTTGCGGTCTGAGGTTGAATCTATGGAGAAGGTTGGCTTCCTTACAATCAGGATGCACCTAAACTATAGCTTTTTCAGGAAAGGGGAGAAGGAGATGCTGAAAATTAAATGCTAAAAGGGAAAGAGGGGTGATGCACCAGATTGAAAATATAGTTACAAATCTACCCATGAATGCACAACACATGAATAAAATACCCAAATACACAAATCTGTCTGAATATCCTGTGGGATTTGTTTGTGTCACCCATGGTAGGTATAGACATGATTGCACCTCTGGTAGGTCTTGAAGATGTCTTCATTGGACACTCTATTGATCTATGGATTCTCTAACCACATGAAAAGCGTGCTCCTCGAAAGCTGAAACTAGATCCTCACCCACCCTAGGAGTGCTAGAATATGGTGTACTCCCTCTACTAGAGTTATGTAGATTTCCCTAGGATGGACGCCTCTACTGGGAATGTTGACCTCAACTCTAGTCATGTCCATTCCTTTTGTGGTACCTAAACTCTATCCACCCTTTTGCTAATAATGTTGGTGTCATCGCTCCTAACAACCATGACCACTTTGTGAGGGTGTTGACTGGGTTTGACCCTACCTTGTGACCTATGTTTGAGGGGGTGGTAAACTTTTTCCTGTGGATTATGTATTGTGGCTCTAAGAGCCTGATCTAAAAATAAGGCCCCTAGCCACATTGCTCTCAAAAATCTTTGCCTTCTCAGTGGCAAGTGCAAGTGTCCTAGGCTGATGAAGATGGACATCCCTAATGATAGAGTCTTTAAGACCCCGAAAAAATGTTGTGTGAGGAGTACCTTGTCATACTAGTAATAGGAGTACTATCTTATCCCATAGAACCACCTCTCATACTAATCCATTGTCATATTCCCCTATTTGAGATCATGGAACTCATTAGCACAAGCCTCAAGATACTTTGGAGATAAGAATTTCTCCCTATACCTCTCCTTAAAGATCTCCCAGGTGAGATCCATTATAATAATCTGGAGCTTCTCACTCTCCATATCCCACCACATGGACCCATGTTCTCTTAGCTATGTAATGGCATAATGGTCCTTCACATTGCTTTAATACGAATGCAAGGAGAAGCAATGCCCCATATCTAGTAACCATGTCCCAACCTTGAGATATCCTCCTGGGCCATCAAACAGTGGTGGTTAAGACCTCTGAAGGTCTCTCATCATATCTATTTGGATTGAATCCCCATCATCCCAACCACGACCTCTTCTAGAATTATGTCTACCACTAGGTGGTGTGCAAGAACACTCACATTCATGCCCACACACTTCTTCACCTCCATGCTCTGACATGTGGGAGTCTCCATGGTGGGATCCCTCTTCCTAGCCACAGTCCTGTCAATTTTCCTCAACTCAAGGTCCCAACTAAGATATAATCTCCTGTAACAAAAGCAAAAGTGCCCTGACATCACCCTAATTGGTATCCCCTTGTCCTCCCCCAACTTCTTGACATTCTTCCTCATGGTGTTCATCTTCATTGTTATTCCATCAGTTGTTAGCCTGACCACCAGGTCTACGTGTAGGAGGCATCACTAAAGGAGCAACAAGATAAGGGTCAGAGTCATACATAACAATCATAAGTGTCACAAGCATCATCTAAAATAAGATACCAATGTACACAATAAAAATAATATCATAGTGGAAGCACAATGCAGAGATCTCAATGTTGCAACATGGGCTCTGATACCATACGTAATGCCCCATCTAGAGATCCTTGGAACAAGGATAAATAAAATCCAATACAATTTTTTTTGAACAAAAATGTAATCAAACACATCAACATGTAATCAATTGAAAGATCACAATAGAAGATTTACCCAAAAAATCCAACCATTCAAAGATCTCCAAGCATCACTACTTACTGATGCATTCAACCAACTAAGAAAGTTAGATAGTTACGAAGCCTAGAATATCTGATCTATTGAAGTCTAGGAAGGTGTGCAATCCTAAAGGGTACTTAAAACACCTAAACACGTTTCTTGAAAATTAACAAAGATACGCCCTATTTTTCATGCAAGGAAACACAAACCTCTAGGCTCATGTGAGAGAATACCTCTTTGCACAAGGAAACACATTTCCTATGCGAGGAAACACCAAAACTTCCAACCTCTTCTCTAGCATACTAAACAAGGGCTTGCGTGAGTGAATACCCGACCTTGTGTGAGCATTCATTACACACCACATGAGAGAAGGGTTTTCTCATGCGAGAGAATGTATTCTTGCACAAGGAATCCCCTCTCTAACATGAGGTTTGACAAGAACAAAAAGGAAAAGAATAACAAGAAGAGTAAAGTGGAATAATTTCTCCATACTAGGGAGTACCAGATCTACAAATATTGAGGCTCGAACACTTGAATGAATACAAAACAACTAAGCATGCTAGAAAGGATGAATCAACCATCTAATCCATAGCATCTAGTAAACATGTAGAAAAGTAACATCACAATGACCATACATAAGCATAAATCAACTATCTCTATATTTGAAACAACAAAAATCATAGGGAAACATACTCTAGAAGATAAAGAGAACCATGTGAGCATCCATCTCTAAAATTGAACATAAAGAAAGGCCAACTTTGTACATTGGTCCCCAGTAGTGGTAAAGGTAGCTACGCCTCCCAACCATGTGGAACCCGTAGGCCCACTCCCACTATGCTGATGGAGATAATTATCCAACCACAAAAACACACAAGACAATCATCCATGGCTAACACTCAAGCTAGACAATGCATAGGACTGAAATCAAGATCACGAGACAATGCAATACAATAGGTCCTAGTCAAACACTCTATGGGTCCACTATGTAGGGACTTTAGTGGAGAGTAGATCGCTTGGTACTCCCAAGCTAAACATCTTTGTGGATTGTTCCCCTTAGTACTCCCTCAAGAGGCCAACGTTTTGTATCCCTGAATGAGCTGTGTGGATAATGTATTTTCTTATCTTAGTTAATTACCAATGAATTTATTTAATTATCACTTAATTAGGAACTTCTTCATGTATACCTTTCTGAGAAGATGACCTAGGGTTACAAGAGAAGCCCCTCCACTGACCTTACCCTACATACCCATGCTCATTACACGATAAGTGCTCATAGGCAATGTAGTTTTCCAACCCAACCCCAATGGACATTGTAAGAATTTTCCTAAGGGAAAAATTCACCCAAGAACTAAGAACTCAAACACATGCACATAGTAGACCAAAGAGAGAGAGAGAGAGTATGATCAGAATGACAATGTATTCAATATGCCATAATTAATGCAATATCCAAGTATACTAGGAGTGCCTATATATAAAGGCATCTAAGATACATCTAGAATGCCTCATAATCAGCATCATGATAAGTCATACAACTAGGCACATGTCTAGCAGATATGGGTTATCCTCCATTAAGCATGAAAGTATGGGAAATGATGTGAGGATAAGCCTACAAGGGTATGACATGCAAAATAGTGTTGTAGACACCATGTGCTAAAATAGAGTTGCATACTCCTGTGTTGTCTATATGACAACTTAAAAAGGTGTGCAAACTCCTAAGTGTCTCACAAATAAACATAATAAAATAATGCAAAATAATAAACTAATGCATTAACCTAAGTAAACTTAAGTAAGTGTAATAAGTAAATTTTTATTTACACCAACACCCCTCCTTAAGTGAAACTTAGGGGAATGCCCTTAAGCTTATGAAACTAGGATGAAGATGCAAAATGGGTCCTAGCTACTAGGCCATGCTAGGTTCCCATGTACATAATAAAGATGCCATCTCTCATAAAGCGGGAAAGAGGGAAAACCTCATGGGAAAAACCCTCCTCCAAAAAGATAGATAAATATGGATGCATCGATGGATGGAGTAATCAAGACCCCCCCATTACGACATACATCCAGTATATACAAAAGAGAATAAGAGAAGGAAGAGAGATAGAATAGGCTCCCCCCCCCCCCCCCCCCCAAAAGAAGAATGTCAACAAGTGAAAGCTACTCTGATGAAGAAGCTAGTCCAAGAATGCAGAATGGTGTTCCTCCCCTTAGGAAGAAACAATGCAAAAGGTAGACTTTTGAAGATGTATGCTAGCCCTAAAACCTACTCAAGTATCCCTGTGTTGATGCTGAAGTTCACCCCTTCCAACTGTGCTGAAAAGAACAAATGTAGATCTAGCAAGGATGTCTGTTGAGCCTGTTCCACTGAACCATCTATCTCCTCTACTGACAAAGAGACCTCCACTAATTTCTATTCATAAGGATCCACAATCACGCTAACCTGTAAAGATTGATCATGTAGAGAATGGACATGAGGGTCAGAGTGAGCCCTCGCAACAACTGTAAAAGAATCACCTTCATCAATGAGAAGATGTAAGTCTTCAAGTTTGTCTCCTAAGTCAACTGAAGCTGAAGCTGGAAGACAAGATGTACCATGATGTGTTGGACCTTTCATTGTGTCAATATAAGCATGTGGACTGGACTGATGTGACCTCTCACTGCAATTGTCGATAGAACCCCATGTGTCTGAACATGTTGAAGCACTATCGCTAGTATCACAACCAGTTTCCACTATTTATGAAGTGTAGAGAGGAGTAGAGGATAAGCTGGGAGAACTTTCCTCAAAGTGAACATCCTTCTCCACAAAGATCTCATGAGTTTTTGTATCCATAAGTATGTAAGCCTTCACATTGTCTTCATAGCCGATGAATGTACAAGGCCTAGGTGCCAGTGCCTTGCAACTCCTAGAAGAAAGGTTTTCCCATGCTAGAAAATTAAAGACTCTAAGGTGACTCACAACTAGTTTTCTACCGCACCATGCCTCAAAAGGAGTCTTGCCCATCTAAGGCTAGATGAGGAGACCTGTTAAGTATGTGAGTAGAGCTACTAATGGCTTCAACTTCAAGTGTAGGATCGAGAGACTTGGCCTTAATCATGCAACTTGCCATGGTCTTGATATTCCTAATCCTCATAGCTACAACATCTGTCTTGTGCGAACTGAATGTTGGTGAGTTCTAAAGATCAATCCCCTCAATTCTGCAAAAGTTCTTAAGTATTTTGTTAACATATCTATTCTCATTGTCCAACCTTAGTACTTTGATGGCTTTCCTTGACTTATGCTCAACATGAGTCTTGAAGTCTTGAAGCTTATGAACCAATTCATTCTTATGATAAAGGAAGAAGACCCAAGTGAATCTCGAAAAGTCATCAACAAATGTGAGTATGCAGTGGCCTTGGCTAACTGAAGTCACTACAAAGGGTCCTGCTAATACCATGTGAACTAGCTAAAGAACTACTGGAGCTCGAGAAAACTTTCCTTTATCATACTTCTCCTTGAGATTCATATCCACTAAACAAAATGAACATTCTTCCTTAGAAAAGCTGATATTAGGTAGATCTTTGACCATGTGTTTTGAGAAAAGTTGCCAAAGAGAGCGGAAGTCAAGGTGACCAAACCGCTCATGCCATAAGTTGATGTTTGAAGTAGGGTGAGTTAACAAGGCTTGGGAAGGATTGTTAGGCACAAAGTGGGAGAAGGAATAAAGCCTCTTGTCATCATTGACTTTCCCCATTGCTACCAATGAATCATCTTTAAGACTTCACACCATCACTGAATCTGGAAGGAACTCAACCCTATGACCATCTCCAAGGTGAGTGATTTGGTGAACTAATAGGAGATGGGAGCTTAGATTTGGAACATAGAGAACATCTTTGAATTCCCCATTTTCCATTTCTACATGTCCTTTCCCTTCAACTTCCATCTTAGTATCATCTCCCATGAAGATGTGTGGTACCTTTGACTGCTTCAATGAAGAAAAGTCATCCTTTGAAGAACCCATATGATAGGAGGCACCTGAGTCAAGTATCCATTCTAAAGAAGAACTTGTGTTTGCCATAAGTATCTGACCTTTACCTTTTGAAGAGGTTGGAGTTGAATGCTTGGAAATACCTGGCACTTGAATCTTGTTCTTCTTGAGTAGATTTTCGAACTCGTCGATTCTTTTTGTCTTGCAATGATGCTCATCATGATTTGGCTTTTTGCAGTATGCACAAAAGAGTTTGTCCTTCTTTTCATTACTTCCCTTCTTGTTTGAAGAAGAACTGCCTTGTTGAGAGGAGGATTGTTGTGTCTTAGATTGTGATTTCTGCTTCCACTGCTTCTTCTTCTCATTGCTTTTCCCCCCTTGACTAGATTTGTGATCATCACTAGCCACTAAGGCTTTGGTCTTTGATGACTTGAGAAGTCCAAAATCCACCAAGTGAGATTGTTCAGCAATCAACATGTCTGCAAATCCATCAAAAGAAGGCTTTTGGTAAGCAGATCCCATGGTCAACCTGTGAGTATTAAAACTTGAAACAAAGTTGGCATACTCAGAAGGTAGCCTCTTCAGGATGTGATGAATCAACCTATCATCCTTCATGGGATTTCCACAATCTTTAAGAAGTGCCCTATACTCATTGACTTTGATGATGTAATCTTGAATTGTGTCATAATTCTTAGGATCCAAGAGAAGTAGATCATCCTCAATCTGAAATCCCTTTTCTTCATCCACCTTACCATACAATTGTTCAAGTTTATCCCAAGCTTCTTTAGATTCTGAACAATTTTTAATGTGAAAGAGAAGATCCCCATGTACACAACTCCTAATTACTCCTAAAGCTTGTTGGTCTTGTTTTTTCCAATCAATGAGTTCTTTAGCATCAGTAGGTTTGGTAATTGTACCATCAACATATAGACTATATCCTTTTTCTATTAATCTACTCCTTGCAATACCTTTCAATGTAGAATAGTTGTGTGAAGTTAAAGGAGGACATTTAAAACCCATGATGTAGAAATGAAAAGAGCACAAAATAGAGACACAAAAAAGCATAGTACACCCCCCCCCCCCCCCCCTTTTCACTCAATCAAAAGACCCCCCCAAAAAAGATGTTGGTGGCACTTTATAAGTAGTGTGTTTACAATGGGACACTTGTCAAAATGAACAAAGTGGACTTTCTAATTTTTCTTTTACAAGTGCCTTATGAGGCTAAAATCTATCACTTAAGCACTATAGCTTATATTTACAACAATTTTGAAAAAGAATCAAAGCGTTACAATGCCTAAAAAGACCTAATTTTGAAAGTGAGAAATTGGTCCACACAACCCTAGAATCTGACTTCAGATCTAGAAAGTAGACAAAAAAATACACACTTTCAAAAAAAATGAACTTAAAAAAGTGACCAGATGTGCCCGTACGAAGCTTCTGAAGTTGCAAAATGCAAGATTATGTAGGTATAGTCACCAAAAAATGCAATTTTTACAAAATCTGTGCACCAAAACTAGAAAACAACACCACCAATGGAAAATTTAAGAAATTCTACCGAATTTCAAAAAAAATTGAACCTGAATCGGAGTCTGGATGTCTAAAATATGGGCTCACAAACTTAGGTTGCCAAACTAAAAAGCAAATTAGAGAGGGGTCTAGAGCAAAATCTGTGAGTCTAAATTTGATGGTCAAATGGCCATCACTATAGTTGTAAAATGCCTTGAAATGACGTTCAAATGACCATCAATTTTAACCAGAGGAAATGATGACGTTAGCAAAAAATTCTCGCCCTAGGGTGACATGGCAAGCTAACTCATTTGTTTGTACTATACGGACTCACACGTGTCAAAAATTCATACACTGACATGTCAAAATGTTAGGTTCCACAAGTGATGTAGCAGTCCCAGATCGGATGACTATGCTGACTAGGTCGCTATGGACGCTGACTGTACAGTCGAGTTGTTTGTCCACGTTGGCAATTGAAGAAGAGGCCACATGGCAGGCAGGGCAGGAAGGTACTGTTGACTAGGACTCAGCACAGGCTATGGGCAGGAATACCACTATGGAGGCCATTGCTGAAAAAGGTTGCACTGTCCTTGCTAAAATTTGAAAGCGATGCTCGATAACTTTGTCGGAGATTTCATTCGCGTACGAAAAATAGATAGTCAGTGTTGTACCAAAATTCTCTCACGTGGCTTGAAAAATGGTAAATCGCACCGGAGTTTGAAGTCCATGACCACATAATATGCTGCAGGTAAGGGTAAGCCAGTCGTCGGTGTTTCAAATGCAAAAATCCCACATTGCTTGGGATTAAGTGCTATGCGCTTTTTAAAAAGAAAAGCCTGCTTGCTGTAAATAAAGAGGCAGCCAATTGAGTTGATCTTGTCAAAATCGTAATGTATTCTGGTGTTATTTGCCCTAAACTTTGGTGGTTGTGCAGGCCAATTTCTTTCGCGTGCATTCAATAGCCCACTACAAATTTGTGGCTATTGCGTGAGTGGTATGGCTCGATCTGATTTAAATGCCCACAATAGACCTGTGAGACAAATAAAATATATCTCCAAATGGCAGATCTGGGATGTCATTGCCTGGGTTTGCTAAAAAAATTTCTCTACTAGGTGGGCAAAATTTTTTTCAAAAATTTGACAAAAATTAAATTGCAGAGAAATTAAAATACTGAAATGACCATACTCGTTGTGCAAATCGGGGCCTCCAAGGTCCGATTTGCAAAAACATTTTACCTCACGGTCAACTTTGGGCCAAGGTAGCCAAGTTTGTAGTCAATTTTCACCTATTTAGTGTTCCATACGTAATGGCGAGGTCAGATCTAGCTCTAGACGCTCCCAATTTCTACAACACTCTGGATTCGGGTTGAGGTGATGAAGCAAGCGTGGTCTCGAATGGCTATGTGATGAGAAAGTCTCCAAGTTGCTCTGAGACCATGTAAGAATTTTTCTAAAGGAAAAATTCACCCAAGAACTAAGAACTCAAACACAAGCACACAGTAGACCAAAGAGAGAGAGAGAGTATGATTAAAATGGCAATGTATTCAATATGCCATAATTAATGCAATGTCCAAGTACACTAGGAGTGCCTATATATAAATGCCTCTAAGATACATCTAGAATGCCTTGTAATTAGCATCATGATAAGTCATACAACCAAGCACATGTCCACTAGATATGGGTTATCCTCCATTAAGCATGAAAGTATGTGCGATGATGTGAGAATAAGCCTACAAGGGTGTGACACGCAAAATAGTGTTGTAGACACCATGTGCTAAAATAGAGTTGCGTACTCCTCTATTGTCTATGTGACAACTCAAAAAGGTGCACAAACTCCTAAGTGTCTCACAAATGAACATAATAAAATAATGCAAAATAATAAACTAATGCATTAACCTAAGTAAACTTAAGTAAGTGTAATAAGCAAATACTTATTTACACCAACAGACATAACTCAACTGGCAAGCAACCAAGAGCTTGGGTCTCACAAGAACCTGACAAGTATGCTGACGTGCTCATGTGTGGGCACACCAACTGCATGATGATCATAAATAATGAGGATTGGATGAGAAACAAAAGACACAAGTAAACAAATCACTCAACCTACCTATCTTTGGGAGTACGAATTCAACATGAATCCCAATGCAATAAAAATACATCAAGGGTCAAAAAGATATCCCTACGGATAATCTAGATCCATGACCAACGACAATGCTAAGAAAACTCGAGAAGCAGGGTGACACAAAAATTGAGTCAAAAACCAAAAATGTCAAAAACCTCAAAATTAAAACCCATTATGTCTTTGGGTACAAAAGCCATGAATATCAAATCAAATATGGGTTTAGACTTCGTATGCAAAAATGGCCAGCATAATGACATGAAACCCCAAACCCTCAAGTCAAAAAGCACTCAAATGCTCATATCTACCCAACCAAATAGACTAGCATACAAGAATGGAGGGGAACACTAGTTATCTGCCTCCTAGCAAACTACTATCCAAAAAACAACCAAAACATAAAAAATGGGAGAGCCCTACCTAGTAGCCAAAAGGGGCAAATCAGGAATACACGGGATAAAATAATCGCTCCATGGAGCTTTCCCAAAAGCTTAGCAAACCAAAGTTTCCCCAAGATGGATCCAATAAGACCAACCTTGCAACGATCCCATGCCCACAGCTCCCGCAACAAATCAAAGAGTAATTCCCTCTAAAGAGGATTTGGATTTTGCTCTCAAACTTTCTAATTCAAAAGTGAGAAGTGAGGGAATAATTCCCTTTTGGGATATATATTCACTTTTTAAAAAGTGGAATATCATATTAGGAAAATAACAGGCTCACTAAAATAACCCTTTCCAACCCAGACAAAATTGAGCAATTCCAATTAAATGATATTTAACTACGAAAAAGCTATCGAGAATTAAAATAATTAAATCAAATATAAAACTCCCTTAAACTATTAAATCATGATATATTTCAATATAATTTGTGCAACAATTGCGAACCTCTAAATGCACAGACACGTTCACTAGCCTAATCACATAATACAAATGAGTTTGGATTTATTAAATCACCAGAGGGTTTAATTAATCAATTAAATAGGATACGTTGACCATATAGGGACAACATTGGCTAGGTAAGAATAGTTGAATCACTAACTCCATGTGCCATTGTTCGGATATAAATCCTACATACTGAACAACATGGTCAAGTGCAATTGCATAATATAATATAGCTGAAGTGATAAATGCATTAAATCCCATTAAAAAACTATTTATTTAATCACATTAAAATCATCTATCTAAATCAATCACTACATCATAAAAGATCTCAAAGCAAGAATGAAGTAGAAACAAATCAAAGTATCTAGAATCCAATAAGTCCATCATATAATCATAAACAAAGTATATATCTAAATACAAAATATCCAAATATCATCATAAAGCATCATGTCACATCAATAAGTATCATCATGCAGATATGATCAAACTGAACAACATAACATCTAACATCTATGATACTACTAAATCAAAATAAAGTATCTGACCATTAGGTCATCTCAAATTTCCTTGAACATGAGTATCAAAGTATCTCTTGAAACCAAATTATTAGAAGGTGCAATATGCAAACATAAGAGGCACTACTACTAGCATGGTTTGAGGATCAAAGATTGGGTTATGCGCACATGGGATTATGTCCTACAATATGTCTAGATACTACAGTTAAGAGCCTGCACAAAAATACGATGATTGGATAGAGTTATGAAGATTTTGGTGAAGGCAGCTTTCAAAAATCATTTCTAGAAAGTGAGTACTATTGTTTTGATTCTCAAAGAGATGGAATTTGGTTGAGCAAACCAAGACAAAGGTTGAAGACATGTTAGAGATGCTTTGGTTCAGATAGAATAATTTGGAGATCATCAAGTGAAAAGTTATGAAGACTTTGAGCTGATAGTTGTGTGTAATCTTAGTTAAAGTGCACAATTGTAATGTAATGTATATTGTAATATCTTAAGATGGTCCTATGTTATTATTGTGAATTGGAGAAGCCTCAAGGCTGACTCAATAACTTGTTTTAGGACTTGGTATAATGGAAAGATTATTTCCTTGTGGTAGAATGTGAATATAAGTTATAAGCGATCATGTTTTTGTAATATCTATTGTATGAGATTGGTATGCAAATTTGTGAACATTAGAGCAGAGATTGGTATAGTTGTGGCACAATGAGCTTACAAGGAATTGTATTTGGTAAGACAAGTTGTTGGTTGGACAGTTATTGTTCTACATTGTATTATTTAGAAGGAATAGTACAAAGGCTATTTGGATAGTGGGTTCAGTGGTCTTGCTTTCAACTCCTAACAGGGTTGGGACAAATCCTAATAAGGTTGGAATCTCCTAACAAGGATCCAAAGTCTCCTTATAGGGACTCATATGTATTGATTGTATTTCATTGACTCCTAATGAGGTATATCCTCTAATAAAGAAATTTTACATTAGTACATCATTTTGTGGGTACCATCCCTACTAGGGTTTTCCCTTTGATTAAGGATTTCCCTAGTCAACTAATATGGTTTTGTTGTGCATGGTTATCTTTTTATTGTTGTTGCATCTATTATTTATATGTTTCAAAGTTAATAATGATATTGAGAGCTATTTTAATTGCTAAATTTTTACATTCAAATTATTCTCTAAATTAAAGAAATACCATGCAATCTATCAATATTCATGTTTGATTATTATGAAATTATCATATATTAATCTTTTGATTGTCAAATTTAAAATGATAGATGATTTTTTTTTTAACATTGTCACACCATTACATTCCATTTATTGCAATCATTGTAAAAGTCTCTTGATATTAATTAATATAAACATATTTCAAACATAAACCAAATCAAATACAAAAAAGAATTGCCAATCATCAATATGGTATCATATTTAAAATTTTCCCTAAGATAAACAAAATGTCACACACATGCAATTTTGACCATTACAAATATATAAACATTTTAGACGTGGTATAAATTGTATACATGATTAAATGTTTAGTTTATGAGTACCTTAAAAAATAGTCTTAAATTTTTCATATTTTTGAAAGTGATTGTTTAATAATAATTTTCTACAATTATCATGAGCATGTAAATTTGATAATTACAATTGTATATATTTCAAGTTCATTGACAAATTGTTCACCCAATGACATATATAGTGTATAAAATGTCTTAAAAGGATGTTATAAATTTTCCTTTTCCAAAAGTAATAGTAAATTCCCATGAACAAATGAATGTGAAGGTCTTCCAAAATCAAACCAAGTTTATTAGAAAAATTCATATTGCAATTATTTTAATAGATAAATCTAAATATGTTGAATTGTGTGTGCACACAAAACCAATATCCTATTTTTTTCAATATTTATATTGTATTACATGTCAATGCTCATAGAAAGTGGTGTGTAAAGTATAATAATGCATAACAATACACAAGGCAAAATAAAATAAAATGACACTTCACATTTCATACAATTTATTACATCGATAAAATCTAAAAGACACCATCATTACAACAAGCAAGGTGGCTCAAGAAAAAGAATTACCAATCATAGGACAAAACCACCATGATAAACATATGAGAGAGTGTAAAAATATTTTTACAAAATCAACATCACACCCATCTCCATAATCAAACTATTGCAAAACCATTTAAGCTCCCTGCATTATGTAAATATAGAATTCTATTACCACATCCAAAAAGAAAAATTGAAGACTTTTCTTTTGAATTTATTGTAAGCAATCATCAATCTATTCAATTTGAAAAGGGTGTTTTACCTTGATAGTTCATTGCATAGATGATATTGACACTCTATATTTAAGTTTACTTAGGGTGTACATATGAGTCCCATGCATAAGATTAAGATGCATGTTAAAATCTTATACAACTATGTTCACCTTGGCCTTTATAAGAAATGGGTCCCTTTTCTAATCTTCATATATTGTAATCTATCATTTGGATCCTTTGATAGAGTAACATCATTTTCTCATAGTTGATATATCTTGTAGTTTTGCAGGAGTTCCTATATCTCAAATTATTAAAATCCTCAACCCAATATTACATGGTATAAAGCACTCTATACCAACTCTTACAATAAGGAGAGACTCATCTAAGTCCACACTAGCCCTAGGTACAAGATCAATTTAAAACTTCACACTCTCCTCCCCTTTTAACATGTGATCCTCACCAAATATTTTAATTTTCCTAACCAAGAAATGTGTTTCAATATACATCAACAATTAAAGAATAGACCATATCCGTAGATGAACATGATGTAGAAAGAAATGTGAATTGTCCCTTTGAAAATTTATGTGTGCTCTAATTCTTCTTCTTTGTAGTTCTTTAGATTCCTATTATGAAATTAAGTGTACATTGAATGCCTTTGGATGCATCATGACATTAAAACTAGATGAACAAATATGTGCTACCTTGAATAATAAAAAATGAAAAGTTTTCATTGCAACCCTAAATATTAAACCAAATTAATCTCAAGTAACACGCAAATAAATTTTTATATTAAAAATATTATTTGAAATTAAAAATAAATATGAATTCTAAGATAATAATAACATTTGATTAATAAATAAAACATGTATAAACAAATCTAAACAAAAACTTAGAGAAATCAATCAAATACAAATGAATAAAAAACAAATATGAACTAAATTGAACACTAAAAATGTCATTTATTGATAGATTTTTACATTCAAATCATTTTCTGAACTAAATAAATACCATGCAATCAATCAATCTTCATGTTTGATTACTTTGAAATTATCATACATTAATATTTTGATGTGTAAATGATTGTCAAATTTGAAATGAAAAATGACTTTTCTTTAACATTCTCACATGATTACATTCCATTTATTGCCATCATTGTAACAAGTCTCTTAATATTAATTGAAACAAATAGATTTCAATCTTAAACCAAATCAAATGCAAAAAGACATTAACAATCATCAATATGTTATCATATTTAAAACATTCCCTAAGATAAACAAAATGTCCCACACATGCAATTTTGACCATTATAACTATATACACATTTAGACAATTTTGACCATTACAAATATATACACATTTAGACTTGTTCATAAATTTTATACACGATTAAATGGTTAGTTTATGAGTGCCTTAAAAAATACTCTTATAATTTTAATCTTTTTGAAAGTGATTGTTTAATAATAATTCTCTACTTGAATATCATGAGATGTAAATTCTACTTTTACAATTGTATATATTTCAAGTTCATTCACAATTTGCTCACCTGATGACATATATAGCACGTATAAAATGTCTAAAAGGACATCTTAAATTTTTCTTTTGAAAGTAATAATAAATTCTTATGAACAAATAAATGTGAAGGTCTTCCAAAACCAAACGAGATTTATTAGAAAAGTTCATATTGCAATTATTTTAAAGCATAAATCTGAATATGTTGAATTGCATGTGCACACAAAACCAATATCTTATTTTTTCCAATATTTATATTGTACAACATGTTAATGCTCATAAAAGGTGATGTGTCAAGCACAATAATGCATAACAATACATAAGGAAAAATTTAATTAAATGGCATGTCACATCTCATACAATTTATTACATTGATAAATCTAAAAGACATCATCATTACAACAAGCAAGGTGGCTCAAGCAAAAGAATTACCAATTACACGACAAAACTACCATGATAAACTTTATCATATGAGAGAGTATAAATATGTTTACAAAATCAACATCAACCCATCTCCATAATCAAACTTTTGCAAAACCATTTAAGCTCCTTGCATAATGTATACATAGAAATTTATTACCACATTGAAGAAGAAAAATTTAAGACTTTTTCCTTTTGAATTTAATGTAAGCAATCATTAATATATTCAATTTTAGAAATTATAATAGGTGTTGAATCTTTTGTTCACTCTTGCATATTTCCTTTAGTGTAGTTACATGTGATTTTCTTCAACTACATATTAGTAGCTTTATTCTTTACAAATTTTGTTAGGTTCAATAAAAATAATTTATTAATTGAAGGTTGAAAATATAGAATAAAAAAGAATTACTATTTTTAAAACATTCCATATGGTAATTAAAATGTTATGAGCGTTCAAATTCTCTATGGTAATTGAAATGTTATGGACATACAAATTCTACCATTGCAAATATATATCTGGTCCGGTAAAAAAATTTACATCGCTTGAGATGTTGAGTTTAGGAGAATGTCCAAGAGCAAAGTTCTAATATTGATTTTCTGACATGCTGATTTTCTTTCTTTTCATATTTTAGACTATCATCCCCATGATGGATCATAGATTGTAATCCTAAACATTGATGATGATAAAAACTTATATAATTGATTTGGGAAACTATTTGATAGATTAAAATGGATTGCGGAAATCTGACATTGTTAGTTTTAATATTCGCAAAAAGGTTGGTTGACAATAAATCTGCACATTAAATAAGTGGAGCTCCAAAATTTGCAAAGAATTAACAAGTGTACAAATAATTATACTCTTTATAGTACAGAAAAATTATCATCATTACTCGGGGGCGACCGTGTCCGCGACCCCGGTCGAGATGCGGCGGCGGCCTGCGAGCAAAAAGCCAGCGCCGTCTCCAAACTAGCAACGATCTCCGTCATAGAAGGCCGATCTTTCCCTTCCAAATTGACGCAGTCCATCGCCGTATAACCCACAAAAGTAACCGCCTCGATCTCATAAGGCCGCGGCGGGGGCAAGCGATCGTCGAGAATAGAGGGCAGATCGTCGTTTACTATGTAAGGCAACGCAAAATCCACAACATTTCTGGGCCCTCCGCTGCCGTCATGCCGGTGAATCGCCTTCTTCCCCGTGAGGAGCTCCATGAGCACAACGCCGTAGCTGTAGACGTCGCTCTTCGTCGTCAGGTGCTGCATCTTGTAATACTCCGGGTCGATGTACCCCACGGTTCCGGCGGCCATGAGAGACAGATGGGACTCCTCGTCGAGGGGGCCGAGAAGGGAGAGCCCGAAGTCCGAGACCTTGGCGTTCCACGACCCGTCGAGGAGTATGTTGGACGATTTTATGTCGCGGTGAATGATCGGCGGCACGGCGTATGTGTGTAGGTACTCCAGTCCACGTGCCGCGTCGAGGGCGATCTTGATCCGCATCGCCCACGAATCCAACGGCGGGCTTATCACCTCGGCCTTGTGGAGGTGGTCGTGAAGAGACCCGTTAGACATGTACTCGTACACTAGGAGCCGTTCGTCTTCCTCCTCGCAGAAACCCACGAGTCCGACCAGATGCTTGTGGTGGAGGCGTGTCATGAAGGAGAGCTCCGAGTCGAAGGCGGATTCGTTCTCTTTGTCCTTCTTCGCGCTCCGGGCGTCGCCTCGCTTGATTGCGACCTTGCGCCCGTCGGAAAGGGTGCCCAGATAGACCGTGCCGAAACTGCCGGAACCCAGCTTGGAGTCGTCGGAGAAGTTTCCGGTAGCGAGGGAGAGGTCCGCGAGGGTGAATTCCTCCGCCTTGTCGCCGCGCTTCGACTGGCCGCTGCGCTGCCGTCGGACTTCGGCAGTCTTTGATGTGCCGCTCCGCTGGCGGCGCACTGGCCCGAAGGCGCCTCTGGCTGAGATTTGGCGCTTCGGTTGAGACGGGGAGGAGCTTTGCTGCTGCTGCTGCTGCTGTTGTTCTTGTTCTCTCTCTGCGTCGCAGACCCGCCCGCTGCATTGGCGAGCGAGGCGGAAGTATTTGTTGTAGATTAACCAGGTGATTGAAATGACCCCAACTAAGATTCCGATGGATCCCAACACCGCTAGGACAATTGCTGCCCGGGACATTTTCCTTACGGTCCGCGTCGAACTGGGCAGAAGGGCGGGCGCTGGAGAAGAAATTGGGGGCGGAGGAGGAGGAGGAGGAATTGGGGGAGAACAGGGGGTGCAAATGACCCGAGACGATCCCTTGCAGAGGACGTCCGAATTGGGAAAAATCCCACAGGAGCACGAGCTCGAATTTCTCGATTCGCATACGCCCGGGAGAGTGTTGTTCAGCGGGCCGATGAGAAACGAATCCCCAAATAATCCCCCGCCCCAACAGAGCACCGTCAGATTGCTCATCAAGATCCCGCACGCGAACCCGTCGATGCCCACGATCGCCTCGAAGGGGACGTCCTGCGGGTACCGAATCGAGCCCCAACAAACAAGTGTCCCGTTTCTGATCAGCTTGGCGCACACATAGTTTGCCCCGACCACCAGGGAATCGAATCCTCCCGTGCTCTGCACCACGCCGCTCAACGGCCCCCAACAGATGACATTCCCGTCGACTGCAATCCCGCAGAGGCTCGAATTTCCGGCGGAAATCGAACTCATTGCCCGAGTCTCGACCACTGGCGGATTTGCCCCCCAGCATTGGACTGTAGAATTCGATGCAACGATCCCACAGGCGAACTCAGACCCGACTGTAATTCCCGTGAAATTCACACTCCTAGACGGGGAATCCAGCCCCCTCCAGCAGAAAACATCCCCCCGGCCTTCATACAACCCGCAGGCATGCATTCCCCCCGCTGCAATCTCCATCACACGGCTTCCATTCGACAGCCTTTTCCTAAGTCGCGTTTCCGTGTCCCAACAAAAAACTCGGAGCCGATCCTCTGTTAACCCACAAACGCCGCCATTACCGCCGGAGATTCCCATAAAGCCCGCACCCAGAGAAAAAGCACTTCGCTGGGTCGAATTCCAACACATGATATTCCCATTTCCCCCGCTGGAAATCACGCAAACTGTGCTCACATTCCCCGCATAGCTTGCAGAAATCGTCGACATCGAGCTCCCCTGAGCATCTGCTCTGTGAGAACACATCACGGCACAGACCCACAACAATCCAGCCAAAAATTCCCATTTATTTCGTCCCCGCGACTCGAACCGACGACCAAAAGCCACGCTCATTGCAAGCAGCAGCCACATCCATCCCAATGCCAGTGCTCCGTTCAAACCGAATTCAGAATTAGCAAAAGTCGCGAGTTCGAATCCCCCTGCTTCCCACATTCAAAGCTCTGGAATCCGCTTTACACAAGACGCCGACTGAGAAGGCATTTATATGGCCAACTGCTTCTGACCAACTTCGACGAAACTATTTCCGCTCTCACTCAAGAATAAGAATATGGGGTTGTGGGAAAATGAGAAAAAGTCCCACACGGCCATTGTTGGACTTGATCTTTTTCGTGCCCAAACTCATGAAATAGGAGGTCAAATTTACTCGGTCTTTGCGTGAGAAGCGACCGACTATTGTTTTAATGACCAGAGAACAGGGAAACGTTTGTAATAGATGGATTTGGAGTGCGTTCAGAGAGTTGTTTAACGCGTGGGGTCGGACTACTTCCGGCTTCACTAACCCGGTAAATCTCTCAGTCAACTTCCTCTACACCTTCTAAGAATATAGTTTCGTCTGTCTTCTAGTTTCTTTCCAAGACCATTTCCACGTTATTCCATTCAATCCTTTTAATTAGAATTAATTCTTGATTGTATCAAGAGATTCAATTGATTAATCACATCCATGAGTGTGATGGTATATTTATCTCGAAACCATGATATAAGAGAGGAGGCTATGGTGTGGTGTTGGTTTTGACTAAATGAGTATCCTTTAATTTTGACTTCAAGTCAAAGAGATATCAACACAAGTTATGTTCATATACTAAATAGTTAAAAAAATCATAGATATTATAATTTTTCTAGAAATATTAATATTTGATCTTAGTTCAATTGATTGAACACAAGTAAGGAATGTGTTGATATTTTAAAAAATCAAATCACATGTCAAGACTCAACCCCAAAACATATCTTTGTAAGCAACAAAGCCACACTCATGGTGGCCTTACGAAACCAACGCCCCTCAATCTTTGACTCTCAATCAAAGAGATATCAACATAATCTATGCTCTTACGTTAAATAGAAGAACAAATCCATAGATAATTTAAAGATTTTTATAACTATTAATATTTGATCATGTTCAGTTAGACTAATTAGATGTGGTTTTCTTTGACTACCTATTAGTTAAATCATCTATCAAGACTCAAGTCGCAAAACTTAAAGCAACGAAACCACTGTAATGATGGACTTGATGAAACAAATGCCCCTCAATCTTTGACTCAATCTAAGAAATATCAACATAATCTATGCTCATATATTAAATTAAAAAACAAATTCATAGATAATTTAAAGTTTTTAAATAATTTTCATATGATCATATTTAAGTTTTTAGTTTAATTGATTAAACACAACTAATGGTGTGATGTTACCTTCTTTAATTAAATCATACATCAAGATTCAAACCCCCAAAAATATGTTATAAGGGAAGAGGCCACAAATGTGGAAGTTTTGACAATATAGATACCCATTAATTTTTGATTCTTAGTCAAAGAGATACCAACATAATATAGCCAATCATGTATTAAATAGAATAGTAATACAAATCCATGGATAGTATACAAATTAAAATAAATTTTGATAATATGTTAAATTATTAGAGTTTTAGTTTATATTGATAAATATTGGGTAATGAAGTTCCACTTTTGTGAAAGATAATGTTCACTTTAGTCCTACATCTATGGTTTTCATAGAAATCTAGAAAGCTATAGAATAAAAACTTTGGTGAAAGATAATGTTCAATTTAGTCCTACATCTATGGCTTTCATCAAAATCTAGAGAGCCATGGTATATTTATCTCAAAACCATGATATAAGAGAGGAGGCTATGGTGTGGTGTTGGTTTTGACTCAATGAGTATCCCTTAATTTTGACTTCAAGTCAAAGAGATATCAACAAAAGTTATGTTCGTATATTAAATAGTCAAAATAATTATAGATAGTATAATTTTTTTAATAAATATTAATATTTAATCTTAGTTTCAATAGATTTAACACAAGTAATGAGTGTGTTGATATATTTTTTAATTAAATCACATGTGAAGAGTCAACCCCAAAACATATGTTATAAGCAACAAAGCCATTGTAATGATGGACTTGATGAAACAAATACCCCTCAATCTTTGACTCTTAGTCAAAAAGATATCAACATAATCTATGCTTTTATATTAAATTGAAAAACAAATTCATAGATAATTAAAAGTTTTTTTATAATCAACATATGATCATATTTAAGTGTTTAATTTAATTGATTAAACACAAGTAATGAGTGTGATGGTACCTTCTTTAATTAAATCATCTATCAAGATTCAAACCCCCAAAAGTATGTTTATAAGGGAAGAGGCCACGACTGTGGAAGTTTTGACAAAATAGACACCCATTATTTTTTGACTCTTAGTCAAAGAGATACCAAAATATTCTAGACACTCTTGTATTAAATAGAATAGTAATACAAATCCATGGATACTATACAAATTGGAATAAATTTTGATAATGCATTAAATTATGAGAGTTTTAGTCTCTATTGATAAATATTGGATAATGAAGTTCCACTTTGTGAAAGATAATTTTCACTTTAGTCCTACATCTATGGCTTTGATCAAAATCTATAATGACCTTTTGTTTAGTCTTTGGTCCTTGCATTTCTTATTTTTTTAAAATATGTTGGCTTTGATGCTTTTGCTTTTACACACACACACACACACACATGTACATAGATCTCTCTCTTGTATTGTGTATATATTTACATTTACAAAATAAATTTTACACAATCAAATCCAAAGTCTAGTTGTATTGTGTATATATTTAATTAACGTCATGTAATTTTGATGCTTCATAAAGGATGTGTGATAGACTTCTAGATCAAAATGTCTACAACTTTTCCATCAAAATTATAGATCATGCTTCATGATCCATTGTAGAGTGAAACTGAAAGAAAATATATTCTCGTTCCTATCCCTCCGAGATTCTAGAATTATTTTCCCTTCATCTATTTAGTCCTCCTAGTCTTTCCTTTCCTCTTAGGTTCTAGAACCCATTTCCTTCATTTTATTTAGCCTCTTTAAGTTGTTGTTATTTTCTAATTAATTTATTTAATGATATATTGAAAGAAAATATAATTTGAATTTTTTTAAAAAAAATTTGCATGCCATCCTTCATATCTATCTATCTATCTATCTAATGTCTAAAGGCATTGTATAAAGGTAGCATGAGGTGGATTGTAACAATGTGAGTGAGTTGAGGGTGTTAACAAAACCTCTTATGTTTTGACTCGAATATAAAAAATATTTAGATGTCAAAATATCAAAATAAATTATTAACATAATAGTTTTTAAATGAATATAAAGATATTTAAAAGAAATAATTAACTATAACATAATCACAATGCATAGAATATTAGTAGACATTAAGAATTCTTATTTCAATTGAAAATATACTTTATAAATTTATATTTTAATGATTTTTTAAATCATAATAAGAAGTACAAATTTTAAATATAAAAAAATATTTTGAATAATTAGATTTTTAATAAATTAGAATAGAAAAAATACTATTATGAAAAGGAAAATGGGGATACAATAAAATTCAAATGTAAACGTGTATAACAAATATAATATAAACTAAAATAAAATAATTTTAGATAACTATATTTAAAATGTCTATACTAATTTACTGTTTGGATTAACAATGTAAATATAATTAATTATATTATATAGCTATATGGTGAAAAAAATCCAATCACTATCATACTATGATTAATTATGTCAATATTATCTTTTATATAATAAAATGTTATATCCTATTTTACATTGTCATGCATTGTAAATCCTAAGGATGATTTTTCTATCAAATCAGTTGATAATGGACCATTAAAGAAAGGCAACCCAAGAGTTTGTGGTAGAAAGTTTGGAATCCTCAAAGAAGTCTGAAAAATAAGTTTTTCTAGCGACAACAATGCATACTAAAATACTCAATCAAGACAATTTTATAAAACATAGATTCTAGCTATAATAGATGTGTGTAATGTAAACAAGAGGCAGAAACTATATTCTACGTCTTCATTGTAAATATGCCCAAGATTATTAAGAATGATTTTGCAAAAGCTTTAAACTCATTGGGTCAGAAGGCTACCCAATAATTGACTTCATAATTATTCAGTTAACATTAGAGTTTGATGCAAGGAATATTATTCCCTTGTATAGAATGAATTCCTCAACTATCTTACATTCATCATATAAGAGAGGAGGCTATGGTGTGGTGTTGGTTTTGACTAAATGAGTATCCCTCAATTTTGACTTGAAGTCAAAGAGATATCAACACAAGTTATGTTCGTATATTAAATAGTAAAAAAAATCATAGAGAATATAAATTTTTAATAAGTATTAATATTTGATCTTAGTTCAATTGATTGAACACAAGTAAGGAGTGTGTTGATACTTTTTTTAATTAAATCACATGTCAAGACTCAACCCCAAAACATATCTTGTAAGGAACAAAGCCACAGTCATGGTGGCCTTACGAAACCAATGCCCCTCAATCTTTGACTCTCAGTCAAAGAGATATCAACATAATCTATGCTCTTACGTTAAATAGAAGAACAAGTCCATAGATAATTTAAAGATCTTTAGAACTATTAATATTTGATCATATTTAGTTAGACTAATTAGATGTGGTTTTCTTTGATGCCTATTACTTAAATCATCTATCAAGACTCAAGTCTCAAAACTTATGCTATAAGAAATGAAGCCACTGTAACGATAGACTTGACAAAACAAATACCCCTCAATCTTTGACTCAGTCTATAAGAGATATCAACATAATATATACTCTTATATTAAATTGAAAAACAAATTCATAGATACTTTAAAGTTTTTTTATAGTCATCATATGATCATATTTAAGTGTTTAGTTTAATCAATTAAACACAACTAATGAGTGTGATGGGTACCTTCTTTAATTAAATCATACATTAAGATTCAAACCCTCAAAAGTATGTTATAAGGGAAGAGGCCACAACTGTGGAAGTTTTGACAAAATAAATACCCATTAATTTTTGATTCTTAGTCAAAGAGATACCAACATAATCTAGCCACTCATGTATTAAATAGAATAGTAATACAAATCCATGGATAGTATACAAATTTAAATAAATTTTGATAATGTGTCAAATTATGAGAGTTTTAGTTTATATTGATAAAGATTGGATAATGAAGTTCCACTTTGGTGAAAGATGATGTTCACTTTAGTCCTACATCTATGGCTTTCATTGAAACCTAAAAAGTTGTAGAATAAAAACTTTGGTGAAATTTAATGTTCACTTTAGTCCTACATCAATGGTTTTCATCAAAATCTAGAAAGCCATGGTATATTTATCTCAAAACCATGATATAAGAGAGGAGGCTATGGTGTGGTGTTGGTTTTGACTAAATGAGTATCCCTCAATTTTGACTTCAAGTCAAGGAGATATCAACACAAGTTATGTTGATATATTAAATAGTCAAAAAAATTATAAATATTAATATTTAATCTTAGTTCAATTGATTTAACACAAGTAATGAGTCTGTTGATATCTTTTTTAATTAAATCACATGTGAAGACTCAACCCAAAACATATGTTGTAAGCAACAAAGCCACAGTCATGGCGGCCTTATGAAACTAATGCCCCTCAATCTTTGACTCTCAATCAAAGAGATATCAACATAATCTATGCTCTTATGTTAAATAGAAGAATAAATCTAGAGACAATTTAAAGATTTTTATAACTATTTATATTTGATCATTTTTAGTGAGACTAATTAGATGTGATTTTCTTTGATTGCCTATTAGTTAAATCATCTATCAAGACTCAAGTCCCAAAACTTATGTTACAAGCAAAAAAGCCATTGTAGTGATGGACTTGATGAAACAAATACCCCTCGATCTTTGAATCTTAGTTAAAGAGATATCAACATAATCTATGCTCTTAGATTAAATTGAAAAATGAATTTATAGATAATTAAAAGTTTTTTATAATCAACATATGATCATATTTAAGTGTTAAGTTTAATTGATTAAACACAAGTAATGAGTGTGATAGTACATTCTTTAATTAAATCATCCATCAAGATTCAAACCCCAAAAGTATGTTATAAGGAAAGAGGCCATGATTGTGGAAGTTTTGAAAAAATAAATACCCATTAATTTTTTACTCTTAGTCAAAGAGATACCAGCATAATCTAGACACTCCTGTATTAAATAGAATAGTAATACAATTCCATGGATATTGTACAAATTGGAATAAATTTTGATAATGTATTAAATTATGAGAGTTTTAGTTTCTATTGATAAATACTGGATAATGAACTTCCACTTTGGTGAAAGATAATGTTCACTTTAGTCCTACATCTATGGCTTTGATCAAAATCTATAACGACCTTTTGTTTAGGCTCTAATCCTTGCACTTTAAAAAAAGAAGTTTTCTTTTACTTTTTGAAAAGGGTTCATAACTATAAATATTTATTCATATCTAAACTTATAGTTTGATTAGTTAAATACAAGGTAACTATACCTTCTTAAATCAAATCATCCACAACATTCAAACCCCAAAAAGTATGTTATAAGGAATAAGTATATTGTTATGGTGGCTTTGATGAAATGGATATCTCTTAATCTTTAACCCCCTAATCAATAAATGTCAACATTATCTATGCTAGGCAAGAATCTTGCATGTGTGTGCGCGCGCATGCACACACATGCACATGTACATCTCTCTCTCTCTCTCTATATATATATATATACACACACACACACACACACACACACACACACACACACACACACACACACACACACACACACACACACACACACACACACACACACACACACACACACACACATGTGCTTTCAATTGAAGAGATGTATGTATAGTGTGTTCTCCTAGTTAAATAACAAAATAAAATCATAGATACTATATTTTGTATTCTTTAACTCTTTTCATCCTAATGATATATCATGAAATGTGACTTGAAACATTTGCAAAATAAATTTTACACAATCAAATCCAAAGTCTACTTGTATTGTGTATATATTCTATTAGAGTCGTGTACAATACTTATGTACAATACTTCCCCAATCGGTCACCACAATCTAACAGGCTCTTTTCTTCCAAAGTTCACCCAATAGGTCCATTTTCTTAGTAGAAAGATTAGATTGATCCCAATTTGGAATCACAATCTCTTCATCTAGGTCAATATCATCAATGACCTTTTATTTCCCTTGTCCTTGGTTTCTAAAGAAGGTATGACTTCTTTCCCTTTGCCTCTCTCTTCTTTATCAACTGAATCCTTCCTAGCATGATGCTTAGCTATGCTTGAGATGGGAGCATGTTGCTTGGTTGCTATTGGATTGGAACTTAGTGAAAATGCAATATTGCTTACTTTACTACTCAGTTGAACTTGGTTCAACTCAGTAGGTTGTAACTTGGGTGTTGTCTTAATTAGCTCAGAGCTTGAAGGAGTGGTAGGGAGAGATGCCATGACCTCTTCTACAATTTTCTCATGATTAGACTCTTCAAAGGTCTAAACTTCTAGAAAATCTCCCTCTTCTTTTATATCAAAAATGTTTTTCCACATTTTGGATGTGGACTATAAAAATCCTCAATTTTATTTTACAAAATTTTAAATGCTTTAAATCTAGGAGGCTTTCTACTTTCATGCTTAGACATTCCCTCCTTTACTTCCTTCACGGAGAGATTTGGCATAATCTTCTTTAGATTTTGTTCTCTGATGTCTTTCTCTATTATGATTGCATTGGCCCAATGGTGAGAGACAACCTTTAGTAGGGCTTCAGGAGCATGTCCTTTCAGGTCATTGGGGTGATACTTCCACTTTGCCATTTTCTCCACCAATACATCTTCAATATGTTTCTGCTCATCCTTGCTTCTAGTTTCATAATTGAGGTATTTGAAATCAGCCATGCCACTTCCTTCCCTTACTAATTTCAACCTTTGTTCAAAGGTTGGTGGGGGATTCTTCAGTGAGATGATTATAGTGTTATCTTCATCTTCATCATCATCATCATCCATCCTCAATTTCCTTATTGGTTTCTTGGGCTTGGTGGTAGTAATCATAGGGGTAGAAGACTTTGGTACCTTTACCTTCTTCGTAGGAGGTTCCTTTGCCTCTTCTTCTTCCTCTTCTACATCATCACCTTTTCCCTTGGTAAGCATGAGAGATGCATTAGATTTGCCAAATTTATTCTCAAGGTTTTCTATCCTTTTCTTTCCTCTCTTCAAGATTTGAGGGATTTGAATCTCAATTGAAATTCTAGTTTTGGCTTCTGCATAAGTTCCAAAAATAAGTAGACTTGAGATCCACTGGTTCATTGACAAGGGTTGTGTCATTAACGTTAACTTCATAAACCCATGCAATCCTAGGTCTGACTTCTTAAAATGTGAACTTTGTCACAATTAACTAGGAAACAAAAGTCTTGCTCAAAATCATCTACCAATTGTTTAGGGATCCTAAACCTATTTTGCATCTTCTCCTTAAAGTTCTCAAAATATGCATCCATGATGCCATCAAAATTCTCACCCATTTCATCTTATATAATCATTGATCTGATATAGTACAAGTGTGTCCTTCTTCCATACAACATTCCCTTTGGATGGAAATAAATTTTGCACATAGAAAAATAAACACATTAGAAGAGATCCAAACTTACATGAATTGTTCTTGGAAGCTCAGATGCTCTCCATGTTCTTGCTCAACTAAATGCATTGTAGCTTGGCAAGATCAAACGATAGGTTCTTCTTCACCATCTTGTATGCTAGGTCAACTACTTCATAAGGAACATTGCTGGGTTGACTTGACTTGTAGATTTTGTGAGCTATGACATGAATTCCAAACTTGATTTCCATGTTAGTCATGTTATTCAGCTTCATGCCTCTATTGTCCCATTCAACTAGGGTTATCTTAGCCAGCTCTCCTCATGCTATAGTTTTGGTTGCCTTGGACTTCTCCATCATTGGGTAACCAATGATTCAATGGATCATCTTCTTGGTGATTGGAACTAGTTTCTTGATCTAGAAGGTCATGTCATGGACTTGACTCAATACAAACCTAATCCATTTCACTTGAAAGTTCCTTGGCATGTGAAAGATATGGCATAAACCCTTGACTTTTAGGTGCTTATGTTCAAGTTTCAATGCTCACACAATGCACCAAATGCCTAATCTAGCTTGAAATTACCAAATTATTTAATTGAACAGTGGTAAAATGACCTTACATCATGGATTAGGAGTACCTTCAGAGGGATGGCCAAGTGTGCTCCCTTGGGATCCTTCTCTTCAACGATTGTAGGGTATAATTTGAAGTTAGGTACTTTGCAATCTACATTCTTGACCAACATCTTGGAACCCTTCTTGACCTTTGTGCTTGATGAAGCTACCATTATGTTCAGTTGATGAAGAACTTTAGATGGTAAGCTTGCCTGAAAACTTAGCTTGTTAACAAAGTTTCACTCAAGAATGTTTAGGGGTTTGATGAATGCTCTACATAGTTTTGATCTTTGAATTCATGGTGAAATAATAAACCTTTGACATCTCCTTTTATAAGAATTTCAACTCTTAGGGCCTCATTAATACTACATACTATGGTAGGTGAAATAAGCTTGGTTGGTGAACATTGAACTCGACAATCATTCATTTTTCGAGAAACTCAATTAAAACTTTGAACTCCAACTCAACAAGAACTTTTCATCGCAAATTTTAGTTAGGTCATATGAATCAATTAAGTCATATAACCCAACTTTACTTGGTTATACCATCTTGAATCGGTAAAAAATAATTATTCTTTTATGCATTTGATATGCTAATTTGGACTTGCTTTTCTACTTGACTGGAGCTGATGTGAGATCTTCTTTTTTATTACAATTCCAATGATTTTCTTGGATACTTACTCGGAGGTGGATATGTCACCCAACTCATTGACTTGGGTGTCAACAACTTCACTATTTTGGCTTGAGCTCTCTAGAGATTTCCTCACCCATTTTTTCTTCATTTGAGTCCTAATCTTATCAACTTTTGTTTTCTTTTCATCTTCAACAATAGCTCGATTGATACAATTTTTTGATAGATGACCAAGTTCTTTGCATACAGAGTATCTTTTGGTAGTATTATTTTTCTCAAGTGAGTCCTCATACACTTAGCTCTAATGTGTCCATATTCTCTACATAGATAACATATGTACCAATTGTTTTAATCCCAACTTATAAATGCTCCTGCTATTGGGCCAGTGTTCCATTATTTTGTTCTCCATTCTGAGGATTTATGACCTTGCTTTTTGTATGTAAAACATTTTCCTTCAAACCTTGGTTTGTCTTTACATCCACTTGCTCTATGACCAGGCTTTTTGCAACTGTAGCAATTTCCATTGAATTTTGACTTTCCATACTCCAAAATTTGTTTGATGAGTATCCTATCTTTCCAAAATAATCGTGTGTAAGTCTTTTATTCTTTTTAGCTCCTTGTTGTGATGATTCTCCTTGTTCAGTGTAACCCAATCCTATTTTCCCCTTGTGTCTCTTTTGAGACATTTTAGCCAATTAATTCATGCTTTCTTATGATCTCATCATTCTTTCAATGCTTTCTTTTTTTTCTCTAATATCATTCCTGATTCTATTATTTTATGTCCTTAAATTGATGACTTATTGATTTGTACTATTCAGTTGATTTATCATATCTGCCCAATGTAATGAGAGTTGGTGGATTTCATTGTTCTTTTCTTCTAGTCTAGTGTTGAGTAATATTTTTTCATCTTCTACCATCTCTTTATCATTTTCATCTTTGTTCCTTAATTCCATAACTTCACATATCTTGACTAAATGCATCTCATGTTCTCTTTTCAATTTTTTGACTTCTTCTTGTAGAATGTGGTTCCTTCCAAGTGGGTGGGGGGGGGGGGGGGTGGGCGGGTTGGGGGTGAATCAAGAACCACTTGAAACTTCTTTTTCTTTTATTTCACTCTATAGATGATCTAATCTACTTGCATGCATGGAACATAAAGCAATAAAAGTAACAACACCATCACTCTTAGACACAAGAATTGGTAACCCATAAACCCTCCAAGTAGAAGGTAAAAATAGGGTGGGGATGACACCCACAATGCTTCACTACAATAGTAATAAAGTTGGCCTATTAAGGCTTACAATTGATCACTTCCAGTGATCTACTTAGTTAAGAGTAAGAAGGACTGTTATGTCCACCTTGTGAAAGGATTTATACAGTACAATACAGTATGCACTGGGTTAAGAGATTTTGCAAGGACTATTAGGTCCACTTGGTTAGAGGATTTGACCGATGCACCTATTAGGATGAATAAGTGGATTGATCTTTGCTGAGCAACTTGGTTTGCTAAATAAGATCCTTTGATCTAATCTAATCACAGGATTGTGATAGATGAGTCTCTTCCTTTTCTCTATACTACTTGTAACCTTCTAATTACTCTTCCCTATCATATATCTCTTCTCTACAATGTTCTTCAATTGTATTCTTATTCTTCTTGATGGCGAAACAAAGTAACTTAGATTTATATCCATCTAAAGAAATTACATTGACAATTCGACTACTAAGATATCATAATAGTTTCAAACAATAATATACCAAGTATGTCAAAGATAGGTGCTAGTTATTTAAGATTTACAAAAGAATATATACAAATAGTGTTCCTAATAAGTGGTTTCTAGAAATTGGATTATACCTCCTAATAGGGATGGAATCTAGTTGATTTCAATTAAACAAAGGTAGAAGAAATCTCATTGATAATATGGTTGAGTACACGAAGTCTGAGGTTGCCAGTATAAAGATTTGTGGAGATTGTGAGCCAAAAATGTTATGTAATTGAGAAAAGATTTAATGTAGCATGTATTGTTTTATCTTAATGAGATCTTATTGTAATTATAAATTGAGAAAGCCTGAAGGTTAACTCAAAAAATTAATTTGATGATTTGGTATAAGGGAAAGTTGTTTTCCCTTTGATTAGATTATGAAATAGAATATATGATGTAAGAAAGAAAGAAAGAAAACTATAGGTGCAAATTTCATGTGAGTAAAAAATCTAAGGCATTTGTGTAATGTGATTTTGTAGATCTGGTATTGAGATCTAAGAAGTATTTGGTGCAATAGAGGCATTGTGAAAGAGAAAAGTAATTGGATTTGGTAGAGAGTGTCAGTGGAAAATTGATCTTTTGGTATTGTTCTGAAAGGAATATAGAGAGGATAGTTGGACAGTCGGTGGTCTTTCCCCTAAATATATTTGGATAGTGGATCCTTTTGTCTTCCACAACTCTTAATATGGTTGGCACAACTCCTAATAGGTTGGAATCTCCTCACAAGGAGTCAAACTCTCCTACTGGGGACTATTATGTACTGAATGTATTTAATTGGATCCTAATAGAATCCATACTTTTGTGAGGAACTTATATATTAGTACATCATTTTGTGGGTACCATCCCCACTGGGGATTATTGTGTATGGTTATCTTCTTAAGGTTATTGCATTTGCTGATTACATGTTTCAGATTTAATAAGTGGAATAAATAATGTTTTGATTGGATAACTAATTCACCCTCTTATTTATCTTGGTGGAGTTTACCCTCTAACAATTGGTATTAGAGCATCAAGCCCTTGAAGGAAAATCTTAACAACTTAAGGAGATCTATGGTGAGTCATTATAGAAAGGATAGTCTGAAGTTTGATGGAACCAATTGTGATGATTGGAAAGAGAAGATGAAGACACATTTACTATGCATGGGTATAGTATATTGGTTGATTAATAAGAATGAGAAAGATGTGATTGAAGAAGACAAGCTTGAAGATTGTACTAAAAGATAGAGAGAGTTGCCAGAGAAGCACTTTTGTCAACCCTTCCTAAAAATGAATATAGTCAGGTAAAATATTTAAGATTAGTATATGAAATTTGGAAATATTTAGAATCTACTTATGAAGGTGATAAGAATTCTAAGAATTTTAAATTACATAATTAATGGATATGTTTGTTTCAGTAGGCTAAAATAATGAAAGATGAATATGTAAGAAGTTATTTTGGTAGGATATCATAAATTATTGTAGGAATTAAAGCATGTGATGGGAAGAAGGATAAAGATGAAATTGTATGGAAGATCTTGAATAATTTGTCAATTTCATATAATAAGATAGCATAGATGATTGAACAGGTTATACCTTGCACAAAGAAGTTTAGAAGAAAAATTCTTCTTGGAAGATTGGAAGCAATAGAGATAAGTTTGAGACTAAGTGGAGATTTCCTGTAATTGAGACATCATTCAATGCATTGAGTGTTAGGGCTACATTGATAAGGAGTGAAAACACTAGTGGAGATTATCCTAGTAGCAACAAAGGAAGAACCAAAGAAGATAGAAAAATTGAAGAAACAATTTCCCTACTTGTGAAAAGAGAACCTGAAGGTAAAAAAATAGTTAAATGTTTGAGTTGTGATGAATATGGTCATTTTTCTTATAAATGCCCTAAGAGAGTAAAGAAGTATAAGAGGAATTTCAAGCTAAGGAGGCCTAGAGAATGCCTTTATGCAAATGATGAAGATCTAGAACCTAGTATGGAAAGTTTCTTGAGTGAAAGTGATACTACAAGTGATATAATAAGATTTGTTTCAATTAAAGAAAGTGCTAAAAATGATGTTAGAGAAGAAAAGGCATTAGTGTCACAAGTTGAAAATAAGAAATTTGATTGGATCATACACACTAGTTATTCACATCATATGACCGATGATATGAATAAATTTGTTGAGTTCAATAGTTGTGATGGAGGAATTGTTAGAGTTGGAAACAATGAAACTTGTCATATAAAGGGAATGGGATCTATTACTCTTGATGGTAAAACTAACATTGATGATATTTATTTTGTTGATGGTCTAAAGAATAATCTTCTGAGTGCTAGACAATTACTTGATAGGGGATATTAGTTATAGTTCATAGAATGGACATGTATCATCAAGGACAAAGATGGTAAGATGATTAGTACAAGAACAAGATAAAGAGGTAATGTTTCTCAGTTGAACCCTATAAAGATGCCATGCTTGGTTTCTAAATTTTATAATAGTTGGATGTGGCACAAGAGGTATTTTGACATTAATTTTGACAACATTGTAAAAGTGAGCAATACACTTGCTGTTAAATATTTACCTAAAATAGTGAAGCCTACTAACATGGTATGTAAGGAATGTGTTATGGCTAAGAAGAAGAAAAGTTCTTTTCCAAATAAGAAGTTTAGTACATCAAAAAACTTGGAGATAGTACACAAAGACTTGAGTGGTCCTAGAAAGACAAGAGCATTCTATGGTGATAGGTACTTCATCATTCTTGTTGATGATTTTAGTAGGATGATGTGGGTAGCATTTCTTAGAGATAAATCTGAAGCATTTAAGATGTTTAAAGTGTTTAAGAATAGAGTTGAGAATGAATCTAGATTAAAGATTAAGTGTTTAAGATCTAATAGAGGTGGAGAGTTTACCTTGAATGAGTTTAATAGTTTTTGCAAAGTAAATGGCATTAAAAGACAACTTTCAGCCCCAAAGACACCTAAGAAAAATGGTATAGTAGATGGGAGAAAAAAATTAGTAACAAAGGAGATGAAAGCTATGATTGTTGAGAATAATGTCTCAAAGATATTTTAGAGAGAAGCAGTTAACACAATAGTACATACAATGAACATAGTTTAGATCAAACAAGGCACTGGTAAAACCTCTTATGAGATTTGGTTTGAACATGCACCCTGATTTAAGTACTTCAAAGTTTTTGGAAGTAAGTGCTACATTAAGAGAGAAGATGGCATTGGTAAGTTTGATGCACTAAGTATGTTTCTTGGTTATTCATTGAAGAGTAAAGCATAAAAATGTTTTAATCAAATAAATAAGACTATTGTTGAGAGAAAAAATGTAAGTAATGACGAGAAGCTTAGGATTCAAGAAAGAATACTTGATTATGATTCAAATGAAGAGACTAACCCAAAGGAAAACCAAGAGAATTTTGAGATGTTTTATGAGGCTAAAATAGAATTATAGAGTGATGTACAAATTGTGGAACAAAGAGAAGAACCAAGGAGTGAACCTAGAGTTGAAGTAAGAGTTGATATAGTGACACCAAATAAGAACTTGAGAAAGAATCCTCCAACTGATTATATTATTGGCAGCAAGGACATATGAGTAATGACAAGGAAAAAGGCACAAAGAGAAGAACTATGTTTTATGTCTCAAGTAGAACCTAAAAGTGTAGATTAATCTAGTAAAGATGACTTTTGGATTTAAGCTATGAAAGAAGAACTAGATCGGATTGAGAAGAATGATACATGGGAGTTGGTTCCTAGACTTGAGGACAATAATGTTATAGGAACTAAGTGGGTTTTCAGGAATAAGATGAATGAACAAGGTGAGGTTGTGAGAAATAAAGCAATACTAGTATATAAAGGATATTCACAACAAGAAGACATTTATTATGAGGAAACATTTGCACCTACTATTCGAATAGAGGCAACTTGAATGTTTTTGGCATATGTGGTTAATAAGAAATTCAAAGTGTATCAAATGGATGTGAAGTCAGGGTTTTTGAATGGAGAACTTGAAGCAAAACTTTACATTGAGTAGTTTGAAGGTTTTCCTTTGACTAATGGAGGAGATATGGTCTACAATTTGAAGAAAGTATTGTATGGATTAAAACAAGCACCGAGTGTTAGGATTAAACCATTGACACAAATAACAATTACATGCAAATATAACCAATAACAGAAAATAATAGATCATGCAGAAAAGAACACAAGGTCAAGATTTAATGTGGTTCACCCAATCCCTAGACTACGTCCACCAAACAACAATTTCGATCTTATTACAATCTAGTGATTACAACCTGATTATAGTCTATAATCCCTTATAGCTCAATACTACCACAAGAACCAATTTTGCATCACAACATAACATAATAATGAAAAATACCTAACCCTAATTCCTTTTATACAAGTATTTTATGCCATTTTAGGGTTACAACATGTCAGCGATATGTTGGCCACGGCCCAAAATTTTTTTTGGGGTTGTTGCCCCAAACCTCAAAGAATTTATGAAGTATGTACAATACTTTCCTAATCAGTCATCACAAACTAACAATCTCCCACTTGGAGACTGATCCTGTAGCAATACCGCTACCACATGGGGCTCCCACTAGATCAAACCACCCTGGACTCTACTATTCTTTTATTCATGTTTAGTCTCGAAGACCAACTGAAGCCGAAGAGGAGGTCAGCTTCTCCCTTGTTACTACCTTTGTCAACATATCTATTGGATTTTCATTTGTATGTATCTTCTTTAGCTTTAACTATCCATCCTCCAAAACTGATAGAATGAAATGGTACCACAACTATATGTGTTTGGTCTTTGAAAGTAGAGCTAAATTCTTTGCAAGATGAATGGCACTGTGACTATCTGTGAACAAATAATTATCCTGCTGAGGATGTCCCAATTCTTCCACGAAGAACTGAAGCCATATTATCTCCTTGGTTATCTCTGTAGTAGCAACATACTCTGCCTCTGTAGTGGATAAAGCATTAATCTTCTGTAACCTAGAAACCCAGCTCACAGATACCCCACCAACAATAAAGATGTAACCTATAGTACTTCGCCTGGTATCAATATCGCCTACCAAATCTGAGTCAACATAGCCCTATAAATCAGTAGTAGAGCCCCCAAGGTGTAAACACTTATTGGATGTGCCTCTCAAATATTTGAGAATCCATTTGATTGCATTCCAATGCTCAATTCCTGGATGACTCATATACCTGCTAACAACTCCCACTGCATGTGCAATATTTGGCCTGGTACATACCATAGCATACATCAAACTTCCTACAGCTGAAGCATAGGGTACCTTGGACATCTTATCCTCCTCTTCCTATGTCTTGGGACACATCTCCTTAGTCAACTTCAAATGACTAGGTAAAGGTGTGCTGACAACTTTAGCATTCTCCATAGAGAAACATTGCAACACCTTCTCAACATAATCAGCCTGAGATACCATCAATGTTCTCTTTTTCCTATCTCTGCAAATCTTCATACCAAGGATTTGTTTCCCTGCCCCTAAATCCTTCATAGCAAATGCATATGCTAACTGGCGTTTTAGCCCCTTAATATGATCCATGTTAGACCCAACTACAAGCATATCATCAACATATAAACATAAAATAATGTAGCTATCATCATCCAAACTCGTAAAATAAACATAGTAATATGAATGACACCTATTATATCCATGCTCATGCATAAAACTGTCAAATTTCAGATACCATTACTGAGTTGCTTGCTTCAAGCCATACAAACTTTTCTTCAATTTGCACACTAAGTTCTCCTTACCTTTGACTGCAAATCCTTGTGGCTGAGCCATATATATCTCTTCATCCAAATCACCATGAAGGAAGGTTGTTTTAACATCCAGTTGCTCTAAATGCAAATCTATAGTAGCCACAAGACTTAAAACAGTATAGATAGAAGTCATCTTAACAACGAGAGAAAATATCTCATCAAAATCAATTCCTTTTTTCTATGCAAATCCTTTTACAACTAACTTGGCTTTAAATCTTTTCTTAGCTCCTTCCTCCTCTTTTAACCTATAAACCCACTTATTCTATAAAGCCTTTTTACCTGCAAGCAACTTGCACAAATCCCATGTCTTATTCTTCAACAAAGAGTCTATTTCATCTTTCATTGTAGACTCCCATTGAATCTTAGTATCCACCTGCATAGCTTCATCATAACTTTCAGGTTCACCAACATCAGTAAGTAAAATAGAATACAAAGAGGGAGAAAATCTTTGTGGAGGTCTAATTTTCCTTGTTGACCGTCTAACATTCACTGGTGCGTGTGGTATTTGTTGTTTTGGTTGTTGCACATCATGAGGAATGGCTGGAAGATCAGCTTTTGGAGTATCATCTAGCACTACATAATCATCTTCTTTCTTCTCATGTTGCTGCAACAGATCTTTGTACAACACTTTCTCATTGAATACGATATCCCGGCTTCTTACAATTTTATGATTTTCAAAATACCAAAGCCTATAACCAAATTCATTAATGCCATATCCAAAAAAGACACATTTCTTTGATTTAGCTTCTAGCTTGGTTCTATTTTCAGAGTCTATATGAGAAAAAGCTTTACAACCGAAGGTATTGAGAAAAGAATAACTCACCTTCTTACCATTCCATGCTTCCTCTGGAATACCACAGCCCAAAGGAGTAGAGGAACCTCTATTAATAAAATATACAATAGTATTGACAGCCTCCACCCACATGTGTAAGAGCAACCCAGCATGCAACCTCATGCTCCTTGCACGCTCCATTATAGTCCTGTTCATGCGTTCAACCACTCCATTTTCTTGTGGAGTCCTTGGAATAGTTTTTTGTCTACGAATACCATTAGTGGAGCAATAATCTTGAAATTCATGACTACAATACTCACTACCATTATCAGATCTAAGATATTTTAATTTCTTACCAATCTCATTTTCAACCAAGCATTTCCATTTCTTAAAAGTTTGAAATACATCATATTTCTGTCTAAGGAAATAAACCCATACTTTTCTAGTTGCATCATCAATAAATGTAACATAAAAATGAGAGCCATCAAGGGAAGATAGTTGAGCTCTAGTCCACATACATCTGTATGCACAAGCTCTAATTTCTCCTTTTTGTTTTCCTTCCCAGTCTTTACAAAACTCACTCTCTTTTGTTTTCCATACACACAAATTTCATAGAAATCCATATTAACACATTTCAGACGTGGTAAAACTTTCTTTGAATGAAGTACTTTCATACCTTTCTCACTCATGTGCCCAAGTCTATTGTGCCACAACGCTGTAGCAGAATCTACAACAACTATTTGTTCTTCTTGCTCAACTATAGCAATTGTTCTTGAACATTCATTTTTCTCTGAAACAATTAAAATAGAAGGAACAATATGACCTATACAAAGATATAAGGTGCCTACTTTCACAGCTTTTGCTACTACAAGGGAACCTTTTGAAACCTTCCAATTTTTATCATTAAAAGTAACTACACAACCCTCATCACCCAGCTGCCCTGCTGAAATTAAATTCCTACTTAGCCTTGGAACATGTCTTACCTCATGTAGTAGCCTATGATTCCCATTCTAAAACTTAATCTTAATTTTTCCCTTTCCAACAATTTGATAGGGTTCATTATACCCCAAATAAACAAGCCCAAAATCCCCTTGGACATAATCAATGAAATAATCTCTATGAGGTGTAACATGAAATGAAGCACCAGAATCTAAAACCCATGAATCATCAACACTTTCTAAAGATAGAAGCAAAGAATCCTCTTCAGATTTGTTACTTACCACATTTGCCTCCTTGTATCCATCTAATTTATCTCCTTCATTTTTCTTTCGATTCCAACAATCTTTCCTTTTATGACCTAGTTTCCCACAGTACCAATAGTCATTTGGTCCTCTTGATTGAGACCTCTTCCCCTGTGACTTTCTTCTTGATTTCCCATGATTTCTAGAGTTATTTCCTCTCTCAATTGTTCTACCCTTGCTTTGTCCATTCAAAGCACTTCCTGATGTAGATCCACCTGAGGATTTCCTACAAGTTTCCTCACTCAAAACAACATCGATCACATCTTCACATTTTAGGGTACTAGATCCAGGAACATAATTACTCATAGCCATTACCAAGCCATTCTAGCTTTCAGGAAAATAACACAAAGTCAAGAGAGCCCTAATTTCATCATCAAAATTGATATCCATAGAAGATAATTGACTAGTAATAGTATTAAACTCATTTAAATGATTTGCAACAGATCCACCTTATGTCATTTTCATATTAAATAAATGCTTCATGAGAAATATCTTGTTTGAAGCAGAGGGCTTTTCATACAGTGTCGCTAGGGTTTTCATCAACTCTTCTATCATCTTCGCTTTTGTAATATTAAATGCCACCGATGGTGCCAAGCATAACCGAATGCTTTCAAGTGCCTTTCTGTCCAAAAGATCCCATTTGTCATTTGACATAGATCCCTGATTCTTGGCTTTGCCTTCCAATGGCTTCCATAAATCCTTCTGATAAAGATAGTCTTCCATTTGCATCTTCCATAACTAGAAGTTATGCCCATTAAACCTATCAACCCTTAGCTTACCCTCATCTGCCATCGCTCCCACTCAACCGTGAGACAAATTTCCTACAAAGGATAACTGAAAGACAACCTCACTCTGATACCACTTGTTAGGATTAAACCATGGATATAAATAACAATTACATGCAGCTATAACCAATAACAAATCACACATAAAAGAACACAAGGTCAAGATTTAACGTGGTTCACCCAATCCCTGGGCTACGTCCACCAAACAACAATTATGATCTTATTACAATCCAGTGATTACAACCTTATTACAATCTGTAATCCCTTATAGCTCAATACAACAACAAGAACCAATTTCACATCACAACATAACATAATAATGAAAAATACCTAACCCTAAGTCCTTTTATACAAGTAATTTATGTCGTTTTAGGGTTACAACATGTTAGCCACAACGTCAGCCACGGCCCAAAATTTTTTTTTGGGGCACCGCCCTAAACCCCAAAGAATTTATGAAGTATGTACAGTACTTTCTTGATCAGTCACCACAAACTAACACCAAGAGCCTGGTATGCAAGGTTGGCCAAGTATTTGGAAAAAATGGGATTTGCTAAAATTACAACAGATAATAGCTTGTGTTTGAAGGAAATTTAAAATGGTTTACTAATTATTAAAGTATTTGTGGATGGTATAATCTTTGGAGGTGCTAATGAAGAAAGTGAGAAATTTTCTAGTGAAATAAAGAAGGAATTTTAAATGAGCATGATTGGTGAGATGCAATATTTCTTGGGTTTGTAGATTGTGTAAAATAGTGAAGGTGTTTTATTATCACATACAAAGTATTTGAAAGAATTTTTGAAAATATTTGGTTTGGAAATTTGTAAACCTATTGGTACACCTATGGTAATTGGTCATATGTTATCTAGCAAAGATGAGACACCTATTGTTGAGAAAAAGAAGTACAAATCTATGATTGGAGGTTTGCAATATTTGACTCATACAATACTAGATATAGCTAATACAGTTGGCCTTGTTGCTAGATTTCAAGCTCATCCTAAAGAATCACATTATGTAGTAGTAAAGAGGATTTTCATATAATTGAAAGGAACACTTGATTTTGGATTAGTGTATGACAGATCAATTGACTTTACCTTATGTGCATATACTGATGCAGATTGGACAAGCATTATGGATGAAAAAAAGAGTACAAGTGGTGGAGAATTTTTCTTAGGAGGAAGATTGGTTTTCTTGGATAAGAAAGAAATAAGATTGCATCGTACAGAGCACAACGGAAGAAACTTATGTAGTAGCAACAAATAATTCCAATTAGATCATGTGGGTAAAGAAAATGTTGAAGGACAATGTAGTTGAGTTTATAGAGCCTGTTGTCATACATTGTGGCAACACACGTACAATAATTATGTCTAAGAATATCATTTTACATTCTAAAACTAAGCACATATCTATTAAGTATCATGTTTTGAGAGAGAAGGTTACACAGAAAGAAATCAAATTGAAGTATAATAGTACAAAGGTGTAGATAGTGGATATATTTACAAAACCTTTACCAAAGGATACATTTGAGTATTTAAGAGGTATGATTAGGGCTATGTCCTTGTTGACTTCTGAGTAGATGATGCAGAGATTGCATCAATCTAGTGGTATAGAGAACTATTGTTTATCTAGACTAAATGTTGATGCTTCCTTGATGGGGGAGTATCTATGTTTGAGATGAGTCACAAAGGACTCTTGGTAGGTAGTATTTGACAATGTCTTTTCACACTTGGGCTTGATGAAGATATTTTTTGCAACATAATTGACATAATGATGCATTTATCATTGATGTCAATGGGGGAGAGAAGTACATGAAAAATATCTTCTGGTCATGGGGGAGAGAAGTACATGAAAAACATCTCTTGAATGTGGGGGAGAGTTGGAGAAAATATTGATGTCATGGGAAGTATATCAATGGGGAGCAACAATACTAATAGAGAGTTGTTACTAATAGAGTCATTTGATTGATGAAGATGATTTAAAATAGAAGATGACAACGAGAATGGAGAAGTTGTAGTAGAGTAGCATGTTTGGTATTCTTAGAACTTAGATGTTTTTCATCTATGTTTCCATAAAAGCCAAAAAAGGAGATGGTTAGCATGAAAACTAATGATGTCACTATGGGGGAGTATCCTAGCATTGGTGGAGCATTTGGGAGATTGCTAGTATGATCATATGTTTCATTTATGGTAGTATTTTTTTATTGATGTCAACATACTGAAGACTGACAGATAAAAAAATTGTGTTTGAGATCATATGGTTCAAGGATTGAAGACAAGGTCAAGCATAGTTGAGGACATGCTCTATAGAGTGTCCTAATGTTGTGGTTAAGAGTGTATGCAGAAAGTCAAAGATAGGTGATAATTATTTGAGATTTACAAAAGATAGTATATACATACAGAGTTTCTGAGAAGTGGTTTCTAGTAATTGAATTATATCTCCTTACAGGGATATAATCTAGTTGAGCATGGTTAGACAAACAATACATCTCATAGATGATGTAGTTGAGTGTGCAAAGTCTAAGGTTGCACGTGTAAATATTTGCGAAGATGGCAAGCCTAAAATATTACATAATTGGGAATAGATGTAATGTAGTGTGTATTGTTTTATCTTAATAAGGCCCTATTGCAATTATAAATTGAAATAGCCTCAAGGATGAATCAAAAAATTAATCTGAGGACTTGGTTTAAAGGAAAGTTTTTATCCTTGTGGTTAAGAGTATGAAATAGAATATGTGATGTTAGAAAGAAAGTAAGAGAATCGCAAGTGTGAATTAAATGCGAGTAAGCAATCTAAGGAATTTGTGTAATGCGAGCTTGTGGATTTAGTATTGAGATATGAGAATTATTTCATGAAAAAAGGACACAATGGATGAGTGAGGTAATTGGATTTGGTAGAGAGTGCTAGTGGACAGTTGATCTTTTTGTATTCTTCTCAAAGGAATAATACAGAGGTTGGTTGGACAATGAGTTCGGTGGTCTTTCCTCTAAAGCTATTTGGAGTGGGTCCTTCTACCTTTTGCAACTCCTAAAAGGTTTGGCACAACTCCTAATAGGGCTGGAATATCCTCACAAGGATTGAAAGTCTCCTAATAGGGACTATTATGTATAGAATGTATCCCATTCGCTCCTAACAGAGTCCATTCTTTTGTGAGGAACTTATATATTATTAGATCATTTTGTGGGTACGATCCCCACCATAGTTTTCCCTCTGATCGAGGGTTTCCTTGGTTAACAAATTTGGTGTTATTGTGTATGGTTATCTTCTTATGGTTACTGCACTTAATTTTTACATGTTTCAGATTTAATAGGGTAAATAAATATTGTTTTGATTGGATAACTGACTCACCCCTGCCCTATCATTTATCTTAATGGAGTTTACTTTTAGATAGTTAGTAAGTAATGAACATTCAGAGATCTTTTAGGATGTTGTTTTTGTTTTAGTCTTCCATTACAATCTTTGTGAGGTGCTTTCTTATTGCATCTTATCCTTAAAAAAATGTTAGTCTTTGTTTATCCTTGTTTCCAAGGATCTCTAGGCAAGGCATTAAAGTTCAAGTGGCCTTGTTGGCACTAGACATCTGCCACCACATTATTGGTTCTTTTGACATACTCTTTATCAAAATCATAGGATTTTATCTTACTTACCCATTCGTATTGATGATTATTTAGGTGCTTTTATTTCATTATAGATCTATTTAAATATTAAATCTTATGTATACTAAATGTTGTCTAAATTTTTCTAAAGCATACATGATAGAAATATTTCCTTGTCAAAGATTGAATAGTTCCTTTCTATCTTTGAAATTTTATTGCTCTCAAAGGCAATACGATGTTTGTTTTGCATGAGAACTAACCCAATTCCTTCCCCTAAAGCATCACATTATAACTCAAAAGGTAGGGTGAAATCTATGATAGCCAATACTAGACATGAGTTCATTGCTTCCTTTAACTACACAAAATCTTGTTGTGTTGGATCACTCCATCCAAAATTCACTTTTTTGGTCAAATTTGCTAGTGAAGTAGTTATTTTGGAAAATAAATTCACAAATCATCTATAGTAGCTACATAAGCCCAAAAATCCTCTAAGTTGAGCTATAGTTTTGGCTTTTGGCCATTTCTTTATTGATTAAATTTTATTTTTATCCACTCTCACCCCTTTTGCATTCATTTTAGGGCCAAGATATAGGATTTATTCAAAACCAAATTCACATTTGATGCTTTATCAAACTAGGATTTAGATTCCAACATGTGTAAGACTTATTCAATGTGTTGGAGGTATTATTTCCATGTCTTACTATATATGAGGATGTCATAAAAGAGTGAATATGAATTTATTGAGCTATTTCCAAAAGATATGATTCATGCATGCTTAGAAAGTAGTTGAGGCATTAGTGAAACCAAAGGATAAAACTAGACACTTATAATTCCCATGTAATTTGAATGCAGTTGTAGGCACATCTTCCTTTCTTATTTTTAGCTAGTGATATCTTGATCGTAAATAAATTTTGGAGAAATAATTTCCTCATGAAGTTCATTTATAATTCATTCACTTTGGGAATGGGATAGCAATTTTTTTTTATAGTTTTCTTATTTAATGCCCAATAATCTATGCACATTCTCATTGTCATATCCTTATTTTAAATATTACTTTTGATGATGCAAAGAGACTTGAGATAGACTAGATGTGTCTCATCTCTAGGGGTTCCTTGATAGATTTTCAAATTTGATCTTTATATTTTTGAGGATGCATGTAAGAGTTAGTAATCAATGGTATTTATCCCTTTTCCAACTCTATGATATGTCCAAATCCTCTTTTAGGGTGTAATCCTAGAGGAATTTCATCAAAATTTTTAAATTTTTTTCTCCTAATGATGGGCTCAATATCTATATGAATAGTTCTCCCTTGTGGAGTAAATTTGTTTAGTACTAAGCACTTTATATCCCACTCCCCTTGACCATGCCTAAATATTATTTCTATTCTTTTGCATGATATTAGTTCTATAGAATCATCAAGTATGCCTTCCAATGAAATATCTTGTCATTCATGCTCAAATTGCATCTTTAAGTTTGGGAGATAAAATTTAAAACATCCTAAGGAAAACATCCATGGAGCCCCTGAAATTATATATGAATCTAGTGGAACCACACACAAGTGGACTCTTTGATGGTATTTTTATTTCTTAATGTGATCTCTTGTTCTTGTTCTTGTTTTTGTTTTTGTTTTTGTTCTTGTTCTTGTTCTTTTTCTTGTTCTTCATCTTGTTCTTGTTCTTCTCCTCCTCCTCCTCCTCCTCCTCCTTCTACTTATCCTTTTGCTCCTCCTTCTTCTCCTCCTCATCCTCATCTTGCTCATCTTCTTTTCCCCATGGAAATGTCAACATCTATTATTATTTTTGTTATATCTATGGCCTTTCCCTAGGGTTCTTTGCATTTGAAGGATAAATTATTTTTCCTCATCTCATATTCTTAAGTTCGAGGAATGAATAAATTTTGTGGCTTATCTTTCTTATGAGATTTTTCTTTGTTGTTAACTAACAATGATCTATTAGTTGAGCATGAGACTTCCAATCTTAGTGCTATTTCAAAGGCATCATCTAGGGATGTTATCTTGAGTGCACTTACTAGACCCTTTAGTGAGTATATTAATCCTTCCATAAATAAATAAGAGTGACTATCATCTATTTCTCTAAATTGAAATAAAATATTCTAAATTTGTGATATGTAATGTTGAATTTTTTTCCTATCCTATTTGAGTAATTAAAAAAAAATCTCTTAGGGTCTCTTCTATCAAATATTTTTATAAGTATTTTCAAGAAGTCCATAATGGAAGCACGTCTCCTCATTTGCATAAAATATATTTACATAGAATGGACAAATTATGATTTAATACCAATTGTAATGACCCTTTTCCTACCACTTGGGATTATTGAATTAGGGAATCATTTTTACTAAGCATATTAATCTATATTAACCACTATTTTACTCATAAATATGAAGGAAATTCAAACTATCATGTGGAAAACTAATGAACACTATCTAGATTTATATTAGAGGACATCTTCATCACATGGATTGTAAAGATTCATCTCCTTTTACATACTAATATCATCATTAGGTGGACGAATTACTATGCCAAGGTTGCATGAAAAAAACTACAAGTGGTCTCTCTCAAGGCTTAACCCCAGTGTTGGGACAACTTTCATATGCCCAAAATGACTTAGCCCCTCCCTTTCACAAGCTTCCTACCCTAGGATCCTTAATAAGAAACAATATATAATCTCCTATAATATATAATTATAATATCTAAATATATCTTTAATCTTCTTCATTTTTATATATCAACGTATACATTTAAGAATCTAACAAACACACACACACACACACACACACACATCTATTCCTTGAATTGATTCTTTAAATTTACCCAAGGCATATATATATATATAAATATTATCTTTACATATCATGATCTTATTGTTAATGAGACTTTGCAATTCATTGTTCTTCCTTTTTATTCCCTCCTTATTTAATATGCCTTTCTCTATCATCATTTCATACCAAGGGAATACAATTCCTATTATTGACTATGCCTTAATTTGTTACAAATGAAACTAACTACTAAATCATTAGTAAATATAGGAAATGTTTACTATAAATATATTGACTGACATTAAGACTATGGATCAGTATTGATAAATTGATTAATGTTAATTGTTGATATTATATTAGATTATTTTAACTAAGATATTCTATTAATATTAATACATTTTAATATTAGTTTTAATTTATGATATCAATAATTCTCAATGATACATCATTAATTAATGTGAGATTACTATCAATTGACTAATTGTTCTTATTCTAATATTTATGGTATACTCATCATGTTTAAGATGGTATATATATATATATATATATTTGTGCATACATCAATTGTTGTTCATCTCTCTCTCTCTCTCTCTCTCTCTCTCTCTCTCTCTCTCTCTCTCTACACACACACATACACAAAGAGAGAGAGAGAGAGAGTTACTTGAGGGCTTGGTGTTTCTGTTTGTCTTTTGAATTGATTTGTTATCCCATGGTGTCATAAATTACACTCCTATGCAAATTGTTGCTTCTATCAGCCATATTTGTAGCATTCCTTTCCTAATATGCTTGAGCCTCCCTAATTTTTGTATTTTATTATGACTTCATTTATTAAAATATGAACTTGGGCTGATTTATGAACACATTTGGGGAGCAAGGAACCTTTGTGCTCCTAATCTTGTGGGTTAGCCAATTAGGGTACTTTACTCCTCGATGATCAAACCCAAATTGAACCTACTCAATAGTTACAATTACCTCATTCCAATACAAGATATTTAGTAAAAAATTTCAATATAAAGTTTTAAGGTAAGAGACTAGGCATCAAGGAACCAAATTCAAGGAGTTGTTTTAATATCTAAGCATTTGTATAGGCATCCATGTTCTTTCAATCTTAAATTCAACATCAAGTCAATTTAAAGAATCTTCATAAGCTTGAGAAGGCCTATGGAATTATAAGAAATCTATATTTTAGAACTACCATTTTCTATATATTAGCACACTTTCAATTTCATTTTTTATTTATTTCTAATACATTGTTAATTCCTAGATTGGGGTTTGACAAAGGAAAAACCCTTTCCACATAACTTTTCTATTTTTTCTACATTTATAATAGATGGGTGTGCATAAAGAGTTATACAAAGATCAAGTGAAGAGATATAATATAAAACTTTAAAAATCTCTAAAGTAGGTTAATTGGTGTTCCATAGTCTAAGGACTAGGTTTTCTAGGGTCCAAACCCTCTATTTTAGTCTCATAGTTCAATTGTAGGTTATTTACAACTTACTATTATCAAATATTTACCAAAACATGTCTATTTATTATTAGTCACCCGATAAAAATTAAAAATTGTTAATTTAATTTATTGGACACCTCATATTGTATGTTCCATTTTTAATTTCATAGTCACAATCTTGCAGAATGAAAAATCATTACATTGACCTAGTGCTTTGTTCCTCTTGAGGCCTAGTGTACTAATTTCCTCGAATGTAAGATGAGAAAGACCCAAGCTTCCTAGCTTGTCCATGTATCCTAGTGAGCCTTATCTATCACCTTAAATATGCATTTCCCTTAATATTGAGAGATTTATGCTGATGATTGTAGGAAGCATATTTGCATGATTTATGGCCATTCCATAGCGCTAAAGAAATATTCATGAGTTTTCATCACAATAAATAGCTAAGTATTATTATTTTGGTAGATAGTATGTTAGATATGTTGAAGTTGATGAAAGATCAATCCCACAACTCCCAAGAGTCACCTGCATGCAAACACCTATCACAGAAAGAGAGAAGCAAAAGCTGTGGAGGCTGAAATTCCTAGATCCACAGATGATACATTCTTGATGAGAAAAAAAGAGATTGCTATTATTAAAAGTGAATTAATTAATAATTACAAAGAGAGATCATCCTTATAAAGGAGATCGAAACCCTAAAAGGTCTAACCTAGGTTGCATCATAATAATTAATAAAATAATTAATTATTGGATGCCTAAAGTTTAGCTTAAGAAAACTAGAGTTAATTAGGAAATATCTAATTACTCTAACTCCCCCCCTTAAGATAAACTTAAGGAGTAGCTGAAAACTTAGAAATTATTATACAAAATAGATTTGGGTCCTGAAAACAAAGCCTGATCAGGTACCCAAGCACAACCAAATCTCTACAAAGAGGAGAAATAGAGAAAACCACATGGAAAAAACTCTACTCCAAAAAGATATGGAAAACATGTTGAAAAGAAACTAGTGAAGGACTAAAGAAGCCTCCAAACTAGGGAATGTCCCAGAAGATAGGAATAAAAGAATGATAATGAAAAACACCACTAAAGCATGAAGCCACAAACACTGCCAAACTATTGATTTGAAGAACCTCCACCATATAGAACATGACCAGGTAGAGAAGACTAATTTTGAAGAGATAATCAATCAAATATGGAAGGTATCTTCATGGCCTCCAAAAACAAGAATGAAAGAATATGTATATGGTAAATTAACCATCTCACCAAAATTCATAGGTATCCAGCCACTACAATCACCTAGTACATAGGATCAAATACTAAATACATAGTTCACTCCATCGAACCATCAAAGCAATAGAACCATCGTAACCCTCCTATAATGATGAGAGGTAAGACATGAACACTGAAACTTAATGCAAAATCTCTTGTAGAAAGAAGAACTAGGAACATCGAGAGTGTAAAAGAAGTACAAACACCTATAATGGAACGTGCCATTGATACATCATGAGGCTAATGTGGTGGAAGGAACACTCACTTAACAAAGGAAGAAAAAGAATATGGCCAACATGAAAACCCCTAAGGTACTTTATTATGTAGTGTGTGTAAGGAAACTTGGCAATAAAGAATATAACTGTTTCCACATAACCCATAATAGATCTGAAATAAACATGAAATTAAAATCCACATGCAAGAGAATAGACAACATACCCACAAAATGTGACACAAGATATACCCTGGGAAACCCTCATTGAGGGAAAAACCCAGCCTCCAAAAGCATCCATCATCATGTATTATTCAGCAAAAATACCATTGCCATACAACCATGGAATCCTTCATGGCCATAGCCACAACCGAGCAAACTATGTGAACAAGCATGAATCCACACATCCCATGCCATGCTTCCAACCTTCACAAATGCTCCCTTGGCTAACCTGTCAAGCCTTGTCCCGCTCGACTCTTGCATTTTCTTCTCCTTGTCACTCTCTCTTACACACTACAACAACTACCCTTGTGGCTGCTTATATAGTAGCAAGTCCCACAAAATCACCAAGTGGTATTACATAAACCATGTGCTAAAACCATGTGCTACCTAACCCACTGACCCCACATTTAATATTGGGCATTTAATTCTTTTCCCCAATATTAAATAATTACATCAAATATTATCACAATGTTATAATACAACTCATCAAGAATATTCCATGGGAATCTTTACATGTTGCACGTCCATCTAGGCACAACATTACATAATAATAAAATAACAATATTATGCAATGTGTGCAACACCCATTATCTCAACAATCTCCCACTTGTTGTATACATTGCATAGGGTCAATCAGTAGCCACATAAATGAACAAGGGAACAATCCCTCCCAGCACATCCACCATCATGGATCAAAATACACCAAGTGCTCCATCCTGGTACCCGCAACAAAATCAAAGTATCCAGCATCTCGAACATGAATGATCTCACCTCCTATTATGCCACTCCCACTAGGCATACATAGAAGCCATCCAAAGAGAAAGCCACCCAACCTGTTGCATTAGAAGATCATAAAATTCTGTACCAACTGAAATTCCAAGCACAAAAAACCTGATCCAAAGGTAATCACATGTATCCGTAGTTGTCAAAATATCCATAGCTGAAATAGCACCCACAGCAAGTGCCAAACCCATCCAACTATCCAGACCTCAAAGGTATAACAAGTGAATCTTATATCACCGACATATCCAATCTGCAACCTGCAATCACAAGCCTCAAGAGCAATACCTGCCACATATATACCAAGAAGCTCCCACTGCAAAAGATAATGTCAAATCTATAACCAATCCAGTCAACACATCTCAAAGAAGTGAATCCATGTAGTATCAAGGACATCCACAATACATAAACTAATATCCTGCAAGAATAACTCTCATAACAAGTCTCCAATAGTCTCCCAAATTCACCACAACCAACACAGGAAAGAGAAAGAAATAACCATATCATCTCTCACATGACAAACATGAGCTCAAACCAGTGATCACAATTTCTAACCAATCTCAAATCCAATGTAAGCAAAACTGGACATCTAGGAAGATAACCAAGACCAGAGAAACCATGCAAATCATAACCTGTATCATGTCCTTCTACACACACCTGTAGATGTAAACTGTGCAAGTATGATCTCCTCCATAAAACCCCAACAAGAAGCCTCAACAACACCCAAACCATACCATATGACTAATCATGGATGTAAGCCTCTCACAAGAAGATCAAACTCAATAAACCCATTCCTAAACCAAGGAATAACCATTCCTAATCCAAGGAAAATGCCCAATATAAAACCATCTCCCAAACTCAACTAGCATAACAACATATGCACATGGAGATAACCAATGCTAAACCATCTCTCAAATGAACCCTCCAGAATTAACTCATGTACCATAGCTCAAGATCCATATCCATGAAAGACAAGCATAAATATAATGCAACTGAGAGAAACAATGGGCTATACCTCTCAAGTAGCAAACCGCCAAGTAGACCAAGAGTGGGGAATGAGAATGCTCATCAAGATACCCAAGTCTCTAACCAAGACTCATCTAAGAACAATCTCCTCTCAAGTCCATATCAGGTGACTGCCCCTCGGACTTCCTGCTGAAACCATCAACCGTCCCAACAAATACTTCTCTAATCCAAGAGAAATCAGCGTCACCACCGTCTCTAAGTATCCATGAGCACCTGTAACCAATCAATCCATGGCAACTCCAAATGCAACATAGCAATATCATGAAGTATCCAGCTTATGATCAGTGTAATCAATACCAAGAAACTAAACCAAGATCAATGTCAAAGTTCCAACCATGGCCTCAGGAACATAAACATGACAACATGATCTTACCATCTCAACTGAAGAGATAACATGCTTCATATGAACACACCATAACATGTCACAACTCTAAATGCATATCAAGAGTATACCATGACATAATAATGAAACCATCCTCATACCAAGGATAACATGCCAAATAAAAGCATAAACCACACCTTTGCCAAGAACCCTGTGAGTCCTCAAGATGCAACCATCTCCACACACCATGAAGAAAACCATCTCCACACACCATGAAGAACCATCTCCACATACCATGAAGATAACCAAGAACTCCATGAGTCCTCAAGATCTAACCATCTTCATACACCATGAAGATAACAAGTGCACCATGCAAATGTCAAAGACGCTTCTGCAGCAACAGGATCTAAGACAAACCTCCAACATCTGCAAACACTCAATAAATATATCAATGCCAACAACTCCCACTCAACTGTGGTACCAAGTCACCTATGGCATCATAAAATCCATCCTCTCCAAACCAAGAAGATATACCACCATAACTATATCAGAAATCCAAGCTAATGAACATCAAGGATGTACCTGTATATCCAATCATGTCATGCCAAAAATCCATGACACCATGATCACATCCATGAACCGAGCATCTGGCTCTCAAAGTATGTCCAACCTGTCAGCATAGTCAACCACAATCCTCCACCATGACTATACCTGGTAACAACATATCATCCCTTCTACATGAAGAAAAAATCATAAAATCATGTGACTTAGGGCATAGACAACCCAAATCCAAGCCACCAATCTGAATATGCATCAATAATGAAAGATCAATGGGCAAAGACAACCCATAACCAAGCTATAAATGCAACCTGTAAGTATAGACCGCTTACAACACTGCACAACTTGTAGATCCAACAAGTCATCATGCATATCCAAACCAAACACTGATAACCATATCATCATGAGACCAATCTGAATATGAATTGAGTATACAATGACAACAAATCTTAAATCTCCAATGTCATAAACTCACAATGTTACCATAGTCAAAATATACCTATAAACTATTCAGATCAATATATCAACAAATAAATCATGCAAACCTGCACCAAATATGAACCAATGTGTAGAGCTCTCCAAGAGCTTTTCGTTGACTACTCGAAGTCCAAAATCCGACTCCGTATGCCCAAGTTATGCCCTAATCCGTGCTCAAAATAAATAACTTCTAACTTTAGGGCTCTCAAAACCTGACAAAATATCAAAATCATAGAACCAAACCTACACCATGTTGTAGTGCTCTGAATTAGCTTTCCAACGCTTATAAGAACTTTGAAATCTGATATTCTGAGAGAAAGTTATGGCCATTTTACTAAGACAGTCTTTTTACCATTTTCAGTACGATTTTTCATTTTTTTTTTTCAGTGACGAAAATTCTGACAGGATTAAATTTGACGGCCATCATGGGCTGAAACCAAAAAAACTCTTTCATTTCCTCTGAACATGGCCAAACTAGGGCATATTATATATCAAAATTTATGGAAATGTTGATCCAGATCCAATTGTGAGGTCTGTTTTTACCTAGGAGGTCATTTTTGCAAGCTACCCCCCAAAACCCTCATTTAAATCAAACATTCGAAAAAAAATCTTTTTTGTCCAACAATTTAAATCATTTAAATCAAACATGCCCAAATCTTTTAACATCCCATCATAACAACAAATCCAAAACCCTTAGATCTGCAATAAATCATTCATATATCTTGCCCTTTTCTTTTATCCTCTCATGCATTCCCGTGGATTCAATCTAGGGTTACAATAATAATAAAACCATAGCTCTGATACCACTTGTAAGGAAACTTGGCAATAAAGAATATAACCATTTCCACATAACCCATAATAGATCTGAAATAAACATGAAATTAAAATCCACATGCAAGAGAATAGACAACATACCCACAAAATGTGACACAAGATATACCCTGGGAAACCCTCATTGAGGGAAAAACCCAGCCTCCAAAAGCATCCATCATCATGTATTATTCAGCAAAAATACCATTGCCATACAACCATGGAAGCCTTCATGGCCATAGCCACAACCAAGCAAACTATGTGAACAAGCATGAATCCACACATCCCATGCCATGCTTCCAACCTTCACAAATGCTCCCTTGGCTAACCTGTCAAGCCTTGTCCCGCTCGACTCTTGCCTTTTTCTTCTCCTTGTCACTCTCTCTTACACACTACAACAACTACCCTTGTGGCTGCTTATATAGTAGCAAGTCCCACAAAACCACCAAGTGGTATTACATAAACCATGTGCTAAAACCATGTGCTACCTAACCCACTGACCCCACATTTAATATTGGGCATTTAATTCTTTTCTCCAATATTAAATAATTACATCAAATATTATCACAATGTTATAATACAACTCATCAAGAATATTCCATGGGAATCTTTACATGTTGCACGTCCATCTAGGCACAACATTACATAATAATAAAATAACAATATTATGCAATGTGTGCAACACCCATTATCTCAACAGTGTGAGTACAACAAAACACAAAGATTTGCAAGATCCAAGAATGCAATAGAGTGACACTTTATCTCAATGTGTTTGCAAAAATACTACAAAAGGATGTCAACAAAGATCAAAAGAGACATAATTTTGATACAAGAGATAATACAACCCATGAAAATTCATCTGAAGAAACAAAATTGATCTCCAAACCTAAAAAAATCAAGGTATCCACCAGAATGCAAAGAAACCAAAAAACTGAATGGGATGTGCCTAGAGCAGAATATGGAAAATAGAATGTCTCAAGATATGTCTCCCAAAGTGAAAATTAGAACTTTTAACTTTGACTGCATAAATTGGAAACCAAACATCATCAAAATTTCAAATAAACTACATCATCATGAGTGGCTTAGAATCATCTTTTTGGCGATCTCTTGTTTGTGAAAAATAGTCTGGATGAGGAAGTTATGGCCAAAAAACCACATGTAGGACAAAAAAAGCACTCAAGAAGGCAAAAAAATCATTGCCTCGAGATCAATGCCGGAATACATAGAGAAGATTACCCTACAATACTAGAAACTACTTCAGGATTCGTGCCATTTTTTATTACAGTACCAAATTGCCTCGATTTGCATGCAAAATCTCAATTTTCACACCCAAAAATCTCAGGATGCATGCCCAAAATTTTTGACTTGCGTGCAAAATTTCAAAAAATTATTGCCTTGAGAAATGTGCCAAAATTTTCAATTTGTGAACAAAAACTTCTTAATTTGCGTGTCAAAAATAAGAAAATCATTGCATTTGGAAATGTGTCCAATCTAGAAGCAATATAATTTTGCCTCAAATTCCAACTATGTCTAAATTGGACAAATTTTATATGAAAATAGGGGTTTTTGGGCGCTCTGAGGTCAATGGTGATGTTTTGTTAGGCTCAAAGTGACCCCCCCCCCCCCCCCCCCCCCAGATTCAATACAAAATAGCTCTAAAAAATAGAACCCCCTAAAAGAAAAGCACAGATCTGATAGCCAAGCCAAACTTCTCATAAATAGAACAGGGGCATGAAGATCTAGAGCTTTGATACAATATTGAAGTTAATGAAAGATCAAACCCACAACTCCCAAGACTCACCTACATGCAAACACCTATCATAGAAATAGAGAAGCAAAATCTATGGAGGCTGGAATTCTTAGATCCATAGATGAGACATTTTTTATGAGCAAAAAAAAAATTGCTATTATCAAAAGTGAATTAATTAATAATTACAAAGAGAGATCACCCTTATATAGGAGATCAAAACCCTAAAAAGGTCTAACCTAGGTTACATCATAATAATTAATAAAAGAATTAATTATTAGATGCCTAAAGTTTAGCTTAAGAAAACTAGAGTTAATTATGAAATATCTAATTACTTTAACAAGATAGGCTTTTGTGATTTGGCCCACATTGTTCTAAATTGATTCATGCTTTCTTGAGGTTAAAGTATGACACTAGTGGATAGAAAAGGATGTTATATTATAGCTTTCAAGTTCCTATTCATTTTGGAGTTGACATGGTGATGGTTTGAGTGTCAATCCTTACAAAAATATATATAATTGCTTTATGAAATGCTTTGCATTCATCTAGCCTTTGAAACTCATGAATTTAATTTTTAGATATAGCATTTTTGGCATTAGATGATGTTGTGTATGCACTTTTATTTTTTGTGTAGGTTTGACAAAAATTATGAGTTTTGACATTGCGAGTTGAATGTAAATGCTTGCAATTATATGAGGTTGGAAAATGAGTTTTGGAAGGAGAAACTTTGTAAAAGAAATCCTATGATTACATAGAATGTAATGTCTCACATTGAAGTATTTAGATCAATGTCAAGTAATTCCATATTTGTAAAAATAACATATCATATGTTGATGGGTTACATATGGGTTTGTGAGACTGTGTGTGTTATTTAGGTTGGATAAAGGTGTGTGGAATTACTTGTAATGCCTTAAAAATCAAGTAACAAAATCTTATAATTTTTATATTTTAAATGTGTTTTAAAATGATCAAGCATATGTATATATGTATTCTAACTTGTGTACAATTAGTGTGTGTTTAATGGATCCTTAAGTGTGACAATAAAAGGAAAAAGGTATATTTATTTAATGTTTAAATTGGGTTGTTTCGCTCGGTGTTAAAACCTATCTACAATTTTACTAGAGATCAAGTTGGGTTTGGTTTCATGCCTTGTGGTTATAATTTCATGTTTGACTTGTGATGTTGCTCCATCTCCCGAGTTAAGTCTAATAACGAAAAGATTGTGTGGTCTATCTACAATGAGAAGGCTAACCTTCGTAAGGTCCCATATTCTTGATTGTATAACTAATCTTTAGTAAGATAACTGACAAATTTTATTGGAAATCATCATCTAAGAATTAAAAATAAATTTAGAACATTCATTGTTACTAGAGGAGATATTTTGCACAACCAAATCACTAATCTTGATCTTGCCTCCCTTCTGGGAGGTCATAGGTTCCAATCTCATTACAATAAAAAGATTTAAATTAAAATTAAAAATTAAATTACACACAATTGTGTCTATGAAAAAACTCGAACATCCACATATGCCCAAACACATTTAAATCAATATTTCAATACAATGCAAAAGTCAAAATCTAATCCTACATTTATTTCAATTATAAAATGCAATGTTCCATACTTTTAATAATTTTCATATGAAAAACAATATTCAAGCCCAACTAAATCAGATATTATGAACTTAAATAAATTATAACGGATACCTAATTCCCTATATAAGTCTAGTTCATTTAACTTTTCCAATAATGAAGACAGTTTCTAGTTCAATCTCCTTTTCAAAGAGTGGCAAAGCGGTGGAGAGGGAAGTAAAGGAAGCCATCAAGCAATAATGAATGGGATTAGTTGTGGCAAGTGTCAACATTTAGTAATTTATATCTTATATTCTAAGGAATAATAATGAATAAGTCTTGGTCAATGATAACCTAAGTTGAAGTTGGTCACAATAAAGACTAGTTTAGGCGATTGATGTAGAACATGGGCGAGTTGTAATATTTATTTGCTTTATTATGTTTAAGGCAAATGATAAAGTCAAGATCCCCCAATAGACATAACACACAATGTAGGATATATTGGTTTGAGTTGTATTTAAATCTTGAAATTTAAATTCCCAATACTTGCATATGGACTTTTTACTACCTAACTAGATATGCAAAAGTTCGACTCTTGGAATTTCTCCAACTACTTATCACCAAATATTCGGATGATTAATGTGTACCTAAGCACGATTTCTAAAGTCTTCATTTGTTTTTTTTGAAATTCGTGTAGAGTTAAACAAAATTGAAATGTGTGATAATGTTTAAAAATTATTATATTTAAAATAAAATTTGAATTTATTATAGGCGTTATTAGAAATAATTTTAAAAAGTTTTTTTAATTTAATTAATGGGGAATGTTGTTATGTGAAGTAAGTTCGTAAGATATAGTTTTAATGATATAATATGTTATACATTTATTTTGTTATTTTTGATGAATAGTATGTTAATTTATATTAATATAATATAATATATATATATATATAATTAAAAAATAAAGTAAGAGGACATGAGATAATCTTTCAAGAATCATGTGGGTAGAATTAAAAAAATCAAAATGTTGGTAACTTATTTGAATACATTTAAGAGATAGTGTTTTAAATCTAAAATGGAATATCTTCATATTATATTAGTGGGGTATGGCTTGATAATGTGATGTCATCACAGTGTGAGGATATACCTATGTTTTGTGGAAAGTTGTATTGTCATCAATTCTGAAAAAATATGTGTTTGATCATAGTTTTATAAATGATGTATCGCTATGGGTGCCTTATTCATATGAGAAATGAGTGGATGATATTAATATTCAAATCACCCATACCTATAATTTGTGAAAATTTTTATTGTCATTAATAATAATAATAAAAAAATTTCACATTATTTGATCAGAATTTTATAAATGATGTATTTCCATGGGCGCCTTATTCATATGAGAAATGAGTGGAGGATTTTAATAGTCAAATCAAATTGACAAGTAATGACGTGTAACATACAATCTCAATAGTTTTTTTTGTAAGCATATAGGCCACATTTATGTTTGTAGCCCTAAAGTAAAGAAGGGAAAAGCAGTCACCCAAATGTATAATTTAAATGGGGTTTTTCATTCATGTGCATGTGTTTGTATGTGTATGTTACACATCAATTTAATCCTAAAATCTTCATTTAGATTTTTCAATCTTCAAAATCATATGAGTTGATTAACTTAGATAATTTCCTTTCTTGATTAAATTGTGTATATTTTTTCATTATCTAACTTAATCCAGAAAGGCAGTTATCTAACTTTAACAAACTATGGAAGTTGCACAAATCTTATTAAATTGAGTGACCATTATACACATTACAAGAAAAAGTTAGTATGTGATTTAATATCATTTATTGAATTATTTTTTCTATTTGTATTTGAATAAATAAAGATTTCAATTTTAGTAATTTTAGTTGACATCCAATTGGGTCTTCTAGTTATTTAGCACTAAGATTATTAGGTTTTCATGAACATAGGATGATTAGCCTAAGATTAACCCAATCTCAATTACCAACTAATGGAGCCCCTAGAGATTAAAAATGAATGTTCTATTAGAGAAATATAAACCTTTAAAAGATCCACTTATCTCTTAGCTCTAATAGTCAATGGCTTAGTATGAAAATAATTGCCTAATCGGTGGCATTTGCAATCTTCGCTTTCTCAATGGAGAAAACGTTTCAACACCATTTGGAGTGCCATTAAAGAACCTAAGATTGCCCACTTTTCTTGGTGCCTTGCCTTCCAAGGTCTTCCCCTGGGGCCTCGGCTCAAGCACATTGGGGTTCCTAATCCCAGATGCCCCTTCTGTGGTTAACCTGAGTCCTTTTTGCATATTTTTTGGTTTTGCAAGCATGCTCAAAATTATTGGCACTGGATTCATGATTTTTTCAAGCCTTTCAGGCCCGAACCTTTTTCATGGCACATGATCCTGCTGGGTGATTCACCCAGAATTCCTCGAAAGTTCTCCCAGATTTGGCATACCTTCAGGATGGAAATTTTGTTTTCTCTGTGGAAAGACAGGAATGCAGTTTTATTCACTCATAGTTTTTTGGATGTTAACATTGCAATGTACACTAAGGCATGCATTTGTAACAATGTCATTATGCAGATACAAGTGCAAGCTAATAAAGTTTCCCTGGAAGTTATGCACTTACAGGAATTGTTAAATCATTGGGGCAATGCTCCATGCACCATTGCCAGAGTGCCTTCAGATGCCTCTTCGTCTCGTGGTCGTCGTTCCCGACGCCAGTCCTCTGGCCGCCATTCACACACGCCGCTCTCCCAGGGTCCCCGCCACCACTCTCCCAGTGATGGACATGGCAGTTGGAGGTGCCGCTCTGCTTCCCCACCGCGTGGTGGTTCTGGCTGGTCCCTGGCTCCTCTCCTTGGGCTGGCTTCTGGCCGATCCCTAGCTCCTCCCCCTGGACGGGCACACTCTGGCAAGTTTCCTTGGCTGGCCTTGGCAATTTCTCCTCTGCGACCAAACAAGAAGGATGCAGAGACTGTGACTACCCCAGATCCTGCTGATGTTGCTGATGGCTGGACTGTTCCCAGTTCGCCCCACAATCGCACTGATGAGTGGGGATTTCCTGATAAAGACAATCCTCCCTTTGTTGGTACTGCCTTGGCAGCCTGAGGTTGTTAAAAGTTTTTTTTGATGAATAGTGAATAGTTTCTGCCTGAGGCCATGTTGTTTTTTTCGACTTCGGTCATGTGAACTCATTCACGGGGTGATCTTGTATCCCTTGGCCCCTTTTTTGTGAATTGTAATCTTAGTAAATTTTATTAATTGAAAAGGACTATTCATCAAAAAATAATTGCCTAATAAGTTACACATCCCACTTATATGAATTTATTTTTTGTCTATTTTTCTAATGAATTAATAATTTCTACATGTGACCCTACAATAGTGGATTGCACTTTTTTCAACATGCTGATTTGTTTTGAATTAGCATATTTTATGATTTAGGCCTTAAGAGGTCCCATTTTGAAGGAATTAGTTAAAAAGGTTAGGTTAGCCTCTTAGATCAAAAAACATTTGATATAATCTCTCTACTCCTCAATCATACGTATAATGGAGTCTCCTTTGCACCTATTAAAATGTTGAAAAATCACTTTGTCTTTATCTTTTGGAAAATCAAACAAAAGTATTTCACAAACCTATCTATTTAGTACGGTACTACTTAAAAACATTCGAATGATTATAATGTTAATATAAATTATGTTTATTATGCCTTGATCTTTTTTGTTTTACTAAACATAGATATTTCACCATATATCAACCTCTATGTGAAACTCTCATGGAAAGATAGTAAATGAGAGAAAATGAATTATAAAAAATATTTTTACACTAGATATTGAAGTCTTCTTTATTTTTATTTTTTTAAAGTTGTACATATATGCAATAAGTTGAAAGCTATAAAGTGAATGTATGTCAAAATTATAGTTAACTCAACTTCAAACATTATTAAAATATGAAATATTGAGAACAAAGTCATGAAACCAATTGTAGTCACTATATATGGATGCTAATGAATTAAATTCAAAAGAATTAACTTCATATTTATTTTAGGAAAAAAGATGTGCTCTATACAATTATTCCCACTCTTTTAAAATGTTGCTTTCAGTAAGATACTAATTTTGGTGGGAAAAATAAAAAATTAACACAAATCAATTCCAAAAATATTTAAAATCTAGATAGAAAATCTTAAAAGACACTAATTTACTTCATCTTCCAGTTTGTACCAATTTAAATGTGGAATTTATTTTGTTTAAAATATAAATTTTAGTGTTTGCCATGCAAAATAATGTACCCCACTAGTGGGGACTAACCCCTTAGATGTGTAGCTCCTACTTATATCTATGCAATGAATTTTCTAGTAGATTATAGAATTAATTTGTATATGATCAATTTTAACATCAAAGTTGATTTACTATGATTACATCCCACTCAATTGTTTATTTCAATTTATACAACTAATACTTACATTAAGCATATTAAGTTGCACATATAATTGATAGTAGATTTTTTTTGGCTTCAAGATATTGACTAAAATATATAATCACTCTATTAAATAAATTCCATGCCCTTCACATTATTAGATGAATGTGGCATATGTCTAGTTCTACAAATTATAGACATGAACTTAGTCATTTTCTTAAGAAACTAACTAAACCTTGGATGGTGATTACATTCTAATTGGTTTTGTATTATGGTTAAATAAAAGAGTCAAGATCTCATAACCATTATAAATGGATAGTCTTTTTTTTAATCAATTTGAATTTCTTATAGTAAGATAATTCAATAGGTAGATAATTCAATAGGTAGACTTTAAAGATGATGATTTTTAAAAAATAATAATTTGTCATTGTTACGTCAATAACATTTTGTAATAAAAAAAAATCTATTTAACTATATTAAATTTCAAAATAATGCAAGTAGTACTGATGAAGCTTGAAGAAACATCAAAATAAATTAAATGCAATAAGTTTGCATGCAAGATTGATATAAAGGGAAAACAATTATTGAAGGTTGTGCAAATAGGGTTGTAGGCTAAGTGGGCTTGATCTTGGAGGAGACACCATGCTTAAGCATAATTGAGTTGGAGTAAATGGATGAATGTACTACCAAAAAGTTTAATATTTAACCTCTATAATAACCACCTAAAATCTATAAGTATTCCATTAGTTATAATAAGACATGGGTTCTTGTGAACCTTGTTGAATAGACAACATGATTGGAAAGTAGGTGTATGTATTTAATGAGGGGGGTGAATTAATCTATATAGAAATATTTCTTTTAAATTCAAATCCTAATATTATTCAAGTTGCCATAAGAAACTTTCTTCAATAACCATAATATATAAAGTATAATCATGATACAAAAACCAAATATATGTGGAAAAAACCAAATCTAAGAAAAGTCGCAAAAACATTAAATTCAGAATATAGATAACTATGAATCAAAATGAGGCAAAAGCCTACAACGCAATAGTAACTTGTGAGCCTCTCATGTGGGAGGCCTTGGGTTTGAATCTACCTTCGCTTAACATATAATAATAATTAATTCGAACAAATAATAATAATTAATCTAGGCTTTGGTCGTTTATCGATAAAAATAAAAAAAACTATGAATTTAAATGTTTCGGCTTAGTTGCAAGACTTGTATAACCAGGTTTATTTCCTTCAAAAAGGATAGAAAGAACTTGTACAACTAGAACTTAGTATCATTTAACAAGAACATGAATATTAAAGATCAAGAAGAATCACCTAAACTTGAATCATCATCAACTGACTAGAATTGTGATGTACATCTATCATTATCTCAACATACTATTACTTAATATATTTCTTCAAAGTTTAGACTTTTGCACATCCACATCACATGAACCCTTAATCTCTTTCTTTTAATTCCCTTTTTTCATGTACTTTTTCCACTCTATCCCTCTTCTATCACATGTCTAACTTTTAATGTACTCCTTGAATATGAGATAGATCATTAGAATCTTAAATTAAGGTCAATCAAAACCAAGGAAAAACATTGCTACATTAAATATGTCATGCATACATAGGATACATGTTGTACTACCCTTCTTATCTTAAACAAGTGTTAGTAGAGTTGGAGATAGTATACATATACTTGGACTATGTTGGAGCTAAGGTTACTTCTAAAACTCCTTGATTTTACAACTTAACAAGTTAACACATAGGTAAACCTAGAAGATAATATACAACATCTTTAATACAAAGAATGACAACTATCTACTTAGGAACTAGTAATCACCAAGGTGCTTATGTTATAATATGTTTAGAAATATTTCTATACTTATCATACACATCCCTCTTGCTTATGATTTTAGAAATTGTTTTGTATTAGACACTTGGTCATGTTTTATATAAATGTCTTAGGATATTAGATATAAGGTTGATTTGTATAATGCTTTATATAATATTCTAGATTCGTTATTATGCTTTCAATACCTTCCTTTGTTCCAATTTTTATTTTTTCTTAAACTAACCCAACTAACCCATGATGTCTTGTGTGTGTGTGTGTGTGTGTGTGTGTGTGTGTGTGTGTGTGTTTACTCTGTTTGACATGTCTTCGAGATGAGGGGAGGTAGTTGTAGTCACTTCTTCAATAGATCTACATGATTTCACACTCCTCCTTCCTTTCCTATCTCTGTTTGTATAAATTTGCATATGTATTGTATCTTGTCTCTTAGTGATGTAGGTTTTTACAAGCACTAAACATCAATTCCACTTGGATACATAAGTTTGAGCATGCCTCAAAATACCAAAACCAGTTGTTGTTAAAATGGAGATGGAACCATGACCCATATATGAAACCTAAGCCTATAATTCTTGATTATTGCAAATGTACAATTAGAACTATTGTTGTTTTGTCATTGATGTCAAATTTATCGATGAGGCATGCTGTTATTTGATCTAAATGTCATATCTATTTTGAATGATGAAGAGGATTTGAGAGATTGCTCATAACAATAGCACCTAGAGGAAAGGTTGAGTTATAAAAAGGAAGCTATACTAGACATTTGATTAGTTAGACTTTAACAAACCAAAGTAATTATTTATATCATGGATGTAAAACTTAACCAACCAATAGAGTAAAAGATTAAGGAATGTCGAGTGATGCTAGTGTCAATTGAGCCATAGTAAGGGCCAAGAAAATCTAGTGTTGACCAAGCATCAATATCGACCAAGCAAGATAGTTGATGTTGAGCCAGAAGTTTCATAGTGACTGAGTGTTAGAACTTAATGATTGCTGAGTGACAATATTGTGAATGTGTTTAAGGAATTGTGATTTCCAATTGATTTAATTGATTTCTTTGAATATGCAAACCATGTTGAATATAAGATTGATGAGTTGGATCATTTAATTCAAGGAGAGGATTAGGTATAATACTCATGATCAAATATAATGAATGTGAAGTTTCTAGAAAAGAAGAGAGATGAACAGATACAATGAACCTGATAAACTAGATCATAAACCCTAAGATCTACGGTGATAATGGAAAATGATAAAACAAGAATTACCTATTTAAGGAGGTATAGAGAACAAATTTATATACATAAAAACACATAGAAAGGTGGAACATAGGTGTGTAAGACGAATGTAAAAGTGTGTGAGAGTGAAGGAAGAGAAGGAAATGCTTACATAGATGTTGTTGAAGTTGATAAGTAAATTTGAGCATAAGGATTAAGTTTGTTGAAAGGAGAAGATTGAATTCTTGAAGGATTGCCAAGAAAATCAAGGACATAGATGATAATGTGGAGCTTATTAGCGAATCAACATACGAACCAAACATTGATCTGAAACTACAAAACTGAGTTATAATCATATAGATCAAAACCCTACCGTTTTCTTTCTAATAATTGTATATAGTTTGTATTGAAATCCTTTTAATCAAAGGTTTTTCTAAGAGTCATTTGAAGGACTTAACAACCTATGTAAATCCTTTAGCAAGGTGACATTTTAAATGGAATGATCAAAGTCCTCTAACAAGGCCACTCCTAATAGGGTGATTAAATCCTCTAACCAGGTCACATTTAACATTGTGTATTGTAATCTTTAACAGGGTTGCCTCCTACTAGAGTTCACTTCAAAAGAGTGAAAAAGTGGTGACATGTTGTTGGTGGTTTTCCCTAAATTGGGTTTCCATGTAAAATCCTAGTGTCAAAGTTGTGTTGAATGTTTTATGATCTTTTACATTTACATGTTTACATTTAGCAAAGTCTATTATAATAGGATAGTGAACTATGAGTAATTTTGTTTATTAGTATACATAGAGACTGAGCTATAACATGATAAGCAGAACAATGAATGTTGAAAGCTTGATTGTTCAAATGGTACTTATGTACCTTGAGTAATGAATTCACCCCCCTCTTAGCTATTATAAAAATTTCTAACATTGATTAAGGAGATATCTACCATTTGGGGGTCTTTTGGATTATTGCCTCTAATTCTATATTGCGATCCTTGTGTTAGTGTAAATAATCATTTATTATTACACTTTACTTAAGTTTACTTTAGATGATGCATCTTTATATTAGTTGTCATGTAGACACTTAGGAATATGCATAGACATATGAGTTGTCTTGTTGAAAACACAAGAGTTGTTAGTGTAAATAATTATTATTTACACTTTACTTAACTTTACTTAGGATAAATGCATTATTTTATTATTTATTAGGTTAGACACCTAGGAGTATGCACACTCATATGAGTTGTCATGTTGATAACACAAGAGTTAACCACTCTATTTACACATGGTGTCTACAACACTGGAGTTTGCATAATTAACTAAGTTGTCATTTAGACAAAAAAGATGTTCACACTCTAATTAAGCACATGATTGTCATGCCCAAAATACCGAGGGAAGAAACACATGATTTTTTTGTAAAGTGTAATAATTAAATTCACTAAGTTCGATAAGTTTAAAACATCTAAGACAAAGGTACATTGCAAAACAACAACACGGTTCTCCTAATAGTGTCCTGACATTCCATTCAAGTTTATAATCAATGAGTATGAAAAGATCGTCAAACTTAAACTTTCATTGTTTAATCAATTAACTAATTTAAACAATCCAATTTCAATTTATTAAAGAATTTATCACATTTTTACTTTTATATACTTTTAAAAATGTTAAAGAACAATGCATTTAAATCATTTAGATAACATTAGTATTTAAAACATTAATTAAGCAAATTATTAAGTAACAATATAATTGGGTAATTTGAAAAATTATAAGTCTAATAATTTCAAAAAATTGAAATAAAAAGAGCTTCTAATTAATATAATATTGCGTTCATAATTAAATTTCATTTAAAATTTAGTTCTAATCAAAATTTATTTAAATCTATGAATTATTAGAAATAAACATTTCTAATAAAATAACAATATAAATTAAACTAAACATAACTAAAATAATAAAGCTGAAAAAAATAACATTATCTATCGATATATACTAAATTAATATTATAATACTAAATTAATCTACATCATCACTAACTACCAAAAAAAACCAAAGAAATAAATTACAATTTAAATTATACTAATACTAAAACAAATTAATTAAATTACTAATAACATACAAAATAACTAAAATTTAAACTAAAACTAATTTATTAAATATTTACAAAATTAAACTAACTTTCTTGTTTTTAAAAAAGAAAGAAAACATATCAACTTAATTACTAACATCCTACAATCTCTAACTACCTAACCCACCATCAAACCCTTCTAACAAAACCCAAGACCCCACCCACATGGCACAAGGCTCAAGTCCCCCACACTGCCCTAAGTCAATCAAAACACAACCCATCAAGACAAAAGGAAAGTACGCCAGAATAGGAGGAGGCACAAGGAAAAAATGAAAAAAGTGTTTAACAAAGAAAGGACTTAATAGTCTGCATAAATAAAAGCCACCCTCTAAAAAAAAAAATGTATCAAACATGACACAAGTCCCATGTGATCCCAAGCCACCCCAAAAGTTTGCTGGCATAAAAAAATTTGCATGGGAGAAGGAAAAGAAATAAGATTTGACCCTTGTCAAATCAAGGGATGAGCAAGATCTAGCTTTGCAAGGCCATAAGACTAGTTAAACTTGAAAAATTTTCCCCATCAACTTGCATGCTGTGCCCAAGATGATAGGACATGGGGGGGTCAAGTGGTGACATCAGCCACATCATAGGTGGCCTAGGGTAGTGCAAAACAAGTGGGGTGGTAGATAAACATTAGGTAGAAAGGTAGTTATGTTAAAGTTTAGAGGGTAGGATATTAGAGTATGTAGGATATTTAATATATATATATATTTTTAATATATTTCCTTTCTTAATTTTCTTTCTTTTTAAAAAAAAAAAATTAAAAACAAGGAATTCACAGAGAATATTCTCTGTTACCACATGAGGACTAAAATTATTTGCCCATACAAAATTCAGAGAGTTTTTACTCTTTGGGGGCAATTTTTTTTTAAGTCCTTATTTCTTGCTAAGTATTGATTTTACAAGCAACAAATTTTTATAACAAGGGGGTATTTTTTTGAATGGGTTTATAACTTGAAGTTCAATAGTTTGTTTCCACACTAATGCAAGATCATTTTTTTAATCTCCTATTAAGCACGAAATCGAATTGATGATTCTATATATATATATATATATATATATATATATATATATATATATATATATATATATATATATATATATATATGATTGAACTCAAAATTGCATGTTACCATTTTATCTATTTTTCAATACACATGATCATATAATTGAAAATATGAAAATATCATAAGCAAGGATATTATGCAATCATTATTTTATTGACCACATGATTCAAAGGCTCTATTGGGAAAGAGCTAGTAAGAAAACTTGACATCATTGCCACTTCAACAATGAGTTTAAAAATACATTTTACATAGGATTTCAATCCCAAGGAGAAATCTCCTCTACACAACTGAATTTCAATAAAACAATTTGAATTTCCTTCTTGGCCCTTAACAAGGGATCCATTTCAAATTCTGCATTACATCACAGTAATCATGGAGAGAATGAAAACTAACCAGGAGACAACCAATCATAACATGAAGGCAAAAACATATATTCACTCCCATACCAGGTTTTCACAACAGGTTTGACATTGAACCAAACTAGGGAGAAGGTGGATTTTTCCAATAGGAGATGCCAGACACAACACCAAAACAGGTGCCCTATCGGGGCTATAACTCAAGAACTTCTGTTCTTCCATTCTTACATGCCAAAAATCATGCGTGGTTTGTGCTGACAGGTAGGGGCCCATAACACCCTACCCTCTCTCCCTCTTCTCATCTTGAGAAGAGACTCTATATTGTTGAAGTCTAACTAAAGACCTTCCCCGAAAAATGATCACTTTTTCCCTATCCAAGGGTGAGTAATGCCAAAACACCCATAAAAAGAAACTTTGAAATTCAAAACAAAACACAAAGGAAAGACATTTAAGAAAACATGTTTTCAATCCCTCCCAACATACTTAACACAAACACATACATACATAAAAAATGAAACTAAAACATGAAGCACAACATGAAACCAAAATGAGGTAAAGTATTCCTACCTTCAAAAAAAAAAGGTTATGAAAAATGAACAAGTTTGAGATGAGCATGCTTTCCTCTCCTTCCCTTCAATTCTAAAAATCCCTCTAAAACTAGAGGTTTAGTGAACACCCTAAACCTCCTCAAAATTTCCTCTAAATAAGATCCTAAACTCAACCACCTCTAAAATAAATAACTCCCCCACTTGCCCAAAAGTTCTAGAGGCTTCTAACAAAACTAGACCTAAGGCTAACCTCAAGGTGGAGTTAAGGTCATCCAACTCATGATGAAAACTATCAATTTTCGCAATAAAGGAAAAATAGAGTTTTTGAGTGACCATAAAAGTCAACAAAATGGGCAAGGGGGGTGGAAAATGCCCCCAACCCATACCCATACCCCTTGGGTGTTTAGATTTCATGATTTTAGGCCTTAGGGATTAATAAGGGACCTAACAAATGCTAGGATAAATTAGGACTATCTAACAACCTTCAAAATGTAGATTAAGCACTAATCCAGATTAGAGGTAATTAATCTCAGTAATAAGCTGATTAGCAAAAAGATCACTAACTTAGTCCAACTTAGATCTTTAGGTTACTCGGTTAATCCTAACTATCATGTTGGAATGCATATACAATTTACGAGTGTCAAGCGACACTATAAAAACACTTGTTATGAAACATTAACATTTATTGATTATAGAATGATACATTCATTCAATGCACAATACAAGTAAAATATGAACAATGGGGTTTCCACAAGCGGTACATAGGGTTCAGTTTCATTTCTCTGTTAGTTTTCTTGGCTAAAATATCCTGCACACTCATTGCACCCATTAGTAGCTCAAGAAAACCATATGCATATATGTATATAACGTATCAAGGAAATCACATAAATTAAAACATCCATTTTCAAATAATTAATTGTTAATCTCATTCTACTCACATACTAAATCATTAAAATTGCATAACTTTTTACACTACTTCATCAGTTTACATGTTCATATAACATTAAATAATGAAATCAAATATCTAAAAGTAATAAATCACACAACATATAATAGCACAATAATGTTCAGTGTATCCAATAGTGTCTTGACATATTGAGTCATGAGTATCAAAATAATAATGTCTCAACTATGCTACAATGGGTCAGGGTGAGGCCTCACATCCTCCCCCACTAGGCATGAACTTCCTCTTGGAGTTCATCAAAAGATAAGGGTATTGAGATCGCATTCATGTTGCATCCTCCCATGAAGCCATGACCTCATCATAACAATCCCACTAGACCCTAACCTAGTCTAGATCTCGGCCTCGAAGAGCCAGGGTCCATCAGGCAATAATATAGATAAGCTCTAGTGCTAGCTGCCCATCCGACTCCACCTATAGCCTCAATAACTGTGGCCTGATGCTCAACCTGGCAGTTATCAACCGCTGCAAAAAAATTGTGGGATATACCCATGTCTCCTATTGTTGGCTTTGAAAAAGCCCCTCTCTGACCACTAAATGACTATCCCTACGAACACTCTTTAGCTATATGACCCATGCCACCACAAGTGTAGCATGGTCCCTAGGTATAAGATTGTGCACCCTATGATCCAAACTGCTGTGGGCCTCCTGACCTGCTAGATCCACTATATCCACCCTTGGAAGACTGCTGAGTCTTCACTGACTCTAATTGTGGGGCCTGTACCTTCTGATCCTACTTGGGACCCTATGACTGCCACTACTTGGGCTTGGAGCCCTGATAACCCTGTGAGGGTTCCTGCTGCTACTATTGAGACTGTTGGCCCTTAGAGGACCTTGCTGTATAGTTCTTATTCCCTTTCCAAGGGGGTTTCCGTTGGGTAGAGTTTCGATTTTGAGATTGATCCCCTGACTCCTATCTACCCTGAGTATCCTTAGCAACTAGTGCTATCTCAACTACCTGTCTAAAGGTGGTAGGGAAAGCCAAACATACTAGACCTTAGAGTGCAAAATTTTGGCCCATGATGAAGTGATGTACTCACAGTTTCTCATCCTTCATGTATTCAACATAAGGAAGTAGCTCGAGAAACCTGCTCTCATACTGAGCTACTGTGAGACCCCTCTGATATAGAGAATGAAACTCCTCTATTTTCCTCTATGTGAAGTGCTCAGATAGGTACCTCTCCCAGAATCTCACCAAGAATGACTCCCATGTGAGGCTATCCATCCTTACTCCTCCTATAGTCTCCTCCTGATGCCACCAATTGGAGACATCTCCTCTCAGCTGATGGACTGCTAGACGTTCTTTCAGATTACTCCCATAAGGACGTAATCCAAAGCACTACTGTAGACTTTGTAACCAGGACTCTGCTACTGTTCCCTTAGTGGAACCGGTAAAGAATGGTAGCCCAAGTCATATCAACTCCCTAATATCATCTCCTATATGTCTAGGAGGTTTATCGAGTGGTGGTCCTCTCTAATGTATTGACTCACCTCATGCTCGCCCTATCCCTCTACCTGCCTTGGTGGGGGACTCCTACTCCTCTCTCTGCCTCTGACCCCGCCTCCTCCAGGTCCCTCTACTTTCGCTTTGGGAATCTGCTGCCCTGGTTGTACTAAAGGTGGTACCCTCTGCTGGACTACACCAATCAATGTCTGAAGGGCATCTAAAATATCCTGATTCTAGTTTGGTGGAGGTGGTGGTGGTCCATCCTCTTATTCTACTCTACCACCTCTCGCCCTACGACCTCTGCCTCATCAGTTGCTTTTTGTAATAAGAGGCATCCTTCACAATTTAAGTTAGTTTAAGTCCAGAAGCATAATGGTTTTAGGTTCCTAGTGTTCAAACATGGGCTTTGATACCAAAATGTCATGACCAATATACCGAGGGAAAAAACACACAATTTTAAAAAAAAGTGTAATAATTAAATTCACTAAGTTCGATAAGTTTAAAACATCTAAGACAAAGGTACATTGCAAAACAACAACATAGTTCTCCTAACAGTGTCCTGACATTCCATTCAAGTTTATAATCAACGAGTATGAAAAGATCATCAAACTTAAACTTTCATTATTTAATCGATTAATTAAATTAAACAATCGAATTTCAATTTATTAAAGAATTTATCACATTGTTACTTTTATATACTTTTAAAAATGTTAAAGAACAATGCATTTAAATCATTCAGATAACATTAGTATTTAAAACATTAATTAATAAAATTATCAAGTAACAATATAATTGGGTCATTTGAAAAATTATAAGTCTAATAATTTCAAAAAATAAAAATAAAAAGAGCTTCTAATTAATATAACATTGCGCTCATAATTAAATTTCATTTAAAATTTAGTTCTAATCAAAATTTATTTAAATCTATGAATTATTAGAAATAAACATTTCTAATAAAATAACAATATAAATTAAACTAAACATAACTAAAATAATAAAGCTAAACAAAATAACATTATCTATCGATATATTACATTAATATTATAATACTAAATTAATCTACATCATCACTAACTACCAAAAAAAAGCAAAAAAATAAATTAAAATTAAAATTATACTAATACTAAAATGAATTAATTAAATTACTAATAACATAAAAACTAACTAAAATTTAAGCTAAAACTAATTTATTAAATACTTACAAAATTAAACTAACTTTCTTGTTTTAAAAAAAAAAGAAAACATACTAACTTAATTACTAACATCCTACAATCTCTAACTACCTAACCCACCATCAAACCCTTCTAACACAACCCAAGACCCCACCCACGTGGCACAAGGCTCAAGTCCCCCATGTTGCCTTTAGTCAATCAAAATGCAACCCATCAAGACATAAGGAAAGTACGCCAAAATAGGAGGAGGCACAAGGAAAAAATGAAAAAAGTGTTTAAGAAAGAAAGGACTTAATAGCCTACATAAATAAAAGCTGCCCTCTACAAAAAAAAATGTATCAGACATGTACAAGTCCTACGTGATCCCAAGCCACCCCAAAAGTTTGCTGGCATAAAAAAATTTGCATGGGGGAAGGAAAAGAAATAAGATTTGACCCCTGTCAAATCAAGGGATGAGCAAGGTCTAGCTTTGCAAGGCCATAAGACTAGTTAAACTTGAAAACTTTTCCCCATCCACTTGCATGCTGCACCCAGGATGATAGGATTTCTGAGGGGGGGAGGGTTGACGTCAACCACATCATAGGTGGCTTTCCTTACTCACTACTATGTGTAGTGCAAAACAAGTGGGGTGGTAGATAAACATTAGGTAGAAAGGTAGTTATGTTAAAGTTTAGTGGGTAGGTTATTAGAGTATGTAGGATATTTAGGATATTTAAATTTTTCTTTTTTTTATATATATTTCCTTTCTTAATTTTCTTTCTATTTTTTTAAAAATTTAAAAACAAGGAATTCATAGAGAATATTCTCTATTACCACACAAGGACTAAAATTATTTGCCCATACAAAATCTAGAGTGTTTTTACTCTTTGGGGGCAATTTTTTTTTTTTAAAGTCCTTATTTCTTGCTAAGTATGGATTTTACAAGCAATTTATTTTTATAACAAGGGGGTATTCTTTTTGAATGGGTTTATAACTTGAAGTTCAATAGTTTGTTTCCACAATAATGCAACATCAATTTTTATCTCCTATTAAGCATGAAATCGAGTTGATGATTCAACAATATATATATATATATATATATATATATATATATATATATATATATATATATATATATATATATATATATATATATATATATATTACAATATAATTGAACTCAAAATTGCATAAAATTTCATGTTACCATTTTATCTACTTTTCAACACACATGATCATATAATTGAAAATATGAAAATCTCATAAGCAAGGATATTACGTAATAATTATTTAATTGACCACCTGATTTAAAGGCTTTGCCAGAAAAGAACTGGTAAGAAAATCTGACATTGTTGCCATTTCAACAATGAGTTAAAAAATATATTTTACACAGGATTTCAATCCCGAGGAGAAATCTCCTCTACACAAATGATTTTCAATAACAATTTGAATTTCCTTCTTGGCCCTTAACAAGGGATCCATTTCGAATTCTACATTACATCATGGTGATTGTAAATAGAATGAAAACTAACTAGGAGACAACCAATCATAACATGAAGAATAAAATAGACATTCACTCCCATACTAGGTTTTCACAACATGTTCGACATTGAACCAAACTAGGGAGAAGGTGTATTTTTCCAATAGGAGATGTCAGACACAACACCAAAATAGGTGCCCTATCGGGGCTATAACTCAAGAACTTCCATTCTTCCTTTCTTACATGCCAAAACTCATACGTGATTTGTGCTGATAGGTAGGGGCCATAACACCCTACCATGTCTCCCTCTTCTCATCCTGAGAAGAGACTCTACATTGTTGGAGTCCAACTGAAGACCTTCCCCCAAAAATGGCCACTTCTGCCCTATCTGAGGGTGAGTAATGCCAAAACACCCATAAGAAAAAACTTCAAAATTCAAAACAAAACACAATGGAAAGACATTTAAGAAAACCTATTTTCAATTCCTCCCAATATACTCAACACACACACATACATACATAAAAAATGAAACTGAAACATGAAGCACAACATGAAACCAAAATGAGGTAAAGTATTCCTACCTTCAAAAAAAAAAAGGTTATGGCAAATGAACAAGTTTGAGATGAGCTTGCCTTCCTCTCCTTCCCTTCAATTTAGAAATCCCTCTAAAACTAGAGGTTGAGTGAACACCCCAAACCTCCTCAAAATTGCCTCTAAATAAGATCCTAAACTCAACCACCTCTAAAAGCAATAACTCTCCCACTTGCCCAAAAGTTCCATAGGCTTCTAGCATAACTAGACCTAAGGCTAACCTCAAGGTGGAGTTAAGGTCATCCAACTCATGATGAAAACTATCAATTTTCGCAATAAAGAAAAAATGGAATTTTTGAGTGACCATAAAAGTCAACAAAAGGGGCTAGGGGGGTGGAAAATGCCCCCAAACCATACCCATACCCCTTGGGTATTTAGATTTCATGATTTTAGGCCTTAGGGATTAATAAGGGACCTAACAAATGCTAGGATAAATTAGGACTATCTAACAACCTTCAAAATGTAGATTAAGCACTAATCCAAATTAGGGGTAATTAATCTCAGTAATAAGCTGATTAGCAAAAAGATCACTAACTTAGTCCGACTTAGATCTTTAGGTTACTCGATTAACCCTAACTATCATGTTGGAATGCATATACAATTTATGAGTGTCAAGTGACACTATAAAAACACTTGTTACAAAACATTAACATTTACTAATTATATAATGATACATTCATTCAACACACAATACAAATAAAATATGAACAACGAAGTTTCCACAAGTGGTACATAGGGTTTAGTTTCATTTCTCCATTAGATTTCTCGACTAAAATATCCTGCACACTCATTGCACACATTAGTAGCTCAAGAAAACCACATGCATATATGTATATAATGTATCAAGAAAATCACATAAATTAAAACATCCATTTTCAAATAATCAATTGTTAATCTCATTCTACTCATATACTAAATCATTAAAATTTCATAATCAAAATGTTAATTCTGCATTCACTTTCTACACTACTTCATCAGTTTACATGTTCATATAACATTAAATAACGAAATCAAATATCTAAAAGTAATACATAACACAACATATAATAGCACAATAATGTTTAGTGTATCTGATAGTGTCTTGACATATCGAGTCATGAGTATCAAAATAATAATGTCTCAACTATGCTACGATGGGTCGAGGCAAGGCCTCACAATGATGTGTACAACATAATTTTAAATGACAGACCTATGTAGGCTTATCCTCTCATCACACTAACTTCTATGCTCAATGGAGGATAATCCACTCTTGGTGGACATGTGCTTAGTTGTGAGGCTTATCATTTTGCTAACTCCTAGTCATTCTAGAGGCTTTTATATACATGTACTTCTAGTGTACTTGTACATTATTCATTCTCATATTGTTATTATTAACATACATCATTTGGTCCATAGTGTGCTAGTTGTTGAGCTTCTTGGTCTTGGGTGATTTTGCCCTAAGGAAAATTCTTACATGGTATTAGAGCCATAGGAGCATCATTTCATAGCCATTGGAGACCATTCTTGCTTCACCTCTCAGAGGGTCACCAATTTAGATCTGACAAATTTGTAGTCATTGGCAGTGTCTAGAGCCAAAGTAGACCTCACCATTGCATCCAAAGCATTGATTCAATTAATTTTGACTATAAATTCACCTACCCTAGGCCATAGTCAAAATTGAGGCAATTTTTTTTTGCAAACTGGCACTTGAAGGCCCAATTTGTATATTTGGTATAATCATTTTTAGATCTATATAATTTATTTTTTAGATCTATATTTATTTTGTCTATAATTTTCATTAATTTTTCAAAATATTTTTTCAAAAAAAATTTGGCCTATCAGGCCTATAGAGAATTTTTTTTGCAGGAACTAAGTGGTCAAATCCAAGCCCCCACTAAGGAATATCCTCTGTGATTTTGGCATATTCCTCATAACTAGCCGAATATTCTACACATTCCTGGCGACATATTCCTTTCAAATTTTTTGGCGGATCAAACAACACTAGCTGACACCACATTTTACATAAACTAGCATTCCAATCTCTATGGCCCTTAAGCCACTAAGCTATCTGCACATTGTTTTTTGTAGACCACAATGGCATAAGGCTTGTGGTGCATTTTAGACTAATTCCATACTACACCATCAGTGAAAGTCTTCCCGACTTCCACTTCTAGCCCCCGCTAGCTTTCCACCAACCGACCTTCTTCCTGACCCCTACTATAGCTTCACCAAAGCTCATTAAACCTCCCATTGATAGATTTTTTCTAGAAACTCTACATGTTTAGATCGACGTGGTGGGACACATCAGTCCTCCTACCATGCACCCTCTACCATGTCTACATTACAACTCAGTGTCTGAAGTGGATTTTGCTCAAACAAATGTAATCGCCAAGTTAGCACAGTACCACCACATGACACAAATACATCACAAAGTCCATACTACCAACTCAAATACCACATGTACATTCTATACACTACCATGTTAGCAGTGACATTACCTGCCATATCATCAGGTAGACCCCATTTTTTCATTGACGTCAGCTAGTCACTATCTTAAATTTGATGACTATTTGACCATCACTAGAAAGAAAAAATGCACTACTACAATGGTCATTTGGATGTCAAATTTAACCTCACAGTTTGCTGGTCATACCCCTCTCCAGATTTAGTTTTGATTTGATAGTGTGACTTCGAGTTGCCATATCTCAGTCATCTAGACTCCAAATCAAGTGCAATTTTTAAAATATTTGGGCTAGAATTTCTTGAATTTTTTAGTGGTGCTATTATTTTATGGTTTTGGTGCATAGATTTATTAGAAATTTGAGTGTATGGTGACTGTACCTATCCAATCTTGCATTTTGCAACTTCAAATGCTCTATACGGGCTCATCTAGATTCCAAATCAGGTTCTATTTTTTTGAAAGTAAATAATTTTTTGTCTACTTTCTAGATCTACAATCAAATTATAGGCTTGTATGGACAAAAATATCACTTTGAGAAATAGGTCATTTTTTGCATTGTAATGCTTTGATAAAACTTCAAAATTGTTGTACATTTGAGCTACATTGCTTAGTTCCAAATTTGAACTCCAAGTAGAGGTTGTAAATAGAAAAATTAGAAGTCCACTAAGGCCAAAATTGGCAAGTGGCTATTATAAACACACTAAGTATAAAGTGCTAGAATCATTCATTTTGGGGGGGGTGTGTGTTTGATTGAGTGAAAAAGGGGGGGGGGGAGGGTCTCTTGGTGTTGTGTTCCTCTTTTCTTGCTATTATCTTTCATTTCTTTGCATCATGGGCAATCTTAAGATTCCAAAAATAACACCACATATTTATGCCACATGGTCTATTAAAAAATGGTGTGAATTGATGCATGAAGAAGTTTCTCAAAATGTAGATGGTTCCTTTCCTAAACCAACAGGTGATCAAGTATCTAAAAGTGAAATTGATGCTTGGAAAAAAGTAGATAGGAAAGCCCTAAGTATTCTTAGGTTAGGGGTTGAAGATAAGATCTTCTATCATATCATGAAGTATGATACATCCAAGGAAACTTGGGATGCTTTTGAAAACCTATATGGTAAAGTAAATTCCTGAGGAGGATGTCTACAAGATTGAAGATGAGCTTGTTGTCCTAGATCCTAAGAGCTTTGATTCAATTTAGGATTTTATCATTAAGGTGAATGAATTGAGAAAAAAAACTTGAGGATTGTGGTAGTCCCATTAAAGATGATAGGTTGATTTATCTAATTCACAATAAGCTACCATCTGAGAACTCCACATTTGTCTCTTCTTTCAACACCACAAAGACTACCTTAGGAGCTTCCAATAAGAAAATCACTTTTGATGATTATGCTCAACTGTTAGAGGATGAACACACTAAGTTAATAACATTGGGGATTCTCAAGTCTTCAAAGTCTAAGGCATTGGTAACTAATAATGAGGGTTCTAAAAATTTAGCTAGTGAAAGTTCAAAGAAAGGGAAGGGCAAAAAGAAGAAGTGGAAAGACAAAAAACAAGGGGACACAAAAAAGTCAACACCATAATCAAATCAACAACAAGGCAAGTCTTCTCCTAATACCAACAAAAAGGGGAACAGTAATCAAGAAAAGAAGAAGTGTTCCTATTGTAAGAAGATGGGTCATGATGAACATCAGTGTTATCACAAGAAGATTGATGTGTTGAAGAACATCATGAAGAAACATAATGTTCTAGTGCCTAATGCTTATAAGGAGAAAGGGTCTTCATCTTCATATTCTAAGAGCAAATGGCATGCTTTACTCACAAACATAGTTAGTTGGGGACAATGGAACATTGACTCAGGTGTTGCACATCACATGGGTGCTTCAAAGAGATAATTCTCTTCAATGATGAATTTAGAGGTACCTCACATCTTTGTAGGGGATGATAATAAAGTGGAAGTTGAAGGAAAAGGTGAAGTTGAGATGGGAAATGGAGCATTCAAGGATGTTCTATATGTTCCTAATCTTACCTCCAACCTTCTTTTAGTCTACCAAATCACTCACTATGGAGGTGGAAATAAGGTTGAATTTCTTTTAGACTTAGTGGTAGTGAAAAGCATTAAGGATGACTCTATAATTGCAATAGGAGAAGCTAATCATGATTCAAGGCTTTACACTTTCTCTTCCTTTGTGCCTAAATCAAATGCACATGCCTTGTTACCACATTCAAATGCAGCAAGCAAACTATGGCATGAGAGATTTGGACATCTCAACTATAGATATCTTCAACAACTTAGCAACAAGAACATGGTTAATGGTCTACCTCAAGTCCAATTTTTAGAAGGTGTTTGTTTAGGTTGCTCACTTGGGAAACATCCAAAAAAATGTTTGACAAGTGGAAGTCTTGGAGAGCACAATGTGTTCTTGAATTGGTTCATAGTGATGCAGCGGGTCCATTTCCAGTGCCATCATTTGGAAAGTCTCACTATGCACTCACCTTCATAGATGACTACTCTTTCTTTACTTGGGTCTTCTTCATGGCTCATAAGAGTGAAGTGTTTGACAAATTTCTTAGCTTCAAGTGTCAAATGGAAAAGAAGTTAGAAAAATCCATCAAAGTTCTTTGAACAGATAATGGGGGGGAGTATGTGAACTCAAGACTAATAGACTTTTGTACTCAAGAGGGAATTGACCTTCAACATTCAGTGCCATATATGCCACAACAAAATGGTGTTTCTGAAAGGAAAAAGCAAGCCCTCAAGGAGATGACCACTTGCATGCTACTAAACAAGTCTCTTGATCAAGTCTTTTGGGTTGAAGCAATGAATTGTGCTAACTATATCCAAAATAGGAGTCCTCATAAAGCTTTGGATGGTATAACTCCTTTTGAAGTATGGACTGGTAAGAAACCTTCAGTTAAGCACTTTAGAGTCTTTGGTTGTCTAGCATGGGCATGAATACCTCCACAAAAGTGCAAGGCATTGGAAGCTCAAAGAAAACCTTGCATCTTTGTTGGATACGCAGACTCACATAAAGCTTGTAAGTTGATGGATCTAGAGACACATGATATATTCTATGAGAGGAGTGTACACTTTGAAGAAAGTTGTCCAAGCTTTACTTCTTCAACTCCTCCTCCTTCCTCCTTCATTGAAGAGAGTGAAAGTGATAACAATGATTTGGAAGATGTGCATCCATGACCCAAATAGAGGCATCAACCAATTGAGGTTAAGGATATACCTTCTACATATTCTTCCACTATACCTAGCTAGGCTAAGAAGACATTGGATGTGGTAGGACCATTGGCAGGGAATCCTTTCGATACTAGGAGGATAAGATCATAGCATAACTCACTCCCACATGCTTATATTGTAGTTGCTTCAGATCCACAATCATTAAAAGAAGCATCAGGTATTCCAGAATGGGATAGAGCAATGGAGGAATAATATAACTCTCTAATGAGAAATGATACATGGGACTTAGTCTCTCTTCCTAAGGGAAGAAAAATGGTTTGATGTAAGTGGATATATTAGACCAAGTTTGCAATAGATGGAAGTGTTGATAAACATAAGGCTAGACTTGTTGCAAAAGGTTTCTCTCAGGCACCTAGCATTGATTACACTAAGACCTTTGCACTAGTTGCAAAAATGAACTCCATTTGTTTGATGCTAGCTACAGTGATAGCTCAGAGATGGGTTGTTCATTAGATGGATGTCAAAAGTGCATTCTTGAATGGTGAACTTTATGAGGATATTTATATGGAGCATCCATAGGGATTCATCTAGGATTCTATCATGGTTTGGAAATTGAAAAAGTCCATCTATGGACTTAAACAAGCTCCAAGAACTTGGTATGCCAAGATGGATTCTTTTCTTCTCTCAACAAGGTTCACCAGATGTCATTCTGATCCAAATGTCTACATTCTTTAGAGGGATGATTCTCATTTGCTACTTGTGCTTTATGTTGATGACTTGATCATTATAGGGAGCACAAAATTCATTATTGAAAGTGTCAAAGCTACTTTGCAAGATAGGTTTTTGATGATAGACTTGGGTTTGCTTCACTATTTCCTTGGTATCAAGATACATCAATCTTCATTAGGGATCACATTATCACAACCCAAGTATGCTCTTGATTTACTTGCTTAGTTTCACATGAGTGGCTACAAGGCTACACCTACTTCCTTTCCTTTAGGTGTTAAGTTAGAAGCAAAGTGTTCCACTCCACTTGTTCATTCTACTTTGTATAGACAATTGGTTGGAAGCCTCATCTACTTGACACATACACACTATGACATCTCATTTGCAGCTGACATGGTTTCTCACTTCATGCAAGAGCCACATGAAATTCACTAGAAGGAAACCAAACAAATCTTGCACTATATTAAGGGTACACATACACATGGGATATGCTATGCAACTAGTACTAGATGACACTTAGTGGGTTATACAAACTCAGACTATGCAAGAGATCTTGATTGTTGCAAGAGTACTTTAGGATATATGTTTCATCTTGGTTTTGACCCCATTTGTTGGCAGAGTAAAAAGCAAAACATGATTTCTCTTTGATCAACTAAGGTTGAGTATCGAGGAGCTATAAATGGAGCAACAAAAGCTATTTGGTTATAGTAGATTCTAAAGAAGTTTGGTTTTAATCTACCTAGACCCATAGTCATCCATTGTGATAATCAGAGTGCTCTTGAAATCTCAAAACATCTAGTCCAACATCAGTGGACAAAACATATTCAGGTTCATATGCACTACATTAGAGAGTTGATTCATAAGTAGGTCATTGCATTGCAGTATTTTCTTATAGAGTAGTAGATAGCCAACATCTTCACCAAGCCCTTCACAGAGGTCAAGTATCTTCATTTGTGATATCTCTTGGGGGTGAGGGATTTTTCACTAGGGGGGGTCACATGACACTTCTCTTCTTTTTTGTACATATCTCTTTTGGGGGAGGGTTTTTCCCATGAGGTTTTCCCTCTTCCTCCATTTTCAGAGAGATTTTATTGCATTGCATTATATGCACAACATTGCATTTGTACTTGGGTACCTAACATGGCCTCATAGTTGGGACCCATTATGCATTTCATCATAGCTTTTGTGAGCTTAGGTGCATTCCCCTAAGTTTCACTTAAGGGGGGTTTTTAGTGTAAATAATTACTTTACTTAAGTTTACTTAGGATAAATGCATTATTTTATTATTTATTAGGTTAGACACCTAGGAGTATGCACACTCATATGAGTTGTCATGTTGACAACACAAGAGTTAGCAACTCTATTTTAGCACATGGTGTCTACAACATAATTTTATGTGACACATCTATGTAGGCTTATCGTCTCATCATCGCACTAACTTTTGTGCTCAATGGAGGATAATCTGCTCTTGGTGGACATGATCTTAGTTGTGAGGCTTATCATTTTTTTAACTCCTAGTCATTCTAGAGGCCTTTATATATAGGCACTTCTAGTGTACTTTTACATTATTCATTCTCATATTGTTATTATAATCATACATCATTTAGTCCATATTGTGCTAGTTGTTGAGCTTCTTGGTCTTGGGTGATTTCCCCCTAAGGAAAATTCTTACAGGAGTTAGCGACTTATTTGAGCACATGGTGTCTACAACATCTCTTTATGAGATACACCTATGTAAACTTATCCTCTCATAATTGCACAAACTCTAGTGCTTAATGGAGGATAATCCACTCTTGGTGGACGTGTGCTTAGTTGTGATGTTTGTGTCTTTATTAAGTCTTAGTCATTCTATTTTCCTTTATATGCAAGGCACTTCTAATGTGTATTCATCTAATTATCTAATATCCAATCATTTGATATCCATTATCCAATATTCTCATTTGATCATCGTTAGTCTCTCTTGTACTATCTATTGAGCTTTTTGATCTTGCTATTGAATTATTACCCTGGAAAAATTCTTACATGGTATTAGAGGTATACCAAATTCTTACATGGTATCAAAGCCACATGAGCTTCATTGCATAGCCATTGGAGAGATTTTCTTTTGCAAGTCAAAATTGGAGCTTGCTGGTGCAAATCAAATATTAGTATCACATTTAGAAGGTCAAAAAACCCCCAAATTGACTTTTGTTTCATCAAAATCAGACATCTGAGGTAAAATCTAGAGTCATTTGATTTTTGGAGGTGTGATGGTGACGATTAAGGAAAAATAATTACAAAGGTGATTTTCAAATAATGACATCTCCCCCATATGAACTCCTTTTTTCAAGTAGTTTTTTTTTGTTTTGGGGTAGAATTTCATGATCTACACATTGGTGTAGGTTGTTTGAGATCTTTGTTCTTGAATTTTTTTGAAAATTACCAATCCTAATTTTTACAACTTCAAAGGCTTTGTTTAGGCCCATATGGACACATATTCAGGTGCTATTTTTTTGAAAGTACATGATTTTTTGTCTACTTTCCAGATCTAGTATTAGTTTGGAGTAATTTTGATTAGACATAGTACTTTCAAAATTTGGTCTCATTTTGGCCTATTGGCACTTGTAATTAATTAGATCTTTGAGAGGTCTTGTGTCTTATCTTGTTGAGTCTGATATAGCTTCATATTTATTGTTGTAATCATGAAAATTAGAAGTCCACTTTGGTTCATTTGGACAAGTGGCCCATTGTAATCACACTAAATATAAAGTGCCAAATCATGCATTAAGGGGGGGTTTCTTTGATTTTTTTTTTCATTTTGGAGGTGCATACATTATTTGATCTCATGGAGTCATGTCAAAAGTGTTACTTTGGTTTAAGATTCAAATTGACAAAAAGGAACTATCATAAATGGAGTGTTTTGATGATTGATCAACTAAGAGAACATAAGGAAGTGTTTCCTTATCTATATTCAAAGATATTTCCACCTAATACTAATTAGGGACATCTTTCTCATTTTCTTCGCTTTATGTATAAAAATATGAGTAAGGAATCTTTTGCTCCTCTTAGTAAGGCAAGTAGTCCTCATGATGTTTGGATGTTTCTTTAGGAAGTATATGGAGATCCACGAGTCCCTTCATTACCAGAGGACATTCTACCTCCAGTCACTCTAGTTGTGGTACCTACAACTCCAGTTGAGATCATACCTCTTGATGCTCCTATTGCTTCTACTAATCTAGTTCTAGCCACAGATGCTCCTGATCCAAAGAATTAACCTAAAATTTTCACTAAGTTTGCCAAACAAATTTTTTTTTAAAACATAAAAGATAAACCATTCACAACACTTGCGGAAGCAATAGCAACAATTCAAATGAAAGTAAACATAACAGATTACATTCTTTAAGGATCCCTTAACATTGAATCACATCTAATCATAACTTATTCATCTAACATCACATCCTTATGAAATAATAATGATACATCCAACATTCTTAAACCATATACAAGTGTCTTTTTAGTAATTACATTTTAGATTGCTCAATCATCCACTATACATGTCACAGGGTAAGAAAAGGCTTAAAAGAATAAACATCCGTGTAAATAAGGTACATCATCATCCAATATTAATCCATGATGCAATAACATAAATGAAACCACATATCATACATGTTACATCATCACAAAAGATATAAACATCCATCGTAAGAGATAACCATACATCACAAACATAAACAACTAAGTGCACCGTTCCTCTCAATCGTTAATAGCATAATTAGACCATCGTGGATCCTAGCCATCCCTCCGTGCGTAACATTCCAAAGCACCAAAGAGATCATCAGTATTATCATAGTAGGAATGTCACTCCTAAAATATCCTACTAACATGCAAAGTAAAGCACATATGCAAACCATCAATGTAAGAAACATACCAGTAAATACATCCATCATTGGGTATATCATCTATCATAATGATCCAACATTAGAATGAAGATAAATATCAACCAAGAATACTCCAGCCAAGGTGTCTCGAACGGATCTCAAATGATAAGAGTGGAAAAAACACTACCACCCGACCGCGTGGAACCTAAGTGGTCCACTCCCACCGTGCTGAGGAGATAATCTCAAGTCCCAAATAGGCTATCAAAATCACATAACATGAAAAATACTCTCTAAGTCTAGGAATCCTAAAAGTATACTAACTCAAAGGTTCCATCACACAAACCGACATCTAATTCCCAGAGGCACACAGTCACATGTAGGAAACCTACTCTGCAAGTGGGAAGTGTCATCGCATTTATCACGTACAAGTTACCCTGGCAGTTAGCTAAACTCCACAGGTCCATATTGATCTCATGCAACCACTAGTATCCTCTCATATTGACGAGGCATACTATGGAATGCAAGGTCACAACCCTACGTTCTCTCTACTCCCATCCCAGTTTGTAAAAGCACTCAAGGCATGGGCGAGAACATCAAAATAATTATCTTTTTAGGTTCATTTAATCCCCATTTAGTGTGTAAATGTTATCACTTATTAACCAAACTTACAATGTGTTACCCTGGCAGCCACTTAGGGCCCCGACCCCCATTGCAAGCCACTTCCTAACACTACAAGTAGATAACCTACCCTAAGCTCATGGAATCATAAATCACCACAGTTCGATACAAGTGACTGTAAAAATACCAAAAGATAATCTATAAAAAGAATAATCAAATATCCACAATAAAAGCATCAAATATCCACAATAAGAATCATCAAATCTCCATGAGCATCTGAAAAAAGCATCCATAGAAAATCATGACCACAACAGTTCTCTATTGGCAACTGAAGGCATCACTGATAATCATAAGTATCCATTGGTTCTTAATAACCAAAATATATCTCAAAATAAATCACCATACCCATTGGTTCTTCAACAAGAAACCAAGAATATCTCAAAATTATATTGATCGAAGACTCCAAAATGGTTGAGTCAAAACATGTTACAACATTACATCATCAAGAAATAAATCCACATTTCAGTCCCATCATGGCGACTAGAAAGTAATCCAAGGATAATTGATCGATGACTCAAAAATGATTAGCTCAAGTGTCTCATACACATACATCTCAGCTTCACACATAAAGACTGATGAACAATAACAATCAGTAAACACAAACATTTCATAGAGCATACAATCACATTACCATGGTTGGGCTTATAAAGATCGAGACCAAATAAGATCAACATGCCATCACATCTCATAACCCCTAAGCCTTTGGTAACAACCTAGGACTGGTCAACACTAGTCAACCCAAAAATCCAAAACAAGAAGCATAGAGAATACACGATGCAAACACATATTTTGGTTTACTAAATTAAGTGTAGAGGTTTCCAGTTTTTGTTTCAAGTATCCTAAGAGTAATCATTTGACCTACAAGTCAACCCGTTTGTTCCCCGATAGCATTATTCTTCTAAGAATAGCTTAAGGGTAAAATACTTTACTCATTAAACTGATCATCATTGACCTTTAATTAAATTGTTCTCTTTATTTAACTATGATCCATATTCTAATTGATTAACTCTTCTTTAATGTTACTTCAACTTTTCAACATAATCAAAGGATCATTATTCGTTTAAATTATAAGAAAGCCAATTATCAATCTTTGAATAAGAAGTTTATAACTATATTAAAAAGCTCAATTAACATAGGTACACAATCCATGACCTTTTAACATTCGAATAGTTCTCAATTAAATATTACTAAGTCTCATTATTAAAATATCTAAGGTCATTATTCAAGTCATGAGAGTACGACTTGTCAACTTCGATGTAAATACCTAACAACTTCACTAGAGGAACCGATATTAACATATCAATTTAAACTTTATTACATAACTTAATTATTAATTAAATCTAATTAACTCTAATTAATTTAATTAATAATTACATATCCATGGAAACATTCCAATTAATATCAGTTGACTAATAACTAACTATAATTTTGTAAGTCAAAAGTCAACTATAATTCAATACACAAATAATCATATTAATATCTTTTACAAAAATTTAATCATTAAATAATCTCTACTAGATTAACTCTAATCGAATTATTTTTTAACTATTTAAACCATTTATATTATTATTTATTAATAGTTTGTTAGACCCAACAAACATTAATAAATAATAAACTTATCAAAACTATTATTAATCGATCTAGAGAACCTTCCATAAACTTCCTTAGTTAATAATTAACTAACTCTTAACACCATTAAGGTATATCAATAATTTATTTAATAATACATAACGTATTAACAATTCAGATCATAGCAAGGTTATTAAATGTTATAACATTGATTATGACCCTTATCAATTAAATCCAATATCCTTTTAAGTCTGTTAATAATTATCTTCATTAAACAACTAATATTAATGTAAAATAAAATTACCATCTCTTAATTATTTAATATATATTAAATAATATTTAATATACATTAAATAATTAATAATAAAATCAACCGTTTTCTAATCCCTCAATATTAAATTTAATAATTAAAATGAATTCAATGTCTCTTTCGACTAATCAATAATTGACAAATCAATATTTCATCTTTAACAATTCTCAACATCTAACATTTATTAAATAAAATATATTAAAATCTATATGTATATATATATATATATATATATATATATATATATATATATATATATATATATATAACTTATTATTAATAATGCACAAATATTAATATATTACTAATTATTATTAATTAAAACTATTATCAAAATCTATATATAATAATAACATATATGTTTTAAATAAACATAATGTCAATATCATATATCAACTTCAATCAAATAATGCATACCACTTATTACAAATTTATACTAACCAACCACCCCCTGCATGTACTGTCAATTGTGATGATCACAGTTTGTACCTGCGATATATATATATATATATATATATATATATATAAGAAAGGTGATTTAAAAGTTTTAAGTGATTATAATCACTTGGTGGCACTTTTGAAAAGGACCGTGCGGCCCTGCCCCTGTCACAGGGCCTGCGACAATGGGTACAGGCGACGCCGGTCATAAAACTATGAAGGTAGGTGGGGGTCGGGGTTAAATATCCGCCCCAAAGGTATATTTTATAACATTTTTTCAAAAAACGTTAATCGTGTGCGATTCGGATTTTTGTAAACTTCTTCATTGTGCTTTTAAATATTCGACTTTTTCATTAATATTTATGTATATATATATACATATATATGTATATATATATAATATATATATATGTATATATATGTGTGTGTGTGTGTGTGTGTGTGTATACGTAGAGTTTTGGTACTACAATGTAAACATATGTATATATATATATATATATATATATATATATATATATATGGAGATATATAAACATATACACAAAAAGGTTTTCAAACTTTAATAATTTTTTATAAAATATTTGTGCTCTAAATTCCTCCAGTAATTTCTCTAATAGGTTTGACTATAGATTTAGAAACCCTTTTCAAATCTACTTATCAATTTGATAGAGAGGTTACATCTAACCATTCAAATTTTAGAATTTCCATTTTAATTTCAAACCTTGTCTATCTAATTTCACAATACAAATTCGAACCCAAACCCGATTCAGATCTAATTTCTTTCTCATTTGGAACTAGGGTTTTCTATTGTTTCCTTCTCAACCAAATAAAATATCTAGTTTCCAATTTCAAATTATAGATTCAATCATAGAGAAGATTCAGACACATATAACAGACACGATGAAGACAGGAAGAGAAAGAGTGCAAAAGAAATATGCGAATATCACGAGTGCACCTGGACACTGATGCTAATTTTCCATGCCTCAGAACTCCATAGAAAATCCCTTCCTTCTCCAACATTCACAATTCCTCCAAGATCCAAGCCAATCGAAATTTTCACGTGACTAGAAGTGCTTGAAGAATCATAGAAGCATGTAGAAATATATGAGCATGTAGAAACATATGAGCATAGAGAAACATATGAGCATGTAGAAACATATGAGCTTCTCAAATGCATGTAAGCTTTGAAGCTTCCATTTTAACTTGTCCAAACACACTAGGAGAGCTTTTATTTAAAGGCCTCTAAGATACATCTAGAATGTGTCTAGAAGGAACTAGAAGATAAGCATGACAACCAAGCATGAGTCTTCTCCAACCTTCTAGATGAGTCATAAGTTTGTAGACACCATGTGCTCAAATAAAATGCTAACTCCTAAGTGTAGACAACTAGTGCATTCTTAGAGTGCAAACTCCTGTGTTGTCTACATGACAACTCCCGAGAATTTGCCAACTCTTATTGGAGCAAATGTTAAAATAATGCACAATCATTAATATAATATTTAATTTACTCTTTTCAATTTAATTTATTTATTTATTTAATCTCATGCACTAACTTTAATAATTCCACTTATTCTTATCTTAATATATTTATATTTTAATCACATGAAATCTAGAATCTTTTAATAATTTTAATATATTTTCCACTTTTAAATTTCATTTTCAAAACTTAATTGTTAAAATATTTATTAGCTTTAATAATAATATTATTTAGTCACTTATTTAAAAATGGACTCCAATATATATTATTATTAAAATAAATATTGTCACATTCCAAATTTAAACTTATAACTTTTATTTTCAAATTTAATTATTTTATTTAATTAATTTTTCAATTAATTAAATAAAATAAATATTAAAATATCATATTAATTTTCCATTAAATTAAACCATTAATTAAATCTTTTAATTAGGCTTAATTAATAGAAAACAGTCCAAAGACTCACAAGGTAAAAATACGAAAACCCATCATAGCCAAAATACATAAAAAATCAAACCAAGGGTTTATATCACGAATTATGTTATCCAACGTATTTGGAGGGTACTCAACTTCATATACTTGTCCTAATTTTCCAATTCGGAAAAATAGCTTAAAGGGTTGGGATTTGGACTTGAGAATTTATCTCCCCTCTCTTATCATTGAGATAATGTGATAGGGTACGCTCATCCTGGCAATTCAGGGAAGTCGATACCCGATACCTTCAACCTACATAAAAACCACACTTGTACAAGTACAATATATACTAAACTAAACATGCAATGGTAGGAAGTGGTGCATTGTGTAGATCTTGACTAGCAAGTGACTACGACTCCCTTCCTTAACCACATTAGACACGCCATACATAAGAGAAAACACACACATCATACACATGCAAGTATGGGGTAATATCCATAAGAAAACACATATGATAATAAATCATCTTACTAATCATCATTAATAACTACAAACACTGAAAATAATCATCATGCATGCATGAATCGTAGAGTCTAAGTAATCTCATCACATATCAACTGAATCCATAGCACAATATCTGATAGTCTCAAAACAATGCTACTAACCATCAACATAAAACTAGCCCTAAAAGAGCTCGACAATGATAACAAAAATGTGACCTAGGGGCAGGCACTACACTGACATGATTGTGGACACTTCTTTTTTAGCAGTTCGAGGAGGACTCTTTTACTTCAAAGGAAACATATCAGTTTTTGGAGATTGTATTCTATTTTCCTTAGACATCATATCTTTTGAGGATTCTTCCTACTAGTTGGGGAGCATTCTCTACTACACCTATGACACCACTTCTTCCTACAAGGAGGAACATCATTAAGTTTTCATTGTGTAGCTTCTTAAGTTATCAAGGAGCTTCTTTTGTGGGTGTGCATTCATCATTGAGGGGAGGCTGCATTGCTTCTCTTCCCACATCTTTCTATAAGGATGATTCCTTGTCTTTGGAGGTTGATTCACTTTCATACATGGACATCTTACCTTGTTTTCCACCTTCTTTTGGGCATCCACCAAATTGGCTTGTGGCATCTACATTCATCAAGGACTTGTCAACATATGAGAAGACTTCAGAGGTAGCATCCATAGCATACTACATATGGATTCCTCATCCATCTTCTTATCCACAATGGGAAGTATACTTGCACCTATACTTGGTGTATCTTCTTCCTAAAGGGAGAAATGTAGTTTGTAGGCATTGGATAATTTTTTGTCTTCATGACACCCTTGTAGGAGATTATTCAATATGGAGGGATACCATCATGTATTTTTTCTTATGAGGATATATGTTTGTACATGCATGATGTATGGGGGTCTTGATTACTTCATCCTTTCATTTTTTCTTATGAGGATATATGCTTTTACATGCATGATGTATGGGGGGTCTTGATTACTCCATCCTTGCATGCATCTTGCACTATTTCATCTCTCTTTTTGGAGGAGGTTTTTCCCAGGAGGTTTTCCCACTTTCTCTATTTTTAGAGAGATTTCATTGCATAGAATTGTATGTAGAGCATTGCATTTGTACATGGGTACCTAACATGGCCTAGTAGCCGGGACCCACATTGCATCTTGCATTTAGCTTTTTGAGCTTAAGTGCATTCCCCTAAGTTTCACTTAAGGGGGGTGGTTAGTGTAAATAATTAATTATTATTACACTTAAGTTTATTTAGGATAATGCATTTTTATATTAGTTGTCATGTAGACACTTAGGAATATGCATAGACATATGAGTTGTCTTGTTGAAAACACAAGAGTTAGCAACTTATTTGTGCACATGGTGTCTAAAAAATCTCTTTATGATATACACCTATGTAAACCTATCCTCTCATCATCACACAAACTCCTATGGTCAATGGAGGATAATCCACTTTTGGTGGACATGTGCTTAGTTGTGATGTTTATCTCTTTGCTGACTCCTAGTCATTCTAGTTGCCTTTATATACAAGACACTTCTAATGTCTATTCATCCAATTATCTGATATCCAATCATTCGATATCCATTATCCAATATTCTCATTTGATCATCATTAGTCTCTCTTGTGCTATCAATTGAGCTTCTTGATCTTGGTGTTGAATTATTGCCTTAGGCAAATTCTTACATGGTATTAGAGCTATACCAAATTCTTACAAGTTGGCTTTTATACTGGTGGTTTTATATTTAATTTTGATCTTTACTTTAATATTTTATTGGTGATGTTTGGGTGATCTTGATCTCATGATGTTTGTATAACTAAATCAAGTATACATATCCAAGCATATATTGGTGCACATATATATGCCTGAATAAATATACATTTACTTTAGTTATATTTGTAGCATTAATCTAGATACACTTTGAGACTTAGTTTAATTTATATATATAAATACATATCTTTGTGAATGAATAAAGTAAAATTAAATATACAAAAATAATAATAATTGGAAGAAGATAAAAGACAAATAAAATAAAGAGATCAAAGTAATTACTCTAAAGAATTTTATTTAAGGTTTGAACACTTGACCTCCCACCTATTAAACCTTTTATCCACCATCTCACCACTCACACTCTTTGAGAACTTTAATAAGATAAATAAGCTATGCATTATAATTTTTAATAATATAACATAGTAAAATAGCATGAGAGTTTAGCCCTTAACCTCTTGCGTATAGTAAAGACCTAGCCATTGCACTGTAAGACATCCTTGAGCTTGAACCCAAAGATCTCATAAATAACTAGCAACAAGTTATAAAACTAGACTACATATTATAAAAAGTAGTTAAATAGGTTGATTTAAATAATCAAACCTTGTTAGGATGTTGGTTGCAATAGATTCAACTATTTTCAATGTCATCCAAGCTCCTTATAAGTTAGGAGCCTTCCCAAAAAGGAGAAAATAGGAAATATCTTTAAAAAATTATGGGAAAATTTATGTTAAAACTATATTTTAAAATTATGAGAGAGAAGGAAACTTGCATAAAGGAAACTATGGAGAATCTAGGAGGAAGGAGAAAACCAAGAAAGCTAAGAGCCATAGGAGTGTTTGGAATATCACATAGGCTTCACCTACAACCTTTCTCAAGAAAAACAAGTAGGATTTTATCCTCTCTCCTTGTTTCCGTCTGTTATGCTAAAACGTACAAGAAATAATATTTGAAATTCAATAAATGTTTAAAGCGAGAAAAAATATTTTGCATATGAATTTGTGTGTATTATTTCTATACTAGTTATGATGGTATTCGTGGCTGTCTCTATTTATATCTATGTCCATGTTTATGTCTCAAGTTTCATGTGAGTGTAAGTTTGGTAAGCTAGGAATTGAATCCCTTTGATAGGGAGTAAAAGAAGGTTTCCAATCTAGTGATTTAGCTAGGAATTGTAAGGAGAACCCTACTTTATCCAAATGAATCTTAGAATTTAATTTATAGCATGCCTTATATATTATTTTGTATTCTCTGGAACAAATGGACAATAATATTACATAAATATGTCATTCTACATATTCCTAGTTCTTTTGTCACCTAAAAAAAAAGCTTAGCCTTTGAAAAACAAAAGGGCTACTATAACAAACAAAGGGAAACACTATGAAACAAAAGTCAAATAGTATTAAACAAATGCACAAATTTTCTTAATGAATGTATAGATATGGTGAATTGAAAAGATGTGTAGTTCTGCATGATAGGTGCATAGATTTATGATATAAATCAACAGTTATAATGTATGTATATACAACTCTACTAAACTAATGTGCATGAATAAGAAATGGATGCACAACTTTAGAAAAACCTTGCTAGTTTTACCTCCAGAGTATGTTTTCAACATTAGGGTATAACATAAGATGAACATTTAAGTATAAGTGGCATAATTTTCCTTCCTTGTACTTTAGTTTACATTTTATGTTATACATCCTACACATTTCTAGATAGGTTTTAGCCTCACAAGAGTTAAAATAAAGATTATATATTTTTGAGGTTTTAAGAATTTCATTCTTAGCCAAATTTTAGGAATTAGCAATTCAAATTGTTAGTGTTTTAAAACTACCAAGATGAAAGCAACCTGATAGCAGGATGGAGAGGGAAAAAAAAGTCTAATGGTTAGCTATTTCACATACTCAATTGAAATGTCTTCAAATCTTGGCCAACATTAACACAATCGCAAGAATTCTCTACACTTTTGGTTTTGCAAGACCAAGGCAGGTGCACCTTAGGGATGAAAATGACTGGATGCTTGGTATTTCCTTTACAATTCACTCACTAATATTCTTTCTTCATATCTATTCCATATAGCAGATAATGATCATTATTCTTCTTAGATATGCATGTGATTCTTGGTTACAACAACTAAACATAACTCATAGGAAACTATTTGCAAAGAAGTGTAGACCAACATTTTAAATCTTCAAACAGTAAAGTACATTTGATTTGATTTTATAATTGTGCTTTGTACAACCACATGATCTTTAACAATTTGCATCTGAATTATTAATCAGTGCCTTATCCATTGTTGTATACAGTTTACCTAGCAAACCTTTGACCTAATTAATTACCTTACAACTAATTTTATCAGCATTGACCCTTGAATTTCATTCTTATGAATATCCCTCCCAAATATCTAGAAACCCTATCAATTCAATGAAAATAATTACTTAACTCCTTGAATTAAAAGAAATCAATGAAAAGATATACAACCTATCCAAGTTGCATTAAAATGAAAGAACCTTGTTCATTCAATCCTAAATTTATACACACATGGAAACAGAGACAAAATTCAAAGACACAGATATTGCAAAACATTCCTTTTGTATTAATTCTCCTTTAAAATCATATTGTACTGGTGTAATACTCAAACATAACTCAAGACATGACAAACTGTCATTCTATGTTCACTTGTATTCTTAGATTTTGTAAAATGAATACATCACACACCAATTACAAAAAGACTAATTGGATCAAATGAAAAATAGCATATTACTGAAAATTACACTGATTTTGGACCTTAACTCTACATCTTCAAAATCCTTTTATAGGAAGGATTGCAAAAAGCTTTAGATTGGAGGACACATGTCAAAAATCTATTGAAAAAAATTCAAAGATATTTTATATTCAGTTACATTCTTTGTACTTGGATCAAAACTTTGGATGTAGTTGCAAAACTAGTAGGTACATTGCTAGAACCAGGAAGAATGTGTATCCATTCTTCAACAAATGAACTAGGGCTTTTTGTCTATGAAGTAGACAATTCAATTACTACTTGTGCTATCAATTCTCCTTCTTTCTGGGCCATTTCTTCAATCAATTCAATCTAATCTATATGTTGCATGCTGAATAATCACTGATAATCACTTTGCAACTCGAAATTCACTTAAAAAACTCAAACAATTATGAAACTGGTAATGAAAACTTCCCCATCTTTCAGAATTAATCTATCTCTGCACCAAGAGCATGGTATTGCTGGTATTTAAAACTAGCACACTTCAAAACCTATCAATCCTCAAAAAGATGGAAGAATCTACACTTTTTCACATTTTGTACATCCAACTCATCCCTTTTTATCCATCTCAAACATGGCCATTGAAACCTTTTTTTTTCTTTCACAACTGAGAGCTATGATGATCCGATCACCACCTTTTCATTGCTTCACCAAAATTTATTCTTTCTTTGTTTCTAGCTGCAACCATGTGAATAGGGCTTTTCTTACAAATTTTCAACCTCACATCTCATTTCTTTAACTACTAGGCTTGACCTATGAGGATGTGATTCCCTTTGTTCACTGCTTTGCAACTTCATTTCACTTTACCTTCCTGACCACTGTGATCTAGTGATGAGCTCTTTATTTACTATCTTGCATTTTTTGTGCAGCTTGGGACTGAACACCTTTCATGCTTGTGATGTTGTAATTCTTTATATATCTACCTTTTCCCTCTCTCAAAACCACAAGTCATGATGTATACTTTACCTATGCAATTTTGCGCTAAGCATTTTCTTTGACTGCTAGTTTATCCTTCATAATGTTGCAACTCGTTTTATAACTATAGCTTTTGACCCATGAAGATGTGATTGTTTCCTTTTCTAACTATTACCTCACTTCACAAGTTTGTAGAAAAGATCTTAAGCATGACTAAAAACCTTATGACCTTGTGCTAACCTTTAACTTTAGCTATTTTAAGTCCATTTTGCATGTTCGTAACTTTAACATTGTAATTGTAATTAAACTTTGCAAAAATGCGATCTTAAGCATTTGCCACTTTGTAACTTTTATTTTGAGTCAATCATTAACTCAAGTGATGTTACGACAATCTAAAACTTAACTGCATGATCACTTAATTGCTCCATTGCAACTTAATCTATCACTTTCCTTCAAACCCTTATGCAAGAGCGATAAGAATTTCTTCTGACAGTTTGATATGTTTTGAAAGTTTTCTACTTATAATTTTCTTTACTCAACAAGTAACCTTGCGATGGTGCAAGCCTAAGCATTTACAACCTTAATTTGAGGTTTCCTTTAACCACTTCCAAAGATGCACTAGTCTTAATTCTTAACCACTGCTGCCTTATTGTATCCTCACAACTCTATTATCATAGTTTATTTGACCACTTGTGATGTAGCGATGATTATGTCCATCTCAATGTTGCAATTGTAAACTTTTACATATCATCTAGCTCAAAAATATTGTGATAACTAACTATTTCCTTCTATTCGCATGGTCACAACTTAAAATATATTTAATGCTTTTTGGCCTATGACCTTGCGATGCCTATTTGAAACTAACCCTTTTCCCTTCATCGCGACATCGTAACTTGAATTCCCTTAAGCCCAAAGTAATTTGCAATCATATTCTTTCATTTTTTTTCTCATTCACACCTCTAACATGAATGTTAATAATAACCACTGTGAAGCTGGACTGAGCTAAGAATAGACCATTTTGCATCCTTGCAATCTTCAATCATAGTTAGCAAGAGAAACATAGCAATGTTGTGATTAGAGAGATTTTTCAATGTCGCAACTTAAAAGATAGAAGGGTTACGAAACATAAAGTGAAATTAGCTTAGGAAACTTAGGGATATAAAGATATGCGTAAGAATTTTCACATATCCCTATTTTAGTATTGCAAATCAATTTCAAATGAACTCCATAAAAATATAAAACATAAAATTGCCTTAGGGTTTTTATGGGGATTAACAATTTTTTTAGAAACCCTAAGCATAGAAAACATAATTCTACCTGATTTTCACAATTTCTAACAAAAAGCTTTACTAGGTAAAAGTTTTGTGATCTTGTAACTACCCCAAGGCTTTTAATTATAGAGATATGATATTCATTCTTGTAAAATTTGTGATAACTATTTTTTTAAATTTATTTCTTATGTGGTGTATATGATTTAGTGGAATACCCTAGAAATAATAACAATTTTACCTCTTGAATGATTGATTTGGATTGAATTTGTTTTGGTTACTAGAGGCTTACGAATTTTGTGGCTTATTGGAAGATTAATTTCCTTACATTAATGTGATTCTATGATGTTTCTTTATGTAAATTTGTTTTGATGTATGAGCTAGGGTTTGGGGACTAGAGTTATGGGACCCTAGGTTATTGTACCCATAAACTCTTTATGTTTTTGGATTCCTTTGACAAATAGGGTAAAAGCCCTAGGTGAGTGGCTCACGATAGGTGACAAGGCCCAAAAGTGGTTGCTAGCGATCGTATGTTTGGAAGATAGAGCTTTGTGCTAGCTATTTCCTTTTGTGAGTAAATTAATAAATGATAAAATGATAATAAATGGGCTTCTAGCTTGGATTTTAGGTTTCCACACATTAAACCAGATAACTGTGGTGGTGTTTTTGGAGGATTTAGGGAAGGTATATCTTGTTAGATAACTGGGGGGGGGAGGGGTAAATCAATTATGTCCAGTTATCTCACAGTCCCTTCAAACTTTTCATCACCATCAAAGTGATATAAATATTAACAACAATAACTTCAATACATCTAATCACTCAATGGACATATCAAACTTAATACTTAACTCGATCATCAAATTCTTTCCAAACTATAGTCTAACTATTCCTTGCATAATTGAGTGTTAGTGAATTTCTAGTAATTACCTAGTTTTATTTTAGTTATTACTAAGTTGTAGTGAACTGTAAAAAATTGTAAATCAACTTGAAACACAAATAAAATTCACACAATTAAAAACAATATTTTTAATGTGGAAACCATGTTAAGGGAAAAACTAGCTGGGACTAGCAACCCAAAAATTTCACTCTTCTAAAGTGATTTGTTTAAGGAGACTACCTTGTTAAAGGCTACATACACTTTGTTAAAGTGAAATTGTTAGAGGATTTCACCAAAAGATCATTTAGACCTTATCAGACCTTGTTTAGGACTAAAAGGAGTGGCCTGATCTAAAGGACTTACAAACACCATTAATCACTGTTACCATATAGGATTTTACAAACTTTTTAGTTCCACTTAGTGCTTCCAAGATGTTCCACAATAATGATTAAGTGATAATAGTGTAAAGTGATCTATAAGAATATAAACTACCATTGCTTGATCAGATCTCAATTGTTTTACTTTCTTTGTCTATTAGTCACTTGGCTAATTTTTTCTTCCACAAAATCCTTTATCTTCTCTTCACTCGTCTTGGCTCACTTGGCTCAACTCTTTCTTCTTCTCCTTAAACAACTTTTCTATTCAAATAATTATTCAATCATATCTCTTTCACCTTCATCAACTCTCAAACAAAATCACAATGAAATCATTAGCCACCTTGAACCAACAATCTAAAAATGTCATTTTATCCTCCTTAAATATATTTCTCAATGCTTCCATATTCTTCCATCTTTTGTCTCTTAATCAAAATCATTGATCTTAGGTTTATAACTGAATTATTAATACAATAAATTTAGACACATAGAAAATATAACTTTACATAGAACTTTGAGACCATCATTGTCCTCTTCATTTTTCTTCATCAGATCCTTCTTGATTTTTCTCCATCATTGATCTTGTAAAAAAAATGACTTTTTTGATAGACGTTCTCAAACTTTCTAAATTTCCATAAAAAATTAGCATTAGATTCCAATTTCTCAATATTGTTCATTCGGTTGTCACACTGTAAATATTACAATTACATGAGAAACATATAACTCAATTAATATTGACTTGTTTAGGCAACATTTTGTTCTCCCCGTTCTTTGCAATAGCTCAAAAAATACTCTAGTAACTTGGTGAATATAGTATTTATAAGAATTTGCCTTAGCGCAAAATCACCCAAGATCAAGGAACTCAAGCACAAGCACAACAGTAGATAAAAAAGATATGATTAGAATAACAATATCCAAAATTGATTTATTGTCATTCAATGTTTAGTACATACACACTAGGAGTGCCTAAGTATTAAGGCCTCTGGAATGTTTCTAGAATGTCTAGGAGTGAGCACACTGATAAGTCTTACAAGGCACATGTCCACCAGGAGCGTATCATCCTCCATTAATCACAAGAGTAAGTGTGATGATGAGAGGATAAGCCTACAAAGGTGTAGCATGCAAAATTATGTTGTAGACACCATGCACTAAAATAAGAGTGTGAATAACTATGTTGTCGACATGACAACTTAGTCAATGAAGCAAACTCCAGTATTGTAGACACCATGTGCTAAATTAGAGTTGCTTACTCTAGTATTGTCAACATGAAAACTCATAAGAGTATGCAAACTCCTAGATGTCAAACTAATAAATAATAAAATAATGTATTGACCTAAGTCACTAGTAAATTTAGCCATAAATTTTGACAAGAAAAGGTCACAATTTTGACTAGAGTTGGTCGAATAGATGACTAAACTTGTAGTTGATCTTTTTTAGTCAATTTTTTGTCACACTCATTATGTGTTAAAATTTTGACTTTAAAAAGGTTGACTTACCGACGAGAGGTTCACCAATTTCCTTAGTCCAGCCTGAACTCTTATTTCCTCATTTGTGTCCATCGCTGGTTGAAATTTCAATGAACACCCTTGACTATTTTGATGGTGAAGCCAAACCTTCAATAGCAAAAAGGACCAACTATCATCAAAATTATGACCAAGATCCCTTCAATCTTCTACGGTGGTGCCATACCATGGATGGAAGAATCGACCAACTGTCATCAAAATTGTGACCAAGACCCCTTAATTTTCTATGGTGGTACCATACATTCAATGAAAAAGGGAAGACATGTTCATCTAAATTGAGGCCAATGCTTGGTAGAAATTTAGATGGGCTGTGTCAATCATTGCAAAAGCTTTTCTCTCATAGGAGCCTTCTAAACTACACAAAATTTGATTCTAAAGCATAATTGCTTGGTGCATGAGATCAGGGTCTCGTGCACATTTCTACCACCACACCATAGTTTCATTCATCACATGATTTATTTCATACAAAACAATGAGGAGGAGGAAGAAATGTGCATGATATCTTGAGTCTCCACAGAGCAATTATGCTTTAGAATCAAATTTTGTGCAATTTAGAAGGCTCATATGAGAGCAAAGCCTTTGCAATAATTGGCACAACTCGTCTAAATTTTGGTTCTTGAGACACCGTTGCTTGTGAAGACTACATGGAAAAATAAAATAAGGAAAGAATTATTTATCAGGAATGAAATCCAATAACACTAACTAATCTCTATTTTTTAAACATATAAATGTGACAAAAAAACTTATAGTCCCAATCACATCATCATAAGAGTGCATATATAACTATAACCCCTTATTTGGTTGTTTGTTGATCAATTCCTTGGCAAGAGCATCTAGGACATAATATTAAAATGAAATCGATCACTGAGCCTATTAGCTCTTTCCTACCACCAAGTTTGGAACATAGTAACTTTGTGGATAGAATCAATTAAAAACAATGCCATATATATGGATAACAAAGACTGCTAAGGAGCTAGAAGCTCAAGTGGCATTTTTAAAGGATGAACACAAGGAAGATTAATGGAAGATCTTAGCTAGCCTAGTCTCAATTTTTTCAACCTTGGCCTCATTCATGAATGAAAATGTTTCAGGGCATTAGAGACTTCTGTACTAGAAGTGTTATGCATAGTCCATAATATCATAGTCCAAAACTCAAATGTGATAAGATGTTTTTCTTGAAATCACAATTTCTTGTGTCTTGTCTCCAACAAACTTGCCAAAAACTGATAGTGTTTTGATTTGTTACTTTCATAAAAAAAAAAAAACAAAATAGTATGATAGTTCTTCAAATTGTAGAGGGAAGCTACTTAGGATCTAACTATGTCTAAAATCAACACAATTTACAAATATCCACAATCCAAATATTATCCCTTGATGTTTTCTTTAATGTAAAGTTTTAACTCAACTATGTTATTTCCCTAGATGTAATACCAAACCCCCATTAGGATAAAGGTTGTAGTAAGATTTACAAATGCAAGGAGAACTACCCAACCAAAGTAGAAAATGACATGAAAAGTTAACAATCTATCAATTGACAGCTCTAGATGAAATATTTCTAGCAATTGAACTGTACTATAGAAAAGAAAATTGCCTTAAAATTAACACCTCACTAGTTGTAGTTCATTTGCATCCATAATGGCTTCACAAAAGTTGAAAGCTTACCATTTGTCAAGAACACAAAAGGCACTCATAGTTCAGTTGCATTAATAAAAGTAAAGTTATTTGAATGTTCAAAAAATGTGAAACTTCCACTTAATAGCTAGAAAAGAAATATCCTCAGTATACATCATCTTTGATGGAATTTTCATAAGTGAATGATTTTCTCTAAAAGCTCAAACTTATGCACAAAGAAGCACCATGCTCTTGAAAAATAAAGGCACAAAACTAATGGTGGTGCCCATAGCAATTCAACCATAAAATTAACCCAAAAAACTTATTTTTTTTTGGAAAAAGTATCTACTTGTGATCGTCAAATATTGAACCAAAAGATTTTAACCAAACAAGAAACATCGGGAAATGATTTCAACACAGAAATGATGTCATGTTGTGGAGAAGTAATCTAAAATGCATCCATCATCTTATAATAAAAATTTTCATAAATCATTTTTGAATATATAGCCTAGTTTTCCAAGTAAAGACACTACCATGGAACAACCATCTTTTTAGTTTTAGTCAATTGATAAAGTTTATGTGCAATTAGCCATCTTATGCCTTACTACTATCTTTCTTCTACTAGTTCCATACTGGCCTTTGATTGGAAAAAAAAAACTACTAAAGGTATCCTTGTAAATTTTGTTAAAAAAATAAATGTGATTCTAAAGCAGACCTTGAATGATGCAAACCATCTCCTCAAACTCAGGATATAAGGAAAGGAATTTTTGACGGAAAAAAGTCTGATTGATGACATGGTGAAGATTATTCATGATGCCTTACATTCATATTGATGCATCTTTTTCCTTGGAACAACAAATGAAACTACTAACAAACTCATTCATTGATCACTCTACACACCTTGAACAAAAAACATAAGAGGTCATAAAGAAGATGAATGATAAAAGGAAAGTTAAGAGATGTAACAAGTGCACTAATGCTCATACCATGCTGCAAGAAAATCTAAAGAAGGTTAGAGTGTGTGTCAAGAATACTAAAAATCTATCCAAGTATAGTTTGAAATGGCAAGACTCTACCAAGCACATCAAAGCACAAATGGACTCAATTGAAACCCATATTTTGCTAATGGACACATGATTTAGAGGAAGACAATGACGTCTCTCTTGTTGCAAACTAGTCAACTTCATTCTCTGCTAGATATATTACAAGAGAAAACAAATCAAATTAAGAAATAATTTCTTCTGTTAATGGAAGCAATTGATCAAATGATGGTGACTTTATCTTAGGTTTTGAAAGGCACATAATAGATTGAGAAGAAAATGCAAAAAATAGATAATGTTGATATTGCAAAAGATCTTTTCTTGCAATTAATTGTCAGAATAGGATTATGTCTTTAACCATTTCCTCATGGGAATATACTTTTGGATTGTTGAAGATACATTATAATGGCATATTACTTGATGTATAAGACCCAAATTTGGTGGTAAGACATTTTTAGATCTGTATATACACTAGCAAATGAGGAATACAATTTTGATTTCTATTGCATTCATTTTGGTACATTCCCTAAGGGGGAATCGATAGGGATAGGGGAAGCTAATGTAAATATTGAAGTCATGAATTACAAAGAAGGATATGTGGGTCTAGTTATAGATATGACTTTTCATATTACAGGGAGTAATGTATGGTAACACAAAGTCCATAAAATGTTTTAGAGGACACCCTTTGTCCTTGATGTCAAGGGGGGGAAATATATGATGTGAAGAGTCCACAAGTGTTGTCATAAATAATGAAGGGGGATATTGATGCAAATATGTATGTTGGTTTTCCATTAATGTCAAACTTGTCATTGGTGTCAACTATGGTCCAAAAGGTGTGTCAACAGTATTTCTACCTATTCCAGAGTGGTACAGTGATAGCAGTGCCTACACCAAGGAGTTTTGGTTGTCATGATATCATAGCCAAATATCTACTTCAGATTGGCATTGGTTTAGAGTATAGCTCATCTAAATCCTTCTTCAAATTTTGCATGTCTACTCACACAAGGTCTGCATGGAGAAATTAAGCTCTAGAAGTTCATGAACCTTGATCTTACTTATCTCCATACTCTCAATAGAAGATGGCAGAAAAATTGATAGCAAATATACAACAATAAAGGGATGATTCGGAGAAATAGTATGAATGGATATAGGCTATAAGCATGAATCTAGATTAGAATGTCACATAATATCATATAAACAACAAAAGCACCATAAACTTGTAATCATAGCATCATGATCATACCATCATATCATTATATGCTTCAAGTTCAACATCAAAATAATAAAATGTCAACTGATAAATCATAACATCAAGTTCAAGTAAAGGAAATAGAGCATGTATAACCATATTTGTTGTCATACCCTTTTTGCAAGGAACTCAAAAATTATTCAAATTAAACAAGTATGAATAGTAAGAGACTAAGAAAGAAGGAAAAGGTGTTACTTCACCAGGATGATAGTAATAATGAGACAAAGAACCATGAAGACTAAATCCAAAGAGACTAGATCTGAACATTCAGGTTCATTCAAATTCAAAAATTGGTTTGCCTTCATAGCATTGTCAAGTCAATAGCATGAGCATTCTTTTGTGTCTAGAGTGTCATCAATGTTTTTAAATGTAGAATGAAATGATTGTGAGTATGCATTTCTAACACATGCAAATGATTTTGAGATACAAACCTGTGCAATCCAATCTCCCAAGGAATAGACAACACCACTTATCACCATCTTTGCCAAAACAAGATTTTTCATAAAGAAATGTTAGAATAGTTACTAAAATGGTCATAAATTATGTTCTTATAGTAAAAGAATACTTTGACTTAAGAAAAAACCTACAAAATATAACTAAAAAGGTACCTATAACAAAGAACTTCATTTGGACTTGCTAATTGGTTGTCACTATTAACTATAAGATTATCTTTAAAGTTTGAGCTTCACTTGGTTTTGAGAATAGTTCCCCCCCCCCCCCCCCCCCAACATCACTCTAAATTCCCCATTAACATTTAATAACATTCATTCATTCAACCATTTTTGAAATATAACATTCAATCATTATAATCACATGATAACATTCATTAACACATAAAATTCATTAACACACAACATTCATGAATAATTCATTTACACAAAACTCATTAACATGCAACATTCATGAATAAGTCATTAACACATAAAATTCATTAACACACAACAGTCATTTCTTTTTGGCTTTCTTGTTTCTTTTTTTTTCATGAAATTTCTAAGAGGAATATCAATGTCCTCATCATCCCCCTCATCTATTGGTTCTAATTGCAATGCATGTCTCCTCCTCATCTATTCAAGAACATAAGGCTGCTGCATCAAAGGGGGGTCCACTGCAATAACAAGTACTTCATGAGTTAAATTCACACCATTTTATAATAGTGAATTACAAGTTTTTATTTAATTAAAAGAACTATAAATTAAAAAAATAATTTAAAAGAACAAAACATAGATTATCTTTACCTGAATGTGTGACATGATCTACCTACTGATCAGTCTAAACATCCTCCAACACTCGTTCAACACGCCATGATTCTATATCCTCTAAAATATACACAAAAAGGTTACACCAAGTTCAATTAAAAATATTAAATTGTATTAATAATTACGTAATTAGTTTTAAATAGCAAATGAGCACCTCCATGGATAGTAATATGCACATTAGGGGCTTCATGATGCAGCGCATGATCTATGTCATGATTACAAGCTACATTGCAATGTCATGTACATTATTATCAAATAGATTGTTGCTCAAGTATTCAATTTATAATTTATTTTTTGGCATATTTACCTATGCACATGATGCAAGAGACTATTCGATTGGGCTAGTGGAAGCTTTCCGTAGGCGTTCAGCCACGACTACATAGCCTTGCTTGAAGGCAATTCTTTTGTGTTCTTCTATGGTCTCCAAATTAAAATCAGTGCCCTACATTTTTTTATTAATTAACAAAATTATTTGCATTTTATGAATAATTTTTCTCTGCAATTCATTTACTGCTACTTACAACTCATGCTTTGATTTTAGAATATCCCCCAGAGCCAAGTCTATGCTACCCAATCTTTTCCACCCTAGCCTTTGTTGCCTTTGATGTGTTTTGCAACCTATGAAAAGTTTGAAATATGTTAGATGCTATAGATATAAAGATCAGTACTAATTAGTGCATTATTACATTAATGTACTAGTAGTTAATACTATTGCATACCTTCTTGCATTTGCTGGTATAATTCCTCTATGACCATCCCCTTTCTCCTTTGCATCCAAAATGAACTCATTCCATTCCTTCACTGCAATAAAGGGAGGATGCTCGTACTTCAGGTTTAGGACGAGACTCTTTCTATATGAGCCCCTCACAACCTTAAGATGTTTGCAAGCTTTTTGTAACATTTTATTTTGATCAAAAATATTAATACCAAATTCATTCTCTAAATCTTTGATGAGCTAATATTTTAATTTTTTTTCTTGCAAGTTCCACCTTTTAAGAAAAAATACAAAATTGTTAGATATAACTAGTAAAAGAAAAGACCCAAGTGAAAGGAAAAATATTGCACCAATTAATGATATGAAAAAAAATAGTGGGATAAAATTAGTTCACTTATGATGTTCCAACTTGTATGTATAGTGGGCCTAAATGTTTGTAGTGTGAGGTCATAAAGCTTCTTATAAAATGTATCCTTTCTTGCAAAAAAATGTCATGAGATAATCAATCCAAAGCTTCTTATGAATAGGTAAATGCATATTACAATATAAAAAATAATTATTTAAAGTACCTAGAATCATAGGACATTTTAAAGGCATTGATTCATCATTGTCAATCAACAATGATGTATGCATAGCTCCTGTGCTAGAAACATGGGTAGCTCTAGGAAATGATGGTGAATTATCACCAATGCATGCACTATGATCTGTATCTGGCATAGCAGACAGTGCATCCACTATGTGATGCACCCAAGATTCAAGTACAAATTATCAACTCATAATTAACACAAAACATAATATATCAAAACAAGGATTTACCAACTGGACATCCCTTTGTTGCCGACATTACAGTCGGCAATCTCATATGGATGTCCGCCAACCTCTTAGGAGCCTCTTGCACTTGATGACCTAAAAAATACATTGTTAGCAAAGACATTTTGAAATAATAAAAGTAAGAGTTAACTGAAGAAGTTTTTGAATGTTCAAAATAAAAAATTTCTTGTAACTTGTCAACTAAAAGATTATTTTACCAGTAGCAGTTGAAGCTCTACTAGTACTGGCCTCAACGCATTGTCCTTGACTGGGTTCTAAATTAGTTTCCAAAAAATCCTATAACAAGAACACATATTACATATTTTACTTCACAACGTAGAAGATTGTAAAATATAAATCTTTATTGAACTTTTGTTATAACTAAAGATTCATTACTACTTACTTCATAATGACGATCTTGCATTCTCAAATAAGATAGCCTCTTCATCATCTCCTTGGATGCAATATTTGCTTCATCCAAAATTCTCATTATTTCTAAATTAAATTTTCAAAGTTTTTTCTTCAACATAATTGTTACATTAGGTGTTTCTGCAATATCATCATTAGGAAGGGTAGCTATTGGCTCTGTACTTACTATAGGTGCTTTTCCCTTATCCTGAACATCAAATTGTGAGAGGAATATCAGTAAAACTATCATAAAAACTCAAAAAATGTAAATAAAATAATGTAATAATATAACATTTTTCAACTATCTAATTTTTACAATTTCAATAAGGTTTACCCTTGCTGAAGAATAGGTGGGAGTAGCATCCTCTTGGCCTCTATCATGTGTGGGATCCATATCATCTCGTCACAAAGATTAAACATAAAAACTTCAGCTAACGAAAAGCAATAGACATCAGAAAAATAAAAATTAACAAAATGGTAAATAGTACTTACAACCCTCATAATAGTAACTTTGTTTATATCTGTTTGACTTAAATGGTAATCTATTAGCAGTTCTTCCCCTACACTTATTGATTTTATTGCACAAACAAAAACTTCATTCCTCTCACGTGCCTCAAATATGCATTTGGGTTGCTTACTAGTTGAGGAAGGTCATGTACTATTTATAAAACCTGCAATATTACCTGTTGATTTTGGTCTCCCATCAATGTACATAGCGAATATTTTACTTTGATCATTTTCTTTCCATTGTATATAATTAGCTGATAGTGCATACCTACGCATACTTTTTTTATATCAAACAATTCACATCCAATCATTGTAATTGTAACATGGACCGACATAATTAAACAATTCGACAACTTTTTTGTAAGATACCTTTATCCCATCCATGGAAAATAGGCCCAAACCATGTAATGAGGATGGAGCAATGCAATATATCCTCTCATTAACACAAAAATTGGTGTTAATTGGAGGTAGCTCATTGGGTACCCATTCTTTCTCAATGTGTGTGTACTTAAAGGGTACCTTGATGTGCCTTTGGTCTCATCATCATAAGAACATGACCCCCCATTAGCAAGGAAAAATTGCATACATTTATCAAATTGTTTTCTAATCTTTTGACCTCTAGTTGATCTCCCTATTTTAGCCATACTACATGTAGAGCTTTCATCTACCATTTCCTCATTCCCCTCATTCGATGTAGATAGATCTGACAAGTACCTATTTGGTGGGTCCTGCAATCCATCAAATGGAAATTTGATAATATTTAAATAATATATATAGAATAATCAAGTCGTGACTTATATGTGTAGTTCTTCTTTGTCTATACATGAGAGATATGAAATGTAGTAAGTTGAAAGTGATTATACAATTATATTTCTATACAAACCTTCTTTATCTATATATAAATTATATGATTATATAATATGTCTATTTATAACATACGTGCTCAATGATAAAAAAGAAGAATATAAGAAAATTATGTCTATTTATTGACTTATACCTACTGATCCATGTCACTGTGCACGATCCATGCCAAAGGGGTCAAATTTCTTGCATATATTAATCATTTATCTTAGGTTAGCTATAAATTACATGATACATGTATGCTACAAATAACTTAGAGGAAAACATGAACAATATGCAACATCATAAACATGAACAAATTTAACTTATATATGGAATGCAAGATTGTCAACGGAAGGGGTGAAGATGTCTGTAGTCAATTGCCTATTTGCAAAAAGGGTGATAATCAAACACAATATAAACATTCATGGTAATTATAAATAACATATGTTGTAATCATTAGAATTGAACACAATAAATATGTAATCATTACAATTGAAAGCAATAAATCATGTTAATCATTTCATTGATCATTTCAATTATATCGTTGATTATCTTCTTCTTCATCATCCTCATCATCATCATCATCATCATCACCATCATCATCGCCATCATCACCATCATCATCATCATCACCATCATCATCATCATCATCACCATCATCTTGATCTTCATCATCTTCAATATCTTCTTCTTCCATAACATTATACTTTATCGGCCTTCCTCTTGGATCATGTCTAACAAAAAATGACCAACCTTGTTTATGTGGAACTTCTGAGTAAAACACTTGCTCACATTGGATTGGAAGAACATAGGGCTCATCTCCAACTAGCTCAAATGACCTTGTATTAATCATTGTAAATCCATTATCATGTTGAATAACCATTCTATTTGTATCATTTTGATTTATTCATAACCTGTACCATTTGACAATGAATAGAACTACTTTGAAGGAGTTAAAGTCACACTCAATTATATCATCTAAGATGCCATAGTATTGATTTTGATATTGTTGAGGATGTATGTCATTTTTAGATGATATATTGGTGACCTCAAAAATTGCAGTTATCCCAGAATCACAAGTTTTCTTTGTGTCATCCAACTTTTTAATGCAAAATTTGTGGCCATGATAGTACATAGCTTTGTGGTGCTTGACCTGTAATTTTTGAAGCGTGTGTAAATGATTTGCATCGTGAGTTGATATGAAACATACATGGAGTTATTATCATTAATAAATTTGTATGTAGCTCTCCACCTCTTAAACCCTTTACTAGATCAACTACCATCAGTGTAACATTGAAATCTCCATTATGATGAGCTTCTGTAACCAATGAAGCAACACCTTCTCATGTCAATGTGCAACCATTTTTTTGACATCATTCAATCCATACCGTCATCAAATCAAGATTTTTTGCAATATACAAATGTATTGCATCCCACTCTTGACCACCTATATAAAAAAAAATACACCAATTATAAATAACTTATATTGAAGATTTATAATAATTAATTAACTACAATAGAATCTTAGATTTACCTCTCACTTTCCTTGATCTACCTTTGTCCATCAAGTACTCCCCTTCAAATTTTTTAATTGAGTTGGGATCCCAAATATAATCTACATGGATCTTTGCTACAAACTTAGGACTATATTCACTAATGTACACCAAGGTTTGGTATACCATAGAACCCTCAGGATGTGCTCTCTATCAAACCAAAATTTTCAAAAATTTCAAGTGCCTCTCAACCATCCACATTGACCTAGTTGGTACAGGTCCACACAATTCAATCTCCTCAACTTGATGTATGAGGTAGTGTTCTTGTGCATTGAAAAAACTTGGAGGTAGACACTTTTGCATTTCACACATAAGAAGATGAAATTTTCTCTTCCAATATTTTATATCTTCTTTATTGATTTCTTTAGATGACAACCACCTCATGTATTTTCCAAGATCATATATAACCTATTTGACATTGTTGGTGAAGTGGTGTGAGAGAGATAGAGGTAGAACACACTGCAATATTTGTAAAATGATCTTGTCAATATTTTATAAAAGAATGAAATTAAAACTACATGCAGTATACAAATATATAGTGAATACGAAATAACATGAATTACTTTAATGAATGTATGCCAATTATGTGTTTTCAACCCTAGCCCAAATTCACTTTTCTTTGATATGAGATTGTTTATGTTCATAAAAAATCCTATGTGAAATCGTATTTTTTTTATGACTTCTTTTATAGCATTTCTCTACTGCTCTAACAATAACCAACTAAGGGCACTTGTATCAATCTAATCTCCATTGTTATTTTATCAAATGAAATTTTTCATTACATGGTTGGATTCTTCAATGTCACTACAAGTTTTGACAATTTGGTCTTTGTCACACCTTCCATCCAAGATTTTCCATAATGTCTCTGTTACATTCTTTCCAATATGCATAGGATCAAACAAATGCACAATTGGAAGTTTCTTGTAGTACGACAACCTAGTAAATTGCATAGGATAAATTTTTAGTCCTTTTGGAAGTTGGTCATTGATGCCTTGACAACCTTCAAAAGCATCAATACATCATTAGTAAACAAAACACAATATCAAAATATAAATTTGAAACAGATGGAATGACATTACCTTGATGATTTATTTTATTGTATGCCAACTTCCATAGGCAAGGTGTCATTCTTTGTGGCTTTGACATAGTCTCTTCTTTCTGATTGAAAAGATGTTTTTCGGTAATTTAGTACTTATGATTTTTGTGCAGAAAGTATATATTCTCATCGAACACCTACTTTCTTAAACTTTTTGAATGACAAGATTTCATCTTTGGACCACAAATTGGACATGCAAATTTTCCCTTTATCTGAAGACCTACAAGATCATGTATAATGGGATTAAATGTGTTAACTTTGTGTTGTCACTATAACATACCAAAAAAGAGGTGTTAAGAAGAGAACATAACACAAAAATGTGTTAGCCTAGGGGCATCATGTATTTTCCATACAAGCATTGCATGAAATTGAAATTTTCTTTGTCCTATTGGTCTACAAATGTCATACATAGTAACCCCATTCCATAACACCATCAACTCATTGATAAGGGGTTCAATATATACATTGATATCTTTAACTTGGTACTTACCTAGTTGAATGAACAAAAACATTACATAATTATTATGACCATTTTGATGGATTAGTAATAATAAATTAATTTAGATGACCATTATATCAAAAAATACCTTGAACAATCAGTGTCAACATTTTGTGCTCTCTCTTTATGGACAACCAAGGAGGTATGTTATTGTTGATAACAAAAACGGGCCACACTGAGTAAGTAGATCTCATCTCTCCAAAAGGATTGACACTATCTGTTGCCAATGAAAGCTTGAGATTATGAGGTTCTTCTTTAAAGTGTGGTCAATTTTCCTCTATTTCCTTAAATGTCGAATCATCTGTAGGCATTCGCCTAATGTCATCTTGACTTCTATTGCATGCATGGTAATCCATAAATTGTGCCAAGCTATTGCACCTGAATAATTGTTGCAAACGTGGAATAATGGGAATATGTCAAAGAACCTTGTGAGGCACCTTTTTTGTTAATCAATCTGATTGATATCTAGTAATATGACAAATAGGGCATTGTGTTGCAAATTCATGCTATTTATGATATATAATATGATCATTCAAACATGCATGTATTGTTTGATACTCCATTCTAATATCTTTTATGATGGTAGATAATTCTCAGTACGAGTGAGGTAGAATGTTTGATGGTGGTAACAAACACTCACTTATCAACCTATGACCAAAAATATAATTTGTTAATTTAAAGAATATTAATTGCTACATGAACCCAATGTTAATTTTAAGGGAACTATGAGTAAAATAATGAAAGAAGATAACATACTTTAACATACATGTCATTGCTACGTTGGATAAACCATTCATAACCTTCAAGTTCACCAACAACAATACAATAAGAAGAACAATTTTTTCAGAGCCTTCATATAGGGACTCGTGTGCCTTCTCAAGTATAGGTACATCAAGCTATGTGTCAACATCATCATCATCATCTCGATCATCGTGATCATCTTGATCATCGTGATCTTCATCATCGTGGTCTTATTCCATGGTATCATTACCTTCTACTTCAATATTCACACCTCCATGTTCCCTCATTTGGAAATCTGTATTCTCCAAATTGTCATGGTCCATAACATGAAACTCAGGGATGTTGAACTATATGAAAATGATGACCTTATATTAGCCATGACTATGATGTTGTCATCAAATCATGTCTTATGTATTTTATAAATTATTAAAATACATACCAATGGATGATATTCATTTCCCCGTTGAATGCGACCATGTTGCCTACAATGTTCCTCAACTATTTTGATTAGATATCTTCGAGTCTTTAAGCCCTTAAAATTTTTTCAAGGACAATAAAATTTTCCATCATGTTTTCTTTTTAAGTTAGACCACAGTCTAGCAATTGTCTCCCTATTTTTTTGTGTGTTGATATTGTTAGACATGGTCTTATTTGAATGGAATGACTCGTTGGTGGAAGAAGGATGATTTGTTTGCAACCTATAGATGGAGTAGTAAAAGGAAGACACATATAGAAATGAATACTAAAGCGAGACAGATAGAAAGAGGTATAGATAGAGAGATAGATTGATAAAGAGATAAATAAATATAAAAAATAAAAAGAAACAAATACTTAGTTGACCTTCCATAACTCTACCTCTACATATTGCACTTGCTACATAGAAGCATTTCTTGAGAAAATGGGCAATAGCAGCCAAGAAGGGAATAGGAAAGTCCATTTGGCTCAAGAGGAGGATGCACAAAGTGACCAAGGGACAATAGGAAATGCTAATCCAAAGAGAGGAGAGTCTCTAATGTTCAATAGAACCCTATTGAAGACTGTCGTAGAGCAAGAACCTCCCCAAAGAAAGACATTATTCAGAACTCTCTGCAAGGTAAAAGGTAAGGTCTGCAAAATTATTGTAGATTTCGGTTCAACTAATAAGATAGCCTCAATAGAAATGGTAGAGAAGCTTGGATTGAAGAAGTTGCCTCATCCTAATTCCCTTATAAGGTTTTATGGCTAAATAAGGGCAATAGGTCATAGTAAATGAACAAATTCATGTTCAATTTCAAATAGGGGAGTATAAAGACAAGATTGTATGTGATGTTGCAGAAATGGATGCTTGTCACCTATTGTTAGGTAGGCCCTAGTAATTTGATGTCAATTCTGTAAAGAAAATGCAATTGGTAGGCACATGGCAAGATTCTATAACCTATACTGACATCCCCCTACCTGTGCCAAAATGGGAGCTACGGAGGTGAATGGGTTGCTACTTTTTCATTTCAAAAAAGGATGACACTTAGTAAGCAATGTGATAGTGTTGCAGAAGTTGGATTTCACATTGCAAGATGTGGTGTTCTGTCCCTATAGTGAGTTTTTTTTGGAACATCTTAAGTATGGAAAAGCCTATATAGTGTAGGAGACCTTAGCTAAGGATAAGATGATGCAGAGAGGCCTTACAAACTTTGGATTGCAATGGTCTTGGAAGTTTTTGGCCTCCAAATTGATGTAGAGTATCTAATACTTTTTCCAAATCAGCAACAATCCAAAAATTAGATAATTCAAAATTCATTTTACTTTCATAAAATTGGTAGGAAGAGGAAAATGATAACATCCCCAAAGGTTATTTTCCTCATCCCTAGACCAACTTCAATCTTTAAATCAACAACAAAATCTGCATGTGAAATGCTTCAAAGAAAAATATGGCATATATTATTGAAACCAAATCTTGTATATTCCATAATCTATTCTCCTGAGATTTGTATCAAAGATAAACAATTCTTATTATCTATATTTGGAACTATCCACTGACTATAGTTGATATTTGCAGTTCTTCATAGTGACACTCCAGTCAATCAATGACAAAAATTATATTTAAGAAAAACACACTAATCTTGAAAAACATTAACAAATTTTGACCACCCAATACCAATAATGAATCGATTGATTCCTTAAATCTATTTCAATATTATTCACTATCCACCAATGGTTACTTCCAATTTGTTGCAGGAGCATCTCTGCTACATGAAGTTTGCAAGCTATATTAAGATATTTGGAACCGAAAAGATTATCCAATATGTAATGAGATTTAAATGTAGATTGTTTAATTCCAAAGGTAAAGTTTGCAAAGGCCTTCAACTATAATATATAAGGAACCAAACTTCTTTACAAGGTGGACCAATTAGTCCAAGTAGTTTGATTTGTAACTGCATTGTTTCAAGTTAAGGGGAGTCAAGAGGGAAGCTTAAATGTGAATTTATTTTGAGACCGTCTAGCTATTGACTTGCATGGTCAATCTATTCATTTTTTAATAGAAGTTATAAGATTTCAATTTAGTTTCTAATTTTATCTTGTTTCAATATTCTTCTTCTCTCAAGTTGTTGGGCACAGATTCTAATTTTTTTTTTGTATTTTTTGTCAGTTCTGTGATTCATGATTTGGGGTACAAGTTATGATTTCTATTTGGAACATAAATTGACTCAAAGAATTTATTTTCACAAGTTAGAAGTTTGTGTTTTTTGAATATGGACATCCCAACTCACAACAGTCTATTAACTTTGTGGTGGAGTGTAAATTATAGTTCATTGGTCAGTTCTTATTTCTTGGAAACTATTTTTATATAACTATGAATTTTTTTTACATGTTTAGGTTAATATTGTTTTTGTTTTTGATAGAATATGAATAGATATCATATATATTTATTTACTTTGAAGAATAATATCGGGTTTATAATATTTGGTATGTGTTTTTCAATTTATAATATCAACCTCATATTATGTTGAAGCTCGATTTTGTATTTAGAGATAGATCTAAGGAGACTTGACTCATTGATTTTTATGATTTGTTTGCTAAGAAGTTGGATTTGAGGAAATATGGTCTTCCACATATCAAATAAAGAAATATGCATGGAAGGATATGCCTAGAATATCTGTAATGGTGCAAGAGCACCTATCCAATCACCTAAGTCCACCTTGGAACCAAATGGAGTTAGAGGATCAAAATCATCTTTGAATGTTAATTGGGAAATATTGAAGCCAATATTGGCAATTTGTAATAATCAATTTGATTTAAAAGTTAAATGTCCTAGAAGTCCTGCTAAGGACTTAGGACCAACATATTGTATGGGTGGCCAATAGTGTCAAATAGGGATCTAGATTGATTTTATGGGTCAATTAGGTCCTAGGAACAAATTAGAATAAACATTGATAAGTTAAAATGAGAAAAAATAAAATAAAACAATAGTTAGAAATTCAAAAAATTGGAATATTAATGGTTATATGCAAATTGGAGGGAAACTGAGTTTTAAGGCATAAAAAAAATTGTAAACACTTATAACCACTTGGGGTCAGTTACAAAAGTTGGGAACAATATTATAAAAAACTTTTAATGCCTAGAAAATGGGGATGGTATGGACTAGTGAAGTGTTTTGTATGGATTGTGAGGAAGAAGGCAATAAAATGAAAATTAAGGTTTTCTTACATTCTTGGTATCCATTTGATGTGTTGTTGATTCTAAATCATTTCTATGGCTCAAGAATATTTCATTTGATCATTTTGAATCACATTTATCTTCCTTATATCATTTTTTGGCATATTATATTGATTGGTTTGTTACAGGTGTTGGGGTTTGCATTGATTTGGAAACATGAATTAAGGATTCATCCCTAAAATGTGATTACAATGGCTTGGGATGAATCCATGACTTGTATTATGATAAAATAACCTTATAAATGCAAGAATGAAGGCAATATTATAGGTGATCACCTTGATATTTTGATTTGTATGTTGACGGACTAAATTTGTGGAAGGATTCCTTAAGGAAATGCTTGGTTTGGAGCAACAACCGTTAATCTACCTGAAAGAGATATAGTTTTAATGAATTCTATAGTCTTGTATTGTCCTACGTATGGTGAATCAATCATTGGTTAAGCCTAGAAGTGCTTGGAGAGGGTACATTGAGGAGGCCCTATCCTTAAGGGCTTGTTGAGGACTAAATTGGGACTTTGATAGTTGCACATACCTTAGGATCATTTTGAGTTGATTTTTATTTGTTTGGAGTCATATTAGAAGACTGCTGAAAGTTTCATAATTGGGGGATAAATATAAGTTATAGTTGCTTTGTTAAATGACCATCTTTTTTGAATTATTGCCACCTATTCACCACCTTTGTTGTCCTCTCTCTCTCTCTCTCTCTCTCTCTCTCTCTCTCTCTCTCTCTCTCTCTCTCTCTCTCTCTCTCTCTCTCTCTCTCTACATCATGTAACTTCAACAGGAGTTTGTGGCATCACTCTTTCCATAGAAAAATATGAGTTAGATACAAAAATAGTGGCTAGTTGGAAAATAAAATTGGGATTCTTGATATGAGATATGCCCACTAAATGAATTTCTTAAATAATTAGTAATGTTGAGGGTATGATAGAATCAAACTCATTTATTTCCTCAACATGTCTAGGTGGAAGGGTTTCTAGTTGAGTATCCAGCAAGTTACCTTTTGATTTTTTTATCTTCTCCTATGTTGTCTTCTTTTACCTTTTTAGAGTTCCTTTCTCTTTCATGCAAAACTGAGGATTTTTTTCTCCTACTACTAGCTTATCCTTGTGCCAATTCTGCCTCTTTTGATTCATCTGTAGTCCTTAATATTGGACATTGATGGAGGAACCAAGAAACATGTTTTGATTTTTAAAAAATAGAGTTACTATTATTTCCTATTTATCCTTCGCCACCACTTATTGTTTCTTCTAAATTGTTGATGACTCTTGAACTCTTTTAACTTTGAACTACTTTTGGAACTATCATTGTTCTCATGGAAAAGAGGGAGGCACAATTCCTATGTAACTAAGGTGACAATTAGTATGATATTTAATGGTTGAGTGGCAATAGAAGATATAAATTCAGGGATAGTTTCTATAGTCACTCCTATAGCACCATATTCTTCACACATTCACATATCAAATATATATATTGGGCTCTTGTGTGTTTACAATGCATAAACACTTGAACATGTCTCCTAGTTAGTTCAAATTTACTTTCCATTATTATCTATGACTTACTTTCTATTTTCATTTCTTAATATAGTTATTTAGTTATGCCACAACCTATTTTGAGTTATGAAATATGCCCACACTGTTAGGTGCAAATGTTTTATTCAAAGTTTGAAACTTATAGGAATTGACATGCTCATTCAAAACCATGTAGCATATTCAACAATATCCTATTGTAAAGAAAAAATGTATCAAGATTAACATTAACAATAGAATATATATTTACATCTTTTCTGAATCTGAAAAATATATTTCTCAATATACCATTATCAAGCATAAGATCACCCTGAATAACATCATCTACTTGAAAATAGAGAAAAAACAAAAGGTAACCATAATATTTACTCAGAATTTGAAAAACAAAATCACAATTGCATATCTATCAATGAAACTCCCAAATAAGATATAATTTGTTAAAAGCATAAAGTTAGCAGAAAATTTGAGATTTAAAATTTGCTAAGATAATTAATTTGTATAGTGAAATCGTTCAAGTAAAGTATATGTTGTAGTCTTCCACCAGTCAATAGTGTAGAACCAGAATCAGTATGCAAAGAACATTAACAAATAAAGTAAACATTCACAAACCAAAAACTAAATTCACATATATGCTTAGACAAAGAAAGAGAACAAGAAGTGCAAACCTCACAAGAGAAAACACTCCATGCTTTCTTGATTCTGTAGATGTGTCCTTTTGTTGTGGATGTATGCTCAAGATGCTCAAAAGCTGCTTCAATGGAGATGGGTAATGGCAAATTGGTAGCTTTGTGAGCTCTCAATTTGGCATTATAAGGGTATGGTTGATGGCTTTGGTTCTCAAAATAGCATGGTAACTTTAGCTCAAAGATTGTTGATGAAATGGCTTGGGATGGGATTCAATTTATAGGCTAAGGGGTAGAGGGATGGAGGGCTTAGATGCAAGGATGGATGAAGGCTTAAGGAGGGCTAAGATGCACTCAAAGGGGAGCACATGGATTGTGCTTGTTTAGCACCAATGGGAAGGTGACACTTGTCACAAGGAGGATGAGTGTGAGAGGGTAGGGTTAAGGGTTGGTTAAGGACATGATGAGTGGGGTTGAGTATGTAAGAGGGATGTAAGAGGAATGAGTGTGGAAGATGGGTGTAAGAGTCATGAGTGGGCTTGTAAGAGTCTTTATGTTTTGTAAGAGCACTCATGACTTAGTGGTTGGGTTTTTTTGAGGGGAGACTTTGGTTTGGATTAGGAAAGTCTTAAACTTGTTTAAGGAATGTGACAACATTAGGGGGTGGATTAGGCTTGGGTTTAGGATTAGATTAGGGATGTTAGAGATGTGCAAGTGGATGGCATTAATGAGGGTGGGTGAGTTAGTGGCTAAGTTTGGTTAGTATGGGTGGATGGGGTGGATTAGGCTAAATGGAGGATTAGAGATAGGTTAGGGGTTTTTGAATTTGAGGATTTCATTTATCAAATAGATTTATTTAATAAATGGGGATTTTTGGAATTAGATAGAAGAATAGGATTTAATTGATAAATAATAGATTATTTGATTTATCAATTAGGACTATAGATGATTAATTAAATTAATCAACTAGGGGATGACAAAGGATTAATTAAATAGAAATTTAGTTAATAATGCCTTTTTAGATAACTAAATAGGATTACTAAAATAGTGTAATCAAATTTAGGTGTCTACAAATAGTGCTATTGTGGTCCATGACAGACTTATGAAGTCTAAATTGTCAACAGTTAAATAGTTCATTAGGTAGCAATATAGTTATGATGAATGCTACATTTATTTTAGTGCAAGACTTCCAAAATGATAGTACTGAATATAAGATGCAATTAATGATATAGACATTTCACTTGTAAGGGTACCCTATTCCTTTATAGTTACTCTATTTTCTAATGTTTAATGTGAATATTGTTGGAACTTTCAGGGCCAGTGTTATTCCTATCAATTGCCACAACTTTTGCAAGTTCATCTGAGGAGTTGGAGTGCTCTACATAAATACAAGTTGATAATTTGATAGCTTTAGATTTTGTTAGTACAAAGAAAATAGACTTTGGTGAAAGGTTGGATGTTACTCTCAATCTGAAGTACATCATAAAGTTTGTTTCAAATGAGTTCATTGACTAGGTTTGGATGTGTTGGGAAATGGCAAGAAAGAATAGCATTCTAGTTATAGATTTTGACCTATAGAAGATAGACAATCTACTACACAAAATTCAATGTAGTAGTACAACCCATTTTACATATCACACTATTAGTATGGTACCTGACCTTTAAAGTTATGATTTTTTTCCCCTATTTTCCATATTACACTATTAATATGGTACCTCAACTTACAAACTGTCCTATTTAGGCCCTCATAACTAGGGCTTCCTCAAACTATGCCTTCCCCCAATCAATGATTGTTCAAACAAGAAGGTATCATTAGAGAAGTCTTCCCCCAATCAAAGATGAAAAGAACAATGTAAATACTCAAATTATTTGTCAAATTATTTTTCTTAGCAAACTACCCATTCCTATCCTTGCAAAATAGAAAAAGTTTTTCTATTTTTCAACTCACCTATTCAACTATTTTTCAACTCTTTATCAAATCTTCAAATGACGGTTTAAATTTTTCTTAAACAAAGGTAATTTTGTTTTTTTTAGGTCCAAATTTTGTTTATACATTAGCAAGTATCAAATTAGGGTTTTCCTAATGAATACCTTTAATAGTGGGAGTGCTACAATGTATGCTCAAAATGTTGTAATGAAATGTTGCAATGTATGCTCGAAATACTCTCGACAGTTTGAGTTTAGGGCTGCACTAGAAATCTAAAATACTCCAAAATGTTGCACTAGAAATTCCTGTGTGTGTGTGTGTGTGTGTGTGTGTGTGTGTGTGTGTGTGAGAGAGAGAGAGAGAGAGAGAGAGAGAGAGAAATCCTCAAGTGAAATGCTCAACTGATCGTGTTTGCCAAAATGCTCAAAAGTGAAATGCAGCTCAACTGATGTTTGGCACTTTTAAAAAATCTTTATGTTGTCGTGTTGGTCACAATTGAGACCAACAAAAAATAGAAAGAATTGGATGCAATTGAGACCAATATGGGCATGTATTAAAAAAAAACAAAAGTTTCCTTTATAATGACGACCAACCAAGCAATTTATATTTGTGGTCAAAATTTAAGGTCAAAATTAAGGGTTAAATGTACTAGTGAGTAAACTTAAGTAAAGTGTAATAAGTAAATACTTATTTACACCAATAGTATCCCTTCATTAATCTAGTGACTTAGTAAAGCTTTTGATCTTCAATGCATTACAACAATACATAATTGTAAAATAATCAAACCAATATTACATGATCACTATCTAGCTCATTAAAGTAGCCATTGAATATCTTACATATCAACTATGACTTAATGATACTATAAGAATTTGGCTTAGGCCAAAATTCACCCAAGAACTAAAGAAATCAACACAAGCACACAGTAGACCAAAATAGAGAGAGTATGATCAAAATGATGATATTCATTTAATAATTGGTTTAAGAGTACACTAGGAGTGCCTGAATATAAAGGCCTTAGGAGAGCTTCTAGAATGCATAGAAGTAAGCATCATGATATGTCATACAACCAAGCACATGTCCACCAAATATGGATTATCCTCCATTGAGCATGGGATTAAGTTTGATGATGTGAAGATAAGCCTGCAATGGTGTAGCATGCAAATCAGTGGTGTACACAACATGTGCTAAATGAGGAGTGTAGATAACTGTGTTGTAAACATGACAACTCAGTGAATGATGCATACTCCTGTGTTGTAGACACCATGTGCATAATTAGAGTTTCATAACTCAATGAGAGTTCAAAAACTCCTAAGTGTCTCACCTAAAATAATAATAAAATAATGCATTAACCTAAGTAAAACTTAAGTGTAATAAGTAAATACTTATTTACACCAACACCCCCGCTTAAGTGCAACTTAGGGGAATGCCCTTAAGCTTACGAACTATAGGATGAAATGCAATATGGGTCCTAGCTACTAGGTCATGTTAGGTACCCATGTACATAATGATATGCAATCTCCCATAAAGCGAGAAAAAGGGAAAACCTCATGGGAAAAACCCTCCCCCAAAAAGAGAGATAAAAGGATGCATGGATGGATGGAGTAATCAAGACCCCCCCCCCCCCCCATTATAGCATACATCTAGTATATACATAAGAAAATGATGAGAAGAGGAAGAGAGACAGGATAGGCTCCCCCCCCCCCCAAAGAAGAATGCCAACTAGTGACTGCTCTGATGAAGAAACTGATCCAAGACTGCAGAATGGTGTTCCTCCCCTTAGGAATAAATAATGCCAAGGGTACGAATGAGATACTTCCGTTATGTGTGGAAAGAATCCCATGGATAAGTGATTCCTATGAAACCTGCTCAACTGGCTAAAGAACCTATCTCAAAGAACTGCCTGTCTCTACAACTAATAAAGAACCCTGCTGCAACTGCTGATCATAAGTATCCACAATCACTTCAACTTGGGAGGATTGATCATGTAGAGAATGAACAAGAGATTCTAATGGAACCCTAGTGACAATTGAAGAAGGTAATTTTGCATCAAGAAGAAGAGGCAAATCATGTATACTATCCCCCAAATCTGTCACTGAACCTAAATTTGGAAGACTAGATGTACCCTGTTGTTCTAGACCTATCACTGTGGCTATGTATGCATTTGGACTAAATTGATGAAGTGACCTCTCACTATAATTGTTGATAGAACTCCATGTATCTAAATCTATTGAAACACTATCACTGAAATCACTTTTAGTATCCACACTATATGATGTGTAAAGAGGAGTAGAGGACAAGCTTGGAAAATTTTCCTCAAAATGTACATCCTTCTCCACAAATATCTAATGTGTCTCTAGATCTAGAATTCTGTATGCCTTCACACTATCTTCATAACCAATAAAAGTACAAGGCTAAGATGACTGTGCCTTGCATCCCCTGGAAGATCTCTTTGCCCATGCAGGACAACTCTGAAGTGTGTCACAATAGGTTTTCTTCCGCACCGTACCTCAAAAGGAGTTTTTCCATTTAAGGCTGGATGAGGAGAACAATTAAGAATGTGAGTGGCACTAGAGATTGCCTTGACTTCTAATGATGGACTAAGAGACTTGGCATGAATCATGAAACTTTCCATAGAATTAAGAGTGTGAATCCTCAAAGCTACAACATCTGTCTCATGTGGACTGAATGCTAGTGGAGTCTGAAGATCAATTCCCTCATGTCTGCAAAAGTCCTTAAGTCTTCTATTCACATACATGCTTCCATTATCCATGCAGAGTATGTTGATGGCCTTTCTGGATTACTATTCTACATGAGCCTTGAAGGCTAGAAACTTGTCCAACACTTCATTCTTGTTATGCAGAAAGTAGACCCAAGTGAACCTTGAAAATTCATCAACTAAGGTAAGTATGTAGTGACCCTGGCTGAATGCAAAAGGACTTGCTAATACCATGTTAACCATCTGTAGAACACTTGTTTCTCTCGAAGACTTCCCTCATTGTAACTTCCTCTCTAGATGCATATCCACTGAATTTGCTGAATACTCACCCTTAGAAAAGTTGATTTGAGGTAGACCTTTCACCATTCAGTATGAGAAAAGTTGCTGAAGATAGCAATAGTCAAGATGACCATACCGCTCATGCCATAATTGCATGCTTGAATGTGATTGTGATAACAAGGCCTTTGAAGGAGACTTGGGTATGAAATGAGAGAAAGTGTACAACCTGTTGTGATCATTCACTTTCCCTACTGCAACCAAGGAATTGTCTTTAAGACTATGCACTTGAACCAAGTCTGGAAGGAACTCAACTCTATGTCCATCTCCAAGGTGAGTGATTTGGTAGATTGAGAGGATATTCAAACTTAGGTTTGGAACATAGAGAATATCTTGAAACTCTCCATTTTCCATTTCCACATTTCCTTTTCCTTCAACTTCTATTTTGCTATCATTCCCCATGAAGATGTGTGGTAACTTGGACTACTTCATTGAAGAAAAATCCTCCTCTGAAGAACCCATATGATATGAGGCACCTGAGTCAAATATCCATTCTTTTGAAGAGTTTGCATTTTCCATGAATGCTTGCCCTTTGCCCTTAGATAGAGAAGAAGATCCATTCTCCTTGTAAGCATTAGGTAATGGAACATTATGTTTCTTCATGATGTTGGTCAACTCATCAATCTTTTTACACTCATGCTCTTCATGACCTGATTTCTTGCAATAAGCACACATCTTCTTCTCCTTATTGTTGTTTTCCTTCTTGTTGGAATTTGAGGACTTGCCTTGTTCATTGGATTATGGTGTTGTCTTTTCTATATCCTTAGATTTGTCTGTCTTCCACTTCTTCGTACCCTTTCCTTTATTTGAAGACTGTGCAGCTGAATGTTGAGAACCCTCATTGGCCACCAATACTTTGGACTGAGGTGATTTGAGAATCCCCATTGATTTCAACTTATTTTCTTCATCATCCAATAGTTTAGCATATTCATCAAAAGTGACTTTCTTGTAGGCAGACCCTAAGGTAGTCTTTGAGGTGTGGAAAGAAGATATAAATGTGGAATATTCTGATGCCAGCTTGTTATGTGTGAGATAGATCAGTCTGTCATCTTTGATATAACTCCCACAATCAGTAAGCTTTGTCCTTAATTCATTCACCTTGATGATGAAGTCCTGTATGGAGTCATATGACTTAGGATCTAAGGATACAAGCTCATCTTCTATTTTGAACACGTCCTCTTCAGACACTTTACCATATAGGCTTTTTAGGGTATCCTAAGCTTCCTTGGATGTAGTACACTTCTTGATTTCATACATGATCTTATCATCTACCCCCAAACATATATCACCTAGGGATTTCCTATCCATTGCTACCCAATTTGAAATATCACTTGCAAAAACATTATCACCTGCTAGTTTAGGAAGAGTACCATCTACATACTGTGAAACTCTATTATGCATTAAGTGATACAACATTTTTATTGACCATGAAGAATAGTTATGAGGAGTTAATTTAGGAAACTTAAAGTTGCCCATAATGCAGAAAATGAAAGAAAATTTTAGAAAAGAGAGAACACAACACCAAGAACACCCCCCCTTTTCACTAAATCAAGAAACCCCCCCAAAATAGATGCTTTGGGCACTTTATTAGTAGTGCATTTACAATGGGCCACTTGCCAATTTTGGCCTTTGTGGACTTCTAATTTTGCTTGTTACAACTTCTTAATAGAGTACAAATTTGAAACTTTACAATGTGCTAAAATTCTGAAGCATTACAATGCAAAGGAAGGCCCTATTGCTGAAAGTGAAAATTTTGTCCATAAAATCCCATAATCTGATGCCAAATCTAGAAAGTATACAAAAAAATATGCACTTTCAAAAAAAAGAGAACCTATTTTTGATTCCAAATGTGCCCATACGGAGCATTTGAAGTTACAAAATGTCAAATTATCCAGGTACAGTCACCAAAAAATGCAATTTTGAATAATCTGTGTACCAAAACTAAAAAATAGCTGCACCACTAAACAATTTAGAAAATTCTACCCAATTTCAAGAAAAATTGCACCTGATTTGGAGTTTGAATGTCCAAGTTATGGCCTCCCAAAGTCGAACTACAAAAACCAAAATGAATTTGGAGAGGGGTTGCATCAGTGAATCATGGGGTTAAATTTGATGGTCATACAACCATTGCATTATTTTTAATTTGCCTTGTAATGAAGTCCAAATGGCCATCAATTTTAAGGTATTGAACTTGATGATGTCAGCAAAAACTTAACCCTCAGATGACATCATGATGACATGTTGATGATGTAAAAAATGTACGGATTGTATGGACAGGGTGGATGTGGCAAGCTTGCTGATTGTATATAGGGTACGTTGACTAGGATCGAATGATGTGTCTGCCATGTATGCAGGTGCAATATCATTGATTTGGTAGTGATGTGTACTACCGCGTGTACAACTGCACAGGACGTTTAGTGGGTGGTTGAGTCAGTGATGACTGGGCTATGTGAGATGTTGGTGGGTGAGTGGCCAAATGTGATGTTTCAAGATGCGGAATGGTTTTACACCACGTGCCAGGAACTACAGGTCTCCATGTGTCCCTAGTGGCAGCAAGCAGGAGGACCCTGTCGTCGGGACTAGCTCATCACTGGGTAATTTTGCTATTGCTGGTGATTCAGACTTTTCAATTCACTTTTGCATTCGCGGGTATGTTTTCACATGCCGAAGATTACTACATTGGCCGAACTATTGAGGAAGTAGTTCCAAAAATGTTTGTTGCCACCGGTGAACAGAAATGGACGCCGAGTTGGTTATGCAAAATCCCACATTCGTGTAGTGTTAAACTATAATATAGTTTAAACTAAACATGCAGCAGGTAATTTGTAAACAAAGCCCACCATGATATGAGGATTGCGCCACTAAGGGACTGCCGAGGGTAAGTACTCAGCCACCAAAATATGCCATGGGCTGACCACTGGAGGGTTCAAACACTATGCACCCTCAGAGGTATATATTATGCCAATTTTTATATAGTGTACAGTGTATTGTTGTAGAGGCTAAAAATTAAATTCAAAATTTACAGTGCCCGCCAATAAAATAAACCCTGCAATTAAAATAATCTACCAAAAATATAGAGCCAAGCTAGGGTGTCACTACCCAGTTTGGCAAATTATTTTCTCCCTGAACAACTAATTTGAAAAAATAATTTTGAAAATAAAAATCCAGAGATCAGATCTGAAAATACAATTAGTTAGATCAAATAAAACAACCATACCCAATTGCAAATCGGGGCCTCTGGGTTCTGATTTGCAAAAAGAATTTGCCTCACGATCAACTTTCACCTAAGATAGGAAAATTTATAGTCAATCTTCACCGAATTGATGCTCTGGACACAATGGTGAGGTCAAATCTGGCTCTACATGCTCCTAATTTCTGCAAATCCTCTAGATGCATGTCAAGGTGCTGAAGCATAAATGGTCTCGAACAACTATGTGATGAGAATCTCCCTCAACTCTGATACCATGTGAGAATTTGACTTAGGCCAAAATTTACCCAAGAATTAAAGAACCCAACACAAGCACACAGTAGACCAAAATAGATAGAGTATGATCAAAATGACAATATTCATTCAATAATTGGTTTAAGAGTACACTAGGAGTGCCTGAATATAAATACCTTAGGAGAGCTTCTAGAATGCATAGAAGTCAGCATCATGATATGTCATACAACCAGGCACATGTCCACCAGATATGGATTATCCTCCATTGAGCACGAGATTAAGTGCAATGATGTAAGGATAAGCCTTCAATGGTGTAGCACACAAATTAGTGATGTAGACAACATGTGCTAAATGAGGAGTGCAGATAACTATGTTTTCAACATGAAAACTTAGTGAATGATGCATACTCCTATGTTGTAGACACCATGTGCATAATTAGAGTTGCGTAACTCAATGAGAGTTCACAAACTCCTAAGTGTCTCACCTAAAATAATAATTAAATAATGCATTAACCTAAGTAAAATTGAAGTAAGTGTAATAAGTAAATACTTATTTACACCAATAGATACTTTCTTCAAATCCTCATCATCAATCAAAAGATATGGTACTTTCCTGAGTTAGCATAATGTCTAACCAATTAAGAGTTTGACATGAATGATAATATAAAAACTTATATGAATCTTTTACATACATTAATAACATAATCACTTAACAATCTCCTCGTCATCTATTATAATATCAGTTGGGGACAATAATCTCCCTTTTTAGCATTGTAGACAACACATAACATAAGATTCTACAGTACAAAGCATTACATAACATAATCAAATGTGTGCATTGACAACAATACAACTTTGCAATTCTATTTCTTCAAACTGATACTTGGTATATATCTTCAACAACAACAAAACTTTAACTTCTTCAACATTACCATCCCTTTGATTATGATCTCTGGTTTAGGTTTAGTCTTCTATTTTCTTCATTTTATTATTCTCTCTATTTAGCATATTATCCCCTTTAGTTACAGTTCTCCCCCTTTCTAAGTTATTCTCCCCCTTTGATAACAATGCCAAAGTTCATTATAAATTTCAATGTGAAACTTATAAAACCTTGTAATTACAATTGTAACTTGCATGTACAGTTTATATAGGATTCATCATAGTTAACTTCAAAATTATTCCTAAAGTATGAACACTTCTTCATGAACTCCATAAGGTATTTCAATTCACCCATGAATTTTTTAGAAAAAATAATCCACCATGATAACTGATGGAGGGGGGGGGGGGGGGGGGTGGGGGTGTGGATCAGTTATCCAACAATTAAAACATTTATCTTCTTTAAAAAAATTTAAACCATTCAACCAAAATAAACAACAACCATAATAAAATGCATATAGAAAATTACACTAGATATGTTGACTAGGGAAACCCTTGATCAGAGGGAAAACTTTGGTGGGAATGATGCCCACAAGATGATGCACTAATATAAATATTCCTTGTTAGAGGATGGACCCTATTAGGAATCTATTACAACATTTAGTACATAGAGTCCTTATTAGGAGAATTTCAACCTATATTAGGAGATTCCAACCCTATTAGAAGTTGTGCCAACCCTATTATGAGTTGTAGTATAATGTATGCAAGATGAGCCCACTGCCCAAACATGCAATTTCAACTACAAGAAGAGCTCACTACTCAAAAAAGTAATTTACTATTATCTTCCTCTTTTCTTTGTTTTTTCAATCAAATCAATCATTATGAGACCTTGTAGACCAGGTCATAAACCTTGGATTACTTAGCAAAACCTTGGTAATGAAGTTTCCTTTACTTCTGCACTACCCTGCTCAACTTCACATTTTTCTCTTTACTACTGCTTTCCAACAATTCAAATACATGCTTATGATAAAGGAAAATTTCCTTCCTTTATACCAAGACCATGAAATAATTCCTTGAGTTGGCTATAGAACTTCTCAATTAATTATTATAGGACCACATTAAGAACATGTTACACTTAGCAATAATATTAATCTTCCACCTTGCAACTTGAATTTTTTTTTGTACACACAATATTATGATGAGTAAGCTTAGCCACATCATTACCAACATGTCTTCTTCATGTCCTCAATCTCAATTCTTAGAATAACAACTCTACTGAAAGATATAACAAGTTTACTAGAACATTCCTTTGTAAATTCTTTCTTAGAAAAGACATCACCAAAACTTACATAACTTCTTCTAGACTTATCCTTTCTTCTTCTGATGTTAACTGCATATACCTGATACTCAGAAGTATCTACCATAACCTTAGGTGGTTATAATACACAACTAGCCATCTGTACCAACTTGATCTTTCCCCTATTCTTCTATCAGATACCACAAAAAATTGCTATGTTGACATCAATGAGAAACTCAGTCATGAATGTAACATATCATCATAGCAACATATCTACACTACTCCCCCATAGGAATATCAACAACATTCATGCTTCCAACCAATCTTCTAACAATCTCCCCCTTTGGCATTGATGGAAATATAGATGAAAAACATCTAGTTCCAAGAATACCAACAAAAGATTGTTAATCTTCTTTTTCAAATCCTCTTCATCAATCATTCTCCCCCATTGATATATCTCAATGTGATTTCTACCAACTATCAATCCATGTTGTTCTTATGTCAAATATATTCCTCAGCGTAAATTTTGCCATGCAATATTCTCCCCCATTGACATCAATGTCAAAGGTTTCAACACCCAACATCTCTGCATCAAACTCTGCAACAACTTATACTTACTAGCTCAAGTGTCAAAAAACACTCTTCAAAACAACATCCAACAAGAATACTAGATGAGTTTTTCCATCATAGATACTCCCCCATATAAGAAGCATTAGCATTCAATCTAGAAAAACAATGGTGCTCTGTTACCCTGGACTAATGCACTCTTACATCTTCTACTCTGATGTAGGAAGGGGCATAACCCCAAGCATACCTCGTAAATACTCAAAAGTCTCTTTAGGAAGAGGCTTAGTGAATATATCTATAATATACTCTTTAGTGCTCACATACTCCAATATGATTTCCTCTTCTATAACTTTCTCTCTCAACATGTGATACTTAATAGAAATAAGCTCAGTCCTCAAATGCAACACTAGATTCTTAGACATATTTACTGTGCTTGTGTTGTCACAATGTATAACAATAGGTTCATTAATTTCTATCCTTATATCTTTCAACATCTACTTCATCCAAATGACTTGATTGCAATTATTTGCTGCTGCAACATACTCTACTTTCATTGTATTTTGTGATGTATAATCTTGCTTCTTTCTTAACCAAGAAACCAATCTTTCTCCTAGAAATAAAGCTCATCCGTTGGTGATCCTTTTGTCATCCATATCGCCTACCCAATCTGCATTAGTATAAGCACTTAGAGTAAAATCATTAGATCTATCATACCACAATCTAAATTTTTATGTTCCTCTCATATATCTAAATATCCTTTTTACTACTGCATAATGTGCTTCTCTGGGATCAGCCTAGAATCTTGCAACAATTCCAACTACATTTGCTATATCCGACCTTCTATGAGTTAGATATTGAAATTCTCTGATCATAGATTTGCACTTTTTCTTCTCAATAATAGGTGTTTCATCCTTTGTAGATAACTTGTGTCTAGTTACCATAGGTGTTCCAATGGGTTTGCATGTTTCCAAACCAACCTTTTTAGTAAATCCTTCAAGTACTTAGTTTGAGAAATAAAGATTCCTTCTTTATTCTATACAATCTACAATGCTAAGAAATATTCCATCTCTCCTATCATCCTTATTTAAAATTCTTTCTTCATCTCTTCTGCAAACTTCTCACTTTCTTCATCATTTCCTTCAAATATGATGTCATCAACAAATATTACCAAAATCATCAAATCATATTCAATTTCTTTCCAATACAAATTATTATCTACCATACCTTTGCTATACCCAAGTCTCATCAAATTTTTGTCTAACCTTGCATACGAGGTTCTGAGTGCTTGCTTCAATACATACAATGCTTTCCTTAATATGCATAATATGTCCTTGTCATATATCAAAGAACATCCTTCAGGTTACTCAATGTATACTTCTTCTTCAAGTTCTCCATTCAGAAATGCTAACTTGACATCCATCTGGTATACTTTAAATTTCTTCTATGTTGCATAGGCTAAGAATAATCTTACTGCTTCTATTCTAGCCACTAGAGCATAAGTCTCCTCATTATCTATCCCTTCTTGTTGTGAGTAATCTTTACATACCAATCTTTCTTTGTTTCTTACAACTTCTCCTTGTTCATTCATCTTGTTTCTAAATATCCATTTAGTTCCTATCACATTCTTGTTTGCTGGCCTAGGGACCAATTCTCATGTCTCATTCTTAACTGTCTAATCCAATTCCTCTTTCATGGCTTGTTTCCAATAATCATCTTTGCATGCTTTATCTGCATTCCTAAACTCAAATTGAGATATCAAGCATAGTTCTTTATTGACTCTGCTTCTTATCATCACATATTTATCTTTTCTTCTAATGATCTTCTTAGATGCGTGTTTCTTTATCATATTCTTTCTTGAAGTAGGATTTTCTATCTCAACTCTTGGCTCTACTAAAGGTTCTGAGCTTTGTTCCTACCTTGGCTCTCCTTCATTCTACAAATCATTGTTTGTCTCAATAAATACCTCACCATTCGTTGGCTCAGTAACAAAATCATCATCTGAATTGTAATAAACTATTCTCTCTTGTATCTTGAGTTTCTCATCAATTCTCACATTTATACTTTTCATAATAGTCTTAGTTCTCTAATTATAACATCTATAATCCTTTCTTTTCAATGAATAACCAAGAAACATACCTTCATCACTTGTAGCATCAAACTTACCAATATCATCATCTCTTTTGACATAACACTTACTACCAAATTTTTTGAAATAATTAACTATAGGTGAGTGACCAAACCATAGTTCATAAGGTGTCTTGTTTGTGTCTTTCTTGACTTGCACTCTATTCATAGTGTAGACTGTTGTATTTAAAAATTCTCTTCAAAATGTCTTGGATACATCATTCTCTACTAACATAGCTCTTGTAACTTCTATTACTGATATGTTTATTCTCTTTATAATTTCATTCTATTTAGGGGTCTTCGACTCAACTCTTTCTTCTACTCTAGGATCAGATCTCTGTTCTTTAATCTCATTCCCATTCTACAAATCATTGTTAATGATAACTTCCACATTTTCATGGTTAGCCTCTAGATCAAAAATATTTACCAAAGTGACGTAACAAAATGGAAAGCACAAGTAGAGGTAGGGGAGGTTTCCAAATTTTGAACTTTGAAAAGGGCAGGATCCCTCTAGACTATAAAAATTGGATCCCTAGACTAGAGCATGGGCTACAAAAGGGGGATGGTCAGGGGTCATGTATAGGGATCACCTAGAGAATGCTAATGGGGACTCATATGTTCCCCCCAAGGAAGTGGTCAAGTTTCCTTTGGCTCCTAATGGGGGTCAGCTAGCTAAATTTTTTTCCCTTTTCGGGATCAAGCCCTTAGGTAAGTCTTCTTTCTCGCCTATTAAGATTCTTCCCGAGATAGAGAAAGGTTCTTGTACCATTGCCATCATGGATCATAGCATTTGATCCATGGTTTTTACCTTGATTGGCAAATTCCTGGGGCCTAGACTGAACATAGATGACGTGAGGTCTTTTATAAAGAAGAAATGGGCTCTTAAAGGTAATTTTTTGGTCATAGCCATGGCAAAGGGTTTTTTGTCTTTTGAATTCACCTACATGGACAAACTTTCTTCCATTCTCAGCAAAGGTCAATGGGCTATTGGTCATTCCACTTTGGTCCTCCAAAAGTGGTCTTCCAAGCTGAATCTGAATGACTCATTTTTTTTTCAAGCCCTTGTGTGAGTTAGACTACCCAAATTTCCTTTAGAATTTTGGAACAAAGATGTTTTTGTGAGGCTAGCTAGGTCTTTTGGAGAACTTCTATCTATTGATTCAATCACTACCTCTAAAAGATGACTCAACTATGCTCACATCTGCATAGGGGTTAGAGAAGGTACAGACATGCCAGAAACTATGGCCTTTCACTCAAAACTTGGTGCACATGTTCAAAAATTGATATATGAAATAATGCCTTTTGCCTATTTCCTTTGTTTGAAGGGTGGTCATAAAGAAAACTAGTGCCCAAGGGCAGTGAAGCAAAAAAGTTAGAAAAGTCAAACTCCTATTAACTCAGCCAAAGAAAAGAAGAAATCCAAGCCCACTGGGACCTTTTTCAAGGGAAAGAAGAAATTGATTTGGAGATGCAAACCTGCTAAGCAGCTTGAGAACCAGGATGGAAAGGAGGCTTAGAGTAAAACCACTAGGCAGAATGGAGTCCAAGGTGATAAAAGTGGTAACAATCCACACCACTCTGACTCTGTTATACAGGATGGTATCCCTAGTAGTGTTCCAAAGGGGTCTATGGTGGATGACCCAACTATTGTGGCCATAGCTATGGTAGAAGATAATGTGATGTTTGAGAAGGAGCAGAATGTAGGAAGGCAGGAGACCACCAAGGTGAAAATTTTGAGGATCTCTGACCCAGACCCCCCAAACAATGGTGTTGATGATTCCTCAAGGGTGGTGGATCACAATCAATGTGACAAAGTCACTAGTGATGGATTTGGTGAGGCGGGTAGTCTTATTCCTCTGACGAACTTGCCAGATTCCAAAGGTCTGGGGATTAAGATTATAGATCTTTTTAACAACTCTTCTCCAGATTAGATCTCATAATGGGAAGATTAGATTGACAACTTCTCTCAAGATAGTATCAATGGCTAGAGTTTGGTTAAAAACAAGAAGAACATGACCACCCGCCTTGGTCAACAATGACAATCAGGAGTAGGGTAAAGGCTGATGTTAGGGGCAAACTCAAGTCTCCAGGAAGGAAAAATTCAAACCAATTATTGCAGGAAGAGACCAGAAAGAACTTGGTAGATGGGAGCTAGAGAACCATCAAGGAATACTCTAGAAGTAAGAAATGAAGATCATTTCTTTGAATATAAGGGGCCTAAATGGGGCTCACAAATAGGAGTTAGTTAGGAATATGATTAGAGACCAAAGACCAGATTTTTTATTGATTCAAGAAACCAAAATGAGAAAAGAGGTGGTAGGCAAGCTCTCTTTCACCAAAAACATGAGTAGCAAGGCCATAGACTCAGAGGGAGCTGCAGGAGGGGTGTTGATTCTCTATAATAACAAGGCTTATTAGATATTTACTATCTATAATGTAGGTAATGCCCTCCTTTGCAAGGTGTCCCATATTCATAGTGATGAATCCTAGTTTATTTTAAACATGTATGCTCCCAATTCCAAAAGGGAGAGAAAGGTATTATGGGCTAATTTGTCAGAGGTTATTAACACCAAAAACATTAAAAAAAAGGGATTATAATGGGGGATTTCAACTCCCCCCACTCTGATGATGAAAAAAGTGGAGGGCTTACCCCAGATCAGGAGAGTAAGTTAGACCTTTCAAACTTTATTAACAATTTGGCCTTAATGGATGTTGATCCCCTAGGGGGTAGATTCTCTTGGTCTAATAGGAAAGTTGGGGGGGATTGTATCCAAGTCTATCTTGATAGAGCCCTTATTTACCCTATTTGGTTGCAAACCCACTTTTGCAGGCTTTCCCTTTTTCCTAGAATGGGATCGGACCACTCCCCCATATCTCTCTCTATTTGTCCTCTTAAATTCAAAAGATCCTTCCCTTTCCATTTTAAGAAAATGTGGATTTCCCACCTAGCTTTGAAAACTAAGATTTCTTCATGGTGGAACATTGAGGTGGAAGGTACTATAATGTTTAGGGTGGCCCAAAAATTGAAGAATGTGAAAAGGGATATCAAAATCTGGAATAATCTAGATTTTGGCCACATTTTCTAGGATAAGGATGAGAAGACTAATTAGCTCCGCATAATCTAGGAAGATATTAAACAAGATAGATATAATGATCAAAATTGGTTGGAGGAAAGGTCTATTCTCTCTGACCTTCATAACATCATCTCCAGGGAAGAGCACTTTTGGAAATAGAGATCAAGAGTTAATTGGCTTAAAGAAGGGGACCAAAACACTAGGTTCCTCCACTTATGCACATTAAAACATCAGGCCAATAATAGGATTTCTAGCATCAAGAAATGACAGACTTTTTTATCTTAAGATAATGAGATAACGGATGAAGTAGTGCAATTTTTCTTTACTCTTCTCTCTAAGAATCACTCTCTCTCAGTGCCTGATCAAGAGGATATTTTGTCTACCATTCCTTCTCTGCTAAAAACCTACCACAACTCTATGTTGAAAGCTATCCCAACCTAGGAGGAAATTTTTCAAGCTCTCAATTCCCTACTGAGTGATAAGGCCCCTAGCCTAGATGGTTTCTTGACCTTCTTTTTCTAGGTATATTGGGAGGTGGTCAAAGGGGACATTGTGAAGGCTATGAAAGAATTCTTCAGGGCCAGAAACCTTTTGAAAGAACTCAATGCCACTTTTTTGGTTCTCATAATAAAAAATCTAGGGGAAGATTTGATGGATAATTTTAGGCCCATCAATCTTTGTAACTCTTTCTACAAAATCATATCGAAAGTCGTTACCCTCTAGGATTCTTAGAGTTCTTCACCTGATTATATCCCTGCAACAAACTAGCTTTGTTCCAAGGAGATAGATTCCAAACTCTATTATCATGGTGCACAAGTTGATTCACTCTCTTGAAGATGTCAAGAGGAAAGGCTTCTTGGTCAAGCTCAATATGTCTAAAGCTTATAATAGGGTGGATTGGTCCTCCAAGCTTTTGGATTTGATTCCTAGGTTTGTAAACTTATCTTTCAACTTGTCTCTTCCCCCTTTTTGTCTGTTTTGATTAATGGCTCCCCATCAAAATTATTTTTCCCTTCAAGAGGGCTGAGACAAGGAAATCCCCTATTCCTTTTTCACTTCATCATTTTGGCTGACCATTTGGGAAGGCTTATTATAAGAAAAAGACAGGACCAGAGTCTGCAATGTCTCAAGCCTTCATTTGGTCATCTTTCTTTCACCCACCAGCAATTTGTGGATGATACTATTCTAGGGGGAGAGGCCATGGTCTAGGAGGCTAGAGTGTTTAAGGGTTTGTTGAATACTTATACTAGGGGTTTTGGCTAGGCTATTAACTAGGATAAGAGCTCGATCCACTTCATCAATACTCCGCTGGAGAGATAGAGGAAAATTGCTTGTATCTTGGGAAGTGGTATTGGTACCCTTCCTACAAGTTATCTTGGTATGCCTTTGGGGTACAAACCCCTAGAATCTTTTTGGAATAGCATCATTGATAGATTCAACAAGAAATTAGCTGGCTGGCTAGCATCATTGTTATTTATGAAAATAGCATTCAACAAGAACTAAGCAAGCTGACAGAATGGAGAAGATTTAGAGGAACTTTCTTTGAACAAGGGTTGAAGAGCACAAAAGATATCATCTTGTCACCTGGGACAATGTTTTCCTTCACAAATTTTATGGGGACCTTGGTATTAGAAAAATTAGACATCTCAATCATGCCCTTTTAGCCAAACAGATTTGGTGCATCTTTCAAAGCTCCAAAGAATGGAGGGAAATTATGATTGAGAAGTACTTGAGAATGTAGTCCCTCAGTTTCTTGCTTCATGAGACCAAGATTCCTCAAGGATCTTACATATGGAATGGGATCCTAAAGGAAAAAGCCCTGGCTAAGTCCCAAGGCTAAATGGAAAATTGGTAAAGGTGAGAACATCTTATTTTCATGGGATGACTAGATGAGCTAGGAATGTCTTATTGATCACCCGATTTATGGTAGATGGGCAAAGCCATGCATGAGAAGATATGGTTTGAATGTCAGTGATTAAAGAACTAGTAAAGGATGGCAAGACCTATCTATGATATCCCTAGACCTCAATTCTTTGATGATTAGCTTGAATGATATTTTCATAAATAACAAGGGGGATGAAGTTATCTGGGGAGGTAACTTGAATGGGCAATACTTTTTCGCATTCGGGTACTTTTCATTATTGGATAGAAAGGAGAAACCCATTTGGGATAAGGCATGGATTCTTGGCCTTTAGCTAAGAGAGGACAAATTATTCCCAATAGATGTAGTTTATGCAAGCATGACTTGGAGATGGTCAATCCCTTATTTATTCACTGCTCCTATTCCTCCAAAGTTTGTAATCTCCTAACCAGGGACTATGGGGTCAACTGGTGCCCCCCGGTCGAAATTCAAGAATTCTTTAGCCAATGGAGGAGCTCACACAAAGGTTTGATTTCCCAATTAATTTTCTCCTGGTTCCTCCCGCATTTCTACTAGGGTATTTGGAAAGAGAAAAATAATGAAATTTTTAGAGATAGGGAATCCCCTGAGTTTGTTATTGCTTAGAAAATTGAAGGATTGATGAAGGAAAAATTTACCACCACAAAGGAAGGAAATATTGAAGAAGAAAAGAATAATAGACAAAAAAAAAAGGACAGGGACAAGAAAAGGTAGGAGGGCAGGTGATTTTTCCCCCAAAAAAATTGTTACAAAGCCAATTTTGATGGGGCTACAAAAGGGAACTCCAGCCCCGTTGGCAATGGAAGCATCATCAAAAATAACTATGGTGGAGAAGTTGCAACTTTTTCCAACCTACTTGGTCATTAGACAAACCATTTTGCTAAAGCGAGTGCTGCTAGTCACATTGTTAAACTGGCCCTAGCTTTTGGGATTGAGAACCTATGGCTGGAGGGGGATTCATTAAATATCATAAATTGTCTCAATGGTAAATCTAAACCTTCTTGGACCATTGTGAATGTGATCAAGGAATTAAATTCTGACCTAGGTAAGTTCAACAAGACCTACATCAGCCATGTCTATAGGGAGGCCAATTCAGCTACCGACTAGTTCACTAATGAAGCGGTCACCAATAATTTGGAGATGACATTACATGTTGGTGACAAATTTTCGATGGCAGTAAATAATTTAATACTGCAAGATCGCATCTAGGGAAGTACTAGAATAATCCAAAATTAATTATTGGAAGATTTGCAAGATTGCACGTTGGAGTGGGAGTTAATAAAAATCATGCAAAACTCTTTTAAAAACATGATTGCATGTACGTTCGACATGCTTTAAGGGTAGTCTTGAATACTACCATTAAAACTGGTAATTTCAAAAATGTTTTTGAGTTCTTTAGTTTGAAGGAGGTTGAGGTCTATAAGAAATTAGTGAGTAGGTGGGGGCTTATTATATCTGAGGAAACCATGGTAGGGGAGAGAATTAGGAGGGAGCCATTGGGAGAGGTGGAGAACTGGAAGAAGAAACTGAAGGTTTGGCATAAGTTGGAAAAGGGTGGGATTACTAGATTCCTAGAGAATCTCCATGGCTTTGATGTGAGCATCACCAAAATTATGGTGGATTCCTAGAAAAATAGAAGGGTCAAAATTGACAGGGTCACTGACCATGTTAATGCAGACTTGATAGCCTAGGTTGCGAAAATCCCTCTAGAGGGGAGTAAATTCTTTAGAGATAAAAAATGTCGACAAACACTGTCAAATTTTTTGAAAAAGATGAAAAGGAGCTGACTAAGCTCATCAAGGTGGAGACATATTATGAGATGGAGTCAATTAAAAAGCTATGGAGGCATGTCCTTAAGATTATCATTGAATATTTTTCCTTGGACCCCAAATTTGATAGGATCAGAACACCTCACTTTGTCTTGCTTAATCACTTTAGGCATGGTATCAAAATCTCTTTCCCTTTTTATCTTTTCACCTCCATGAGCAAGGTTATCAAGGGTTATAAGAGGAAACCAAAAACTAACCCATCTCTTCACAAGAGATTACTCTTGGTTTATGAGTATCTGAAGATGCAAACTAGGGGAAAATCCCTTGGTGACATTGGATGTGCATCTAAGGAAACTGGGAGCTCAGATTTTGAGGATGTGCGAAGCATAAAATCAAAAGATGAGGACAATATTTCCTCTAAAGGCAAAGCTCTCAAGGAAGAAGGGAAAGTCAGTCCTATTAGGATAAAAGCATGGACAGAAATAAAAACTACATGCAAATATAACCAATAACAAATAATAGTTCACACAGAAATGAACACAAGGCACCAAGATTTAACGTGGTTCAGCCAATCCCTAGGCTACGTCCACCAAACAACAAGTTCGATCTTATTACAATCCAGTGATTACAACCTGATTACAATCCGTAATCCCTTACAACTCAATACTACAGCAAGAACCAATTTTGCATCACACCATAATGAAAAATACCTAACCCTAAGCCCTTTTATACAAGTATTAAACCACTTTAGGGTTATAACATGTCAGCACGAATCTACGAATGGCAAATCGATGAACCCCACTAATTATGAAGTATGTATAGTACTTTCTTGATAAGTCACCATAATCTAACAGTCTCCCACTTGGGGATTGATCAAGCTCCACACTAAACAACAATCTCCCACTTGGAGACTGATCCTATAGCAATACCACTACCACATGGGGCTCCCACTAGATCAAACCACCCTAGACTCTATTGTTATTTTATTCATGTTTAGTCTAAAAGACCAATCGAAGCTGAAGAGGAGTTCAGCTTCTCCCTTTTTACAACCTTTGTCAACATATCTACTAGATATTTATTTGTATGTATCTTCTCTAGCTTTAAGTGTCCATCCTCCAAAACTGACCAAATGAAATGGTATCGCAACTGTATGTGTTTGGTCTTTGAATGCAGAGCTGAATTCTTTGCAAGATGAATGGAACTCTGACTATATGTGAACAAATAATTATCCTTCTGAGGATGTCCCAATTCTTCCAAAAAGAACTAAAGCCATATCACCTCCTTGGCTACCTCTCTAGCAGCAACATACTCTACCTCTGTAGTGGATAGAGCATTAATCTTCTGTAACCTAGAAACCTAGCTCACGACTACCCCACCAATAGTAAAGACATAACCTGTAGTACTCCCCCTGGTATCAATATCCCCTACCAAATCTAAGTCAACATAGCCCTGTAAATAAATAGTAGTGCGCCTAAAGTGTAAACACTTATTGGATGTTCCTCTCAAATATCTAAGAATCCACTTGATAGCATTCCAATGCTCAAATCCTGGATGACTCATATACCTGCTAACGACTCCCACTGCATGGGCAATATCTAGCCTAGCGCATACCATAGCATACATCAAGCTTCCTACAGCTAAAGCATAGGGTACCTTGGACATCTTATCCTCCTCTTCCTATGTCTTGGGACACATCTCCTTAGTCAACTTCAAATGACCAGCTAAAGGTGTGCCGACAACTTTAGCATTCTCCATAGAGAAACATTACAACACCTTCTCAATATAATCAGCCTGAGATAGTCTCAATGTTATGTTCTTCCTATCTCTACAAATCTTCATACCAAGGATTTGTTTTGCTGCCCCAAAATCCTTCATAGAAAATGCATGTACTAACTGGCATTTTAGCCCCTTAATATGATCCATGTTAGACCTAGCTACAAGCATATCATCAACATATAAACATAAAATAATGTAGCTATCATCATCTAACCTCTTAATATAAACAAAATAATATGAATGACACCTGTTATAGCCATGCTCATGCAAAAAACTATCAAATTTTAGATACCATTGTCGAGATGCTTGCTTCAAGCCATATAAACTTTTCTTCAATTTGCACACTAAGTTATCCTTACCTTTGACCTTAAATCCCCATGGCTGAGCCATATATATTTTTTCATCCAAATCACCATGAAGGAAGGTTGTTTTAACATCCAACTTCTCTAAATGCAAATCTTCAGTAGCCACAAGACTTAAAATAGTATGGATAGAAGTCATTTTAATAACAGGAGAAAATATCTCATCAAAATCAATTCCCTTTTTCTGTGCAAATCCTTTTACAACTAACTTGGCCTTAAATATTTTCTTACCTCCTTCCTCTTCTTTCAACTTGTAAACCCACTTATTCTATAAAGCCTTTTTATCTGCAAGCAACTTGCACAAATCCCATGTCTTATTCTTTAGCAAAGAGTCCATTTCATCTTTCATTGCAGACTCCCACTGAATCTTAGTATCCACCTACATAGCTTCATAATAACTTTCAAGTTCACCAACATTAGTAAGAAAAATAGAATACAAAGAGGGAGAAAATTTTTGTGGAAGTCTAATTTGCCTCATTGACCATCTAACATTCACTAGTGTGTGTGGTATTTTTTGTTGCCGTTGTTGCACATCATGAGGAATGGATGGACAATCAGCTTTTGGAGTATCATCCTGCACTACATAATCATCTTCTTTCTTCTCATGTTGCTACAAAAAATCTTTGTACAACACTTTCTCATTGAATATGACATCCCAGCTTCTAACAATTTTATGATTTTCAAGATCTCAAAGCCTATAACCAAATTCATTAATGCTATATCCAATAACGAAACATTTCTTTGATTTAGCTTCTAGCTTGGTTCTATTTTTAGAGTCTATATGAGCAAAATCTTCACAACCAAAGGTCTTGAGAAAAGAATAACTCACCTTCTTACCAATCCATGCATCCTCTAGAATACAACAGCCCAAAGGAGTAGAGGGACCTCTATTAATCAAATATATTACAGTATTAACAGCCTCCACCCACATGTGTAAGGGCAACCCAACATGCAACATCATGCTCCTTGTGCTCTCCATTATAGTCATGTTCATGCATTCAGCCACTCCATTTTCCTATGGAGTCCTTGGAATAGTTTTTTGTCTATAAATACCATTAGTGGAGCAATAATATTCAAATTCATGACTGCAATACTCACCACCATTATCAGATTTGAGACATTTTAATTTCTCACGAGTCTCATTTTCAACCAAGCATTTCCATTTCCTAAAAGTTTGAACTACATCAAATTTTTCTCTAAGGAAATAAACCCATACTTTTCTAGTTGCGTCATCAATAAATGAAACATAATAATGAGATCCACCAAGAGAAGATACCTGAGCTGGTCCCCATACATATGTATGCACAAGCTCTAATTTCTCCTTTATGTTTTCCTTTCCAGTCTTTACAAAACTCACTCTCTTTTGTTTTCCATACACACAACTTTCACAAAAATCCATATTCACACATTTCAGACCTGGTAAAAATTTCTTTGAATGAAGTACTTTAATACCTTTCTCACTCATGTGCCCAAGTCTGTTGTGCCATAGCATTGTATCAGAATCTATAGTAGCTATTTGTTCTCCCTGCTCAACTGCAAGAATTGATCCTGAACATTCATTTTTCTCTGAAATAATCAAAGTAGAAGGAACAATATGACCTATACAAAGATATAAGGTTCCTACTTTCACACCTTTTTTTACTACAGGGGAACCTTTTGAAACCTTCCAATTTTTATCATTAAAAATAACTACACAACCCTCATCACCGAGTTGTCCTGTTGAAATTAAATTCTACTCAGTCTTGGAATGTAATGCTTCTCCCATTTGACTTTTTTAATTCATCCTGATGGATGCAACCTTGTTGATCTTTTGTTGTGATGGATCATGATTGTGACCATGAGTGGTCTACACCATTGAGGTGATTGGATTTATGTTTATGTATCAGTTGCTTTGATTATGCTTTTGATTGATCTATGAGATTATGATGTGATTTATGGTTCATTGAGGTTTGTGACAATGGTTACTAGGATCAATGTGGTATCATGAGGTTGTTCCATGATTACCTTGAGATGTGTGCAGAGATTGCACTATGTACTTTTTACCATGCTACACTAGACTAGGTTCCTGTAGCAGTGGGTAGTCATGTTTATGATTGTGGTTGCTTATGTGTTTTAAGTGCCTTTTTGTTGATTCTTTAATCAATCATTATTTAATGATTAAGTAATTAGAAATGGATTATTCAGGTTGGACTATTCAGTTATGTGCTACGACATTTACCTTGCTATATTTTGATCTAAGAGATATCTGTTACTTATGTGATGATTTTCATTTGAGATGACCCAGGGGTCAAATGTTATACCTTGATTTCAGTATCATAGATATTAGACTACTATGTTGTTCAGTTGATCATATTGTATGATGATGCTATTTTGAGATGACAATGTGTTTTATGATGATATTTGGTATCAGAGCCACTGGTATGGAACATTTCTTACCTCATGTAGTAGCCAATGATTCCCATTCTGCAACTTAATCTTAAATTTTCCCTTTCCAACAATTTGACAGGGTTCATTATCCCCCAAATAAACAAGCCCAAAATCCCCTTGGACATAATCAATGAAATAACCTCTATGACGTGTAGCATGAAATGAAGCACCAGAATCTAAAACCCATAAATCATCAACACTTTCTAAATAAAAAAGCAAAGCTTCCTCTTCAGATTTGTTACTTACCACATTTTCCTACTTGTCTCCATCTGATTTATCTCCTTCATTTTTCTTTTGATTCCAACAATCTTTCTTTTTATGATCTAGTTTCTTATAGTACCAACAGTCATTCGGTCCTCTTAATTGAGACCTCTTCCCCTTTAACTTTCCTCTTTATTTCCCATGATTTCCAGAGTTACTTCCTCTCTCAATCGTTTTGCCCCTGCTTTGTGCATTCAAAGCACTTCCTGATGTAGATCCACCTGAGGATTTCCTATGAGTTTCCTTACTCAAAATAACACCGATCACATCATCATATTTTAGGGTACTAGATCCATGAACGAAATTACTCACAACCATTAGCAAGCCATTCCAGCTTTTAGGCAAGGAACACAAAATCAAGAGAGCCCTAATTTCTTCATCAAAATTGATACCCACAAAAGATAACTGACTAGTAATAGTATTAAACTCATTTAAATGATCTGCAATAGATCCACCTTCTTCCATTTTCATATTAAATAAAAGCTTCATGAGAAATACCTTGTTTGAAGTGGAGGGCTTTTCATATAGTGTCGCTAGGGTTTTCATCAAGCCTTCTGTCATCTTTTCTTTTGTAATATTAAATGCAACTGATGGTGCCAGGCACAATCGAATGCTTCCAAGTGCCTTTTTGTCCAAAAGATCCCATTCAGCATCTGACATAGATCCCTGATTCTTGGCATTGCCTTCCAACAGCTTCCATAAATCCTTATGATAAACATAGTCTTCCATTTGCATCTTCCATAACTGGAAGTTCTGCCCATTAAACATGTCAACCCTCATCTTACCCTCATCTTCCATCGCTCCCACTCAATCATGAGACTCCCACTTATTCGTGAGACTTTCTTGCAAAGGATAACTTAAAGACAACCTCGCTCTGATACCACTTGTTAGGATAAAACCATGGACATAAATAAAAACTACATGCAAATATAATCGATAACAAATAATAGTTCACACATAAATGAACACAAGGCACCAAGATTTAATGTGGTTCACCCAATCACTAGGCTACATCCACCAAATAGCAAGTCTGATCTTATTACAATCTAGTGACTACAACCTGATTACAATCTATAATCCCTTACAACTCAATATCACCACAAGAACCAATTTTGCATCACACCATAATGAAAAATACCTAACCCTAAGCCCTTTTATACAAGTATTAAACTACTTTAGGGTTATAACATGTCATCCTAAATCTACGAATGGCGAATCTATGAATCCTAATAAAATAGGGCCCAAAAAAGTATGTATAGTACTTTCTTGATCAATCATCATAATCTAACAAGTCCCTTTGCCTGCATTCCCTGCAGAAAGAGCCCCAAAGATTTCCCCCCATTCCCCCTAAGCCTGAGCCTTAGGAGGAGGAGGAGGATAATTATGATGATGAGGAAACTAACTTGGAGGAAGAGAAGAAGGGGGAGGATGATGAGAAGGAGGAGAATAAGGGGAGGGAAAGTGAAAAAGAGGAGGAGGATTCAGCTAACGCATTGTGGAATCCCAAGAAAAGGAAAGTTGATGAGGCTTTTGACACCAATGACCAGATTCCTAAGATTCTAGGCTTTGTCCCCACTACCTCTCCATCTATAGATATTTAGGGAAAAGAGAGTGGGGAGGTGATGATGAAAAATAGGAGGAGGTCTTGGTGGAATTTTAATTTGAATATAGCTAATTTGGGGATTGTCAGGGAGTTGTTGAATATTCAAGTGATGGAGGACATTGATCACAAGGCCCATTATGATTAGCTCATTGATCCTACCCTGGGCATGATCTCTAATAATGTGAGAAATATTTGGCTTAACCTTTTGAAAAATGTTAAGAACAACATGATAGATAATGTTAAGAACTAAAGGCAAAAAGAAGCCAGGAAGGAAGCCAAAAAATTGGCAGTAACCAGGGGCTCAATGAAGAGGAGAGTAGCCAGGATGGAAGCCAACAACACTTCAACATCCATGAACACAAGGTAGACTAGGAGGATAGAACCACCAAGTTTGAAAAAAGAGTCCAAAGTTTGGAGTTCTCTCACTAGAACCTCGCTAGTCATGTGATCACCACTTTGAACACCCTGAATGAGAACATTAATAGTCTAGGTGAATTATTGATTAGTGCTAGTTTTGGTAGGGAAATGATGGAAAAGTCTAGCTTTGAAATTGGGTAGGTTGAGGATGATCCAAAAGAAACCAGGGTCTAGGTGGATGCCCAGAACAAGGACCAAGAGGATGCGAACGATAGGAAGACCAATGAAGCTACAGAGACCTTGCAAGTTCTTGATAGAGAGAACTGATAGTTAGTGCTACTTTTTAGTCTCATATTTTTCTTGTGTAGTTATTTTTTCTTGTTCTAGTGTAGCTAGTTTTTTTTTAAGGGATGGCTTTGGCCATGGGCCTGTTGTTTAGGGTTGGCTTTTGTTAAGCAGTTTCTCTGTAGCTAGACTTTGCTTATTTTTTCTATCTTTGATATGTTCTAAAAACTTTTGGGTTTTAGGATCCTTGTAAAACCTATTTTACTTAATAAAAATAATAGTTACCAAAGCTATCTCTTCTACTACGTCCTTTTTCCTAACTAGATTATCCTTATCACAATCACTCAAGAATATTTCCATACTTGCTTTAAATTCTTCATCTTCATCAAAAAGAAAACTCTTTCTAGCTTTTCTCAATGTCTTAGGATATTACTTGAAAAATGACCAAACTCTTTACATGTCCAACAATTTTTTTTTTTCACACCTTCAAGTTCTCTCTTTGTAAGTAGATCATTACCTTCCTTTATCTTTGTGTCTTCTTTTGATCTAGATCTATCTTCACTTGTGCTACTATTCCCTTGTATACAACAGAAGGATTCTAGATCTATAAACTCAATACTCTTCTCTTTACACAAATTTGATAACTCACCAAGAATTTCTATTACTCAGGTGTCAAATTTCTTCTTTCGAATGTAGGACTATCTTCTCTGAACATGCTTGGCATGGATCTCCCAAATTTTTTAAACTTTTCCTTCAAGGATCTGATGCTCAAATACTAATTGTTAAAACAATAGTCCACCAAGATAACTGAGAGGTGGGGGGAGGGTGAATTAGTTTTCCATCAATTATTTCATTTATTTCCTTTAAACAAACTTAACCATTCAACCATAGTAAACAAAAACCATAATAAAATGCACATAGACAATTACACCAGATATGTTGACTAGAGAAGCCCTTGATCAAAGGGAAAACCTTGGTGGGAATGTGTCCCACAAGATGACGTACTAATATAAATATTTCTTGTTAGAGCATGGACCCTATTAGGAGTTGTAGTACAATGTATGCAAGATGAGCCCAATCCCCAAACATGCAATTTCAACTACAAGAAGAACTCACTGCTCAAACAAGTAATTTACTATTATCTTCCTCTTTCCTTTGTTCTATCAATTGAACCAATCACTATCAGACCTTGTAGACTAGGTCACAAACCTTAGATCCAAATATTAGACCTCAAATCACTCAGCGAGACCTCATCAATGAAGTTTCATTCACTTCCACAATACTCTACTCAACTTCACATTATGCTCTTTATTGATACTTTCCAAAAATTCAAATCCAAGCTTATGATAAAGGAAAATGTCTTTCCTTTATACTAAGTCCATAAAACAATTCCCTGAGTTGGCTATTAGATCTTCTCAATTAATTATTATAAGACCACATTAAGAATGTGTTACACTTAGTGATAACATTAATTTTTTTCATTGCAACTTGAATAATGTTCTATACAAACAATATTATGGTGATCAAGCTTAGCCACATCATCACCAACATGTCTTCTTAATGTCGTCAACCTTGATTCTCAGAATAACAACTCTGCTAAGAGATATAACAAGTTTACCTGAATGTGCCTCTGCAAACTCTTATCTTAGAATAGACATCACCACAACTTACATAACTTCTTCTAAACTTATCCTTTCTTCTTTTGACATTAACTATGTTGGGACTCAAAATTGAAGCCCCAGTTTTGAGTACCTTTAAAGAAATCAAGCCCTATAAGTGCTTTTTGATGCATATGTACCCGGCTATCCATTTGAGGCCTAAGAGGTGTTTAATATTTCTAAAACCTTTCATTTAGTGCATCTATGTGTTCCATGATGATAAATTTATGTTCTGAGTCATTTCGTGAAGTCGTGTTTTGAGCAATTGTTAAATCTGCATTTTTGCCTGTGTCAAATAGTGACAGGAGCCTATGTTTGCATGTGAATATCTCATACCCAGTAATGTTTCATGACTTGCCACTTTGGAAATATTTAGTATCCATATTAGAGAACCTATTTTTCATATTTTGAGTCATTTCAAATCCATTTGAATAGGTTTTGAATCCCTCAAAGTTGGCCATTTATTGATTTCATGTTGATACAAAATGTTCCAAATTCTAGGAGGCCTTGTTTGACTTGCCATAACTTTGACTTAGTTGACAAAAATGAGAAAATTCATTTTGCATTGAATTTTAGAGGTTTGAGACATGTTATCTTTCAATTTTCAAATAATGATGAATTTTTTGATCAATTTTCAAATGCGATTCCAAATGCAACTTGTAACTTTTTACTGGTGTCAAGAAAGGCAGATTGGTCAGTACACCTGTTCGTGATGTCATAACTCCAAATCTATGATAGATGAGATTGAATGGATTGTACCATTTTTTTGTACTCTAAAATAATTTAAGTGTGCCAATTTTAAAATCATGACAAATCCGTCTGCACACTTTCCCAAGTGAATTCCATTTGCAAAAAATGTTTTCTAACAAGTGCTCTCAGCTCTACAATTTCAAGTAGCCCACTTTGACCACTCTCCATTTGTGTCCTTTTGTTTTCAATGAGCCCATATCATATATTTATACTCTCCTTATGATAGTGGACTAATGCCATAGTTTTTGTTTCCCCAAGTGTTAGTTTACCCAGTTTTTGAAGCCAAATCCAGATGCAATTTATTATTTTCTGACATGTTTTCTTACAGGCAATTCTGAAAGGGAAACTTTGTCAATCAATATCTTTTGATTGAGAATTTTTCATGAGATGTGATTCAATAGGGTAAGAGTATGTGGAACAAACAATCAGTGTGTCTAATTTTTGAGCTCAATCAGGTGTTTGTGTCAATTTTTAAAGCTAGTCAAAGGACCTCCTAGCACAAAGTCAACAAGTTATAGAAAGAGGTGAAAATAAGTTTTAAAAGTCGAACCAATGATATAGATTATTTCTAGTTGAAGTCAATTGTTCAGTGGATCAATTTGACAGTTCAGGTGTTTAAAAATGAAATTTTTTTAGCCAGACCCACTTTGGGGCCCGACTAATTTCATCAGATTTATGAAACTTGAGAGGATTAATGATGTTTTAAAAGGATTGATTATGCTGACATTTATTTTTATAAGGTTTTGATGTATGCATATTTTCATGCAAAATCAAATAGATGTGTGAAGGATTTACATGTTGAACTATAACATAGTTAAAGCTAGAGCTTTAATTAATAAGTAAAAGCCAACATAACAAAAGATGAAGGAATAGTGGGGGATATGATGATGAAATTGGAAACTAAATATCTCCAAGTTTTTCCTCAATTGAAGGTGTTGAATATGAATGGTATGACATCTTAAGAATATGAAGGCAAGGGAATCCCAAATATACAAGGTTGATGATAAGTTTACAAGCTAGCATATTTTTTTTTAAATTCAATTTCAACACAGAGTGGATAGTTAACCTCATATCAAAGATTACTTCAAATAAGAACATCCCTATTGAGGCTTGTAGATTCAGAAATGCAGAGCTGAGGGAAGCATATGGAGCAGTGAAATTTTCTTTTTAGATCTATTATCTATGTTTCTAGTTGTAGTTTCCCGTTGCCCTAATTTATTAGAACCCGTTTCAATTTTATAAATTCTAGTGACGGGTCTACTTGCAATAAAATGGGCAGGGCTCTTCTATTGGTTACCTTAATAAATAATCCTCTCTTGTGTCAAGAGAGTGTGATATTGTTTGCTAAATTTTTATAGAAGTCCCTAAAAAAGAAATAGAGCCTCTCTCTTTCGATATATCTATTTTCATAAACAACAAGAATCATTGTCAAGCCTCCAAGGATGCTAGAAAATATAAACTAAATCAGGGAGATTTTCATTGCATATAGAAGACATGTTTGGTATTCATATTTTTTGTGTCAATCTGTCCCCTAGTTATCTTTAGGATGTTGAGAAGCTCTTGTCAAAAAATTGCATCGTTCCAAACATGGTTATGCACATAACTCTTGAACTATTACATAAATGTTATTGAAAGAAGCCGTTTAAAGATCACCACACCAAGTAGAGGAGTTCACACTAGAAGGAGAGGTGTTAAGTGGAGAAAGCCATAGGAAGAAGGCAAAGCTTTGCGGCATGAGGAAATGGGAAATCTATGACCTAAAAGGAGAGTGGTCTATCATAGTCAAAGGATGGAGAAGCCACTTGTAGGCAAGGAAATAAGGGAAGCCACCATGTAATGATAATACCATGCAAGTGAGAGAAAAGGCGTGTGAATAGAGATTTATGCTAAATAAGGAGTTGAAGTAGAGCATTCACGCTATAAAATTGACCACCGCAACATGAAGATAGGAAGACAACCAATTGAAGAATCAGGACCCATCTTGACTTGAAGTTGCAGTGACCAAGGGAGACCACACTTGGAAAGATGGATGAAATGCATTATAGTGATGACATTTGTTTTGAAGAGGTTGTGATTTGATTGGCAAGTCTTTGATAATATACATGGAAGGCATTTTGAAGAGAAAAGCAAACAAAAGGATGCTAGGTTAAGGCATGAGGAGCCATTTCATGCTCAAAGCGGTAGATATGGAAGCCCAAAATCTACTACATTGAAAGAGGGGAGCTGCTTGAAAGGCATGACATAGAGGAAATCCACCAATCAAGAGAAGAATGTGCAAAAAAAAAAAAAGATATCTAAGGAAAAAATAGAGGTGTCCATAGGTATGAAAGAAGAGGGAACCTACAATAGATAAAAAAACTCGTAGACAGGAAGAAAAGTGCAGGGGTTTTGCATTAAAACATTTAATCCCACATTGGTTGTGGGTTGAAATATTTTAGTGTTTAAATATAAACTCACTCACCATCCATAATGTCCAAAAGACTTGGTCATTTTGTAAAGCCGCATTGTGATGAGAAGGGCCCCACCTCACGACCAGTTGGCATGGAGTTTGTGACAAAATTTTGAATGAAGATGTTGATGAAGATGCTAAGGTCATCAATGATGTGGTGAGCTCAATGACTGGGTGATCAGATGATGCCATGTGGGTGATCTTGCACTGTCGCTATGTCACCAAGAGAAGTTTCTCACTAGATAACCATGGCAACATAGTGACCAGTGAGGTGGCGATGAGTGGGAACAAATGTAGCAATGAGTGGGCATAGAGGTGGTAATGATGTGGCAGTCAAGGATGGAGTTCACTAGAAAAGTTTGCAAAAATCTAGTGGTCACTATGTTGCTACCAAAAAATGGGAGGATTTTCCAATAACGACATGGTGATGTACTAAAATATCCAAAAATGAGTGAGTATGGTGTGGGTCTAGCCTGAGATTAGAGCCAATACAAATGTGACATGTGACACCAATTGTGAAGATTAGAGCCAATATAGATGTGACAAGTGGCACTATTCAAATGGTTTAAGGAGGTTAAGGAACATTTTAAAATAAGAAATATCTTGAGCAAAGTGGTCAACCAAAAATTTAAAAATTTTGTTTCAATAATTCAATTCCCTATAGTTTGTACTATAGAAACTTAGCAAAAATTTTAAATTTTTACAAAGTGTTATGAAAGTCGTGAACAAGAGCTAGAATTTCAAATGGCCGCCACAGGGGCTCTTTTTGTCTGAAATAGGTACTTCAATATACTATTAGAACCAGGAAGAGGCAAGCTATCCATTTTTGAAGTTAGTTTTTACATAGATATCTACCAATTCATGCTATAAGTAGATTTATGTTTTCTAGGGTATTCTTAGCAGAACAAGTAGTTTTCATCATTAAGCATCAAAGTTGATTAGGAGGTAGATATAAAAGCTTTTTGAAGCTTGATTATGGAAAAAAATTGATTCTGATAAGTTTATTGTGCCTTTAGAGACCATTTAAGTAATTTTTCACTTTTATCTTGAGTTCAAATTTGGCATCAAAATTAGTTATCTTTTCAATAAAATATTCTAAGATACTTTATACTTTTGGGAGGCAAAATGATCAAGGTTTTGACAAGCCATTGCAAAGAGAGATTAGAGAGATTCTTTTCACTGTTATGAGAAGTTTTCCAAGTGGAAACATGTCATCTTCACAACAGATCTGGGAATTCACTCTCCTCTATATCATTCTCTTTCTTTCTTATTGTAGAGGTTCCAATTTTTGGGAAGAATGAGTTTCATTGCTGTGATACCATTAGGGGTTCCAGTTTTTCACTGTGAGACATTAGTTCTAGTTTTCATGTGTTTCCTTGACTGTGACACCACATTTTGTTTAAAAAAATCTCTTATATAAATAGTAGTAGTGCAGATTATAGATAAAATTCAGATCTATTAGGTGTTTCTATGTTTTGATTTCATGCATTTGAATGTAATGTTTCAAAGAAATGAATACGAATGAGCCAAAATTTCTTTAGTTTCATTCTGAATCTCGTCTACTATCTCAGTAATCTATAGTCTTATGTGGTCTAGGAATAAAGAGTTGATATCCATTTGCATCCCTTTAAGATTGTATGCCATATATGTTTTACTATTGGAACAAAGAGTCAAGTAAATGCTTGATGTGTTTGATAGGGTTGTTGATTATTTGAGAAGGATATTTCATGAGAATGAGGTCTAAATGAATAACGATGTCTAATTCACAAAGTGATAGGATAGATTTGATGTCTTGGTGTATGAAATATATCATTGATATCACACATGTATGCATTTGATTGATGAAATTGCCCAATAGATAAGGCACTAATCAACTATAGGATCATTCATTGTTACTGTTGCATATTTGAGGTTTTGTTGAACTCAACATCATTAATCAATTGATTTTTCCTTTCATGTTGAAGAGCTAGAACAAAATGCCCTCACTCAACTTATGAATTTCATCTTTTTGCATTTAGCTATTACAGATCTATGTTATTGCATAAGTCATTAGGAGAAATAAGGGTTAAACATGCTTATTAGATTCAAGAGTATTTTTTGCATTGGTACCATATAATTGAATCTGAGGTCCACCTACTTAGGTCTTGCAAAGCTTGAAGTAGAAGAAGGGTCTTGCCTTATAGTTGGCTTGGTGTCTAAAATGACATGTTAAGGATGGGAGTTAGCTACCCCTAGATGTGTTTTGTTCTCATCAGGGTAATTTGAAACCTATGGCATTTCAAAACACCAATAAACTACATATACCAGACACTTAGAAGTATCTCACATAACCTCAGGTGGTTATAATACTCAACTAGTTGTTCATACTAACTTGACCTTTCTGTTGTTCTTATGTCAGATACCATTGAAAACTACTATTTTGACATCAATGACAAACTCAGTCATGAATGTAACATATCATCATAGTAATATATCTACAATACTCCCCCATAGGAATATCATTAGCATTCATGCTTCCAACCAATCTTCTAATAGAATTGATGTAGCATACAACTTAACCTAGTGAATTATAGATAGGTACATAACCCCTAATTTACCTCTTAGATATTTAAAAGCATCCTTATGCAATGACTTGGTAAATATATCATAAATTTTCTCCTTAGACCCTACATACTCAATCCTCACTTGATTTTCTTGTACTTTCTCCCTCAAGTAATGATACTTGATAGATATGTGTTTTGTCTTTTCATACATCACCACAAAATTTGATATATTTATAGCACTTATTTTATTGCTATAAAGTGATAAGATCAATGACTTCTTCTTGCATTTCTTGCAACAATTGACTGCAGAAACAAAATATTTAGCTTCAATAGTAGATTGTGAAATAAAAATTTATTTCTTGCTTATCCATGTGATCAAATTTTCTCTTAAGAAAAATACTCCTCCATTTTTATTTGTTTTGTTATCAAGATTTCTAGCCCAATCAACATATGTGTAGAATTTAAGATTAAATTCATCTCCATGTTTATACCATAGGCCATAATATTCGACTCCTTTGAGATATTTGAGTATCCTTTTCACATCAGTCAAATATGTTTCCACTGGATCAGATAAAAACTTTGCAACTATTCTAATAACTAGGGAAATATTTAGTGTACTATGCACAACTTATGTAACTTTCCAATCATAGATCTCTATTGTGTTTGATCAACCTCACCAGTAGTGTCTTCCTTTGATAATTTCACTCTAGTCACCATAGCTGTATCAACTTGTTTAAACTTATTCATCCTAAATATTTTTAAGATTTCTATCACATACTTGGATTGAATAACATAGATACCTTTTGGTGTTTGATAGACTTGTAAACTAGTGAAAAAGTTTCTTTCTCCGAACATTGACATTTAAAATTAAGTACTCATTTGATCATAAAATGATTTACTCAACATATCATTTCATCCAAATATTATGTCATCAACTAATATTTCAGCAATCAACACCATATCTTGTGCTTCATTCTTCAAATACAAATTACTATTCTCACTTTTTCTAGAAAATTCTATCTTAATTAGATAGGATTGTAACCTTTCATACCATGCTCTTGGGGCTTGTTTCACTCCATGCAGTGCTTTGTTCAGCTTGCAGACCATGTCCTTCTTTCTAGGTTCTACAAGTCCTTCAGACTATTCAATGTAGGCTTTCTCTTCAAGTATTCCATTTAAAAATGTAGATTTAACATCAATTTGATATACCTTGGATTTCTTGTATGCAACATAATCCAATAGATTCCTTACTCCTTCCAATCTCACAATAGGTGTAAAGGTCTCACCATAGTTAATATCTTCTTCTTATGCAAAACCTTCGCATACCAACCTAGCCTTGTTTCTTACCACTTCTCAATTGTCATTAAACTTTTTGTCTAAAAATCCACTTGGTTCTAATCACATTATTATCAATAGGTCTTGGTACAAGTGTCTATGTGTTCTTCTCAATTTGATCAATCTCTTGATTCATAGAATTAATATAACATAGATCATTTGATGCAACTTTAACTAATCTAGGCTCAAAATTAGTTATTAAACATGTACCTTCTTTTATTTTGCTTCTTGTTTTTACTCCACCATTTCTATCTCTAATTACTTGTTTAGGTGAATGGTTCTTTCTCACATATTTGGTTAATATAGATTAAGTTTTCTAATTCTCTGCATTTTCTTCACTCTATGGGAGTTCGACTTCATGCTTGGGTTGTATTGTTTGGTGCTTGAGTATAACTTCTTGAGATTTGGTAACCCTTTTTTGATACATTAGGTTCAAATATATGATGCTCAGGCACAACTATTTCTGACTCAAGTACAACTTTCTATGACTCAGGTGCTACTGTCTGATGCTTGGTAAGCCTATGGTGTATGTAACTTGGGCGGAGTCTCTAGTGCATCATCATACACATAAAAAAACTTGTTGTAATCTTTAGGTTCCTTCCATCTTTCTAGATCATTCTTCTATACAAACTCATCAAATCATACATTTGCACTTTCAATCATCTTTCTAGTAGTCTTGATCAAACATTTGTAATCTTTTCTCTTAGATGATTATCCTAGGAATAAACCTTCATCTACTATAGCATCAAGTTTACCATTCCTAGAATCCTTGTGAATATAACATCTACTTCCATATATTTTAAAATAACTTACATTCAGTGTATGACCATACCATAACTCATAAGGTTTCTTGTTTGTACTTTTCTTTAATTGAATTTAGTTGAGAATGTAAACAACACTATTGATTGCTTCTCTCTAGAATAATTGAGAGACCTCCTTTTCAATCATCAATTTCCTTACATAGTCCATGATAGACCTATTTTTCCTTTTAGCAATACCATTCTATTATGGAGGATAATTACCTTTTGATACCATTCTCAACACAAAATTTGGTGAATTCAATAGACATAAATTCACCATCTCTATTAGATCTTAAACATTTCATAGGGTTTTTAGTTTCCTTTTCAAATCTTTCTTTGTACCATTTAAATATATCAAAAGCATGTGATTTCACTTTTATGAACATTGCATTCATTATCCTTGAATAATCATCCACAATCAATAAAGTATCTATCACCATAACAACTATCAACTCCAAGGACTATATAAATTAGTATGCACTTATTCTAGAATATCATTGGAAGTGTGTGACTTGCCCGAAAAACTAGACTTTTTCATCTTACCAAGATAACATTCTTTGCACATAACATTATAGGGTTTTTAAAAATTTGGTAAGCCTCTTACTCTTTTCTTTCTACTAATTTTCACCATATTTTCAAAGTTTACATGACATAACCTTTTATGCTATTACCACACATCCTCAATTATAGCAAATAAGCATGTATCAATCATAGGATCAATGTAGCATAAGTTACCTTTGGTTTTCACTCCTATTTCGATTAGATTAACTTCATCATCAAAGATTTTGACCTTCCTTTTCTCAAATTCTTGTTGTTGGTGTTTTAAAACCACAAGGCTGAAAAGGACCTGATACTAGGATGTAGATGACAAGTTTCAGTCTAAGGGTTAGCTACTTCATATATTTAGCTAAAATCTCTTTAGATCTGGATCAACATTAACAAAATCATAAGGATTTTCTACACTTTAGGTGGGTCCTAGGCGGGTGCACCTTAGGGATGGAATGACTGGATATTTGATACCTTCTTCACAATTCACTCACTGACATTCTTTTCTTCAAATCTATCTCTTATAGTAGCAATGGTCACAATTCTTCTTGGATTTGTAATAACTTCTTGATTACAACAACTAACTATAACACATAGAAAAATATTACAAATAAGTGATGACCATAAATTTATTTCTTCATATAGAAAATTGAAAGTTGATTTGAATTAAAATTATACTTTGTGCAACCACATGATCTTTAATAGTTTGCATCTGAAATGATGGTCAATTCCCTATCCATTGGTATATAGAGTCTACCCAGCAAAACTTTGACCTAATTAATTGCCTTACAATTAATTTTATCAGTAGTTACCCCTGAATTTCTTTCTTATGAATATCCCTCCCATACACCTTGAAACCCTATCAATTCATGAAAGTATTTACTTAACTCCTTGAATTGAAAGTGATCAAGGAAAAGACATACAACCCATCCAAGTTACATTAAAATGAAAGAACCTTGTTCATTCAATCTCAAAGTTATAGACACATGGAAATGGAGACAAAATTAAAAGACATAGATATTACAAAACATTCCCTTTATATTTTTTTCCTTGAAAATCATACATTGCTCATATAAAGATCATGAATAACTCAAGATATGACAAACTATAATTCAATGTTCAATTGTATTCTCAGACTTGCAAAATGAAAACATTACACAAAAATTGACGCAAAGACTGACTTAACCCACTACAAATATCATAACACTAGAATTTATACATATTTTTGGACCATTCTCTATCCTAGGGAACTCACTTATATAATGTAAGATGCAACAAGCTACATGCATAGGGGGAAAAGGAGAACTATCCTTAAAACAAAAAAGATTTACAAAATGACAAAAGATGTCACTATCACAAGAAGATAAAAATTTGGCACTTCCTTGTATCACTTTGATAGAATGTCTTTATCATTCATCTCCTTGTGGTGGGACCAATTCTCTTGTAACAATTTCTTTCTGATCCACTGCATTTGGTGATTGGCTTTGTTGCATTTTTTGTTCCTCTAGCTGTGGGACTACTTGGTTTTCACTTGATGTATTAGGTTCTTTGATCTAGATATTTATCATAACTTATTGATCCCCTTCCATGTCATCACTTTGAACTACCATATCCACGGTTGTAATTGGTTGTTCTTCATTTATTCCTTTTGTTTGAACTAACACATCAACCTATTGCACCTTTTCTATAGCCACTACTTTTTCTACACTTTCTACTTCAACTGCTTGTTGCAATAGTTGTATTTTTGGTGAGTAATTAGTTATCTACTTGTCAAAAAGTATATCATCAAGCCAATTGAAATTTGATATTTCCTACTCCTTTCTTAAGACACTTCTTCCAATCTTTCTTATTTCTTGAAAATCTTATTTAAAAGAATCAAAATATAATTATACTTGTACCACTTCCTCTATAGTTATGGCAAACCAAACAAACTTTTCATCATTCATAATTGTATTAAGCCTGATGCTCATCAATTCCTTCAATTCTTTAGCCCATTCCTCCTTTTCTCTTAATTGGCCTATACTTTTGAACACATGTGGAAATAGATCAAAAATATTACCCAGGTATTTAAGGAAACAATTATATATCTGTATTTGCAATACATTTCTCTTGTGATCAAATTCCAAAAGATTAGTAACCTGGTCAAAATTTCTTTCAACTTGTTCAATAGAAAAATCAATCACATGATAAAAAAGAGTTGTGACGAGCTCTTCCCTACTAATCCGCTTATTTGAAATTGGCCTTAAAGCTGCCTCATTATTCATTAACTCACTCCATATATCCACTAATTTTGATAATTATAAGTAAAATGAGGGCCAACCAACTCTGTCCACTAGATACAAGATTGTATTTCTAACTCTATCTTCATGCTTAATGTGCAATTCTACATGCATTGACCATAATTTTCCCTTTTCATCTTCTAGCTCCTCAACTGTGTAGAGTTGGGGTTCTTGTGGGGTGTCAAGAATTTCTATAATTGGTATGGTATTAAAAGGTGGTACTAGAGGGGTAGTAGGATAATAAATCTTAAGATGACTAGGTTGCATGCCTACCTTTCTTTGCTTCTAGTTGGTATCTCTTCCTCCCTCTTTCTTCATATGAATCCAAAACCTTCTCAAATTTATGATTTAATTCCAAGAACTTATTTTTTTCCTTGGTAGCAACCACAACTCTAAAATCAACCATTTCTTAAGTCATTCGGCCCACTTTATTGCTATCTACTTCTTTTGTCTTGTAAAACATGAGATTGCTTGTGTGCTCAGAATCTGAGAATTCTTGAATCCTAGCTTTGTCTCTCTTTTAAATAGACCATATTACCAAAGCTTAATGATCATCATTGTATTTCAATCCCTTATTAGCTTGCAAAGGTTCCTACTCATTTTTGAACTGGGTGTCTTTTTCTTTTCTTACTATATCAAAAACTATTGCATTAGCAATGTCCCATTATGGTAGTATCATGACCCCTTAATCTCTCAACAATTTTCTTCCCCTCTTAGGGGTTATCTTCCCAAGTTCTTCTATGAGGATAACCTTGACCTCTTTTTCAATTTTAGAGTCCTATCTATCAAGTTTCTTTATTTTAAATTTCTTGCACTTTGCCTAAAAATTGCCAATATTACTTCTCCACAAAAATTGAGTAAATGCTCTAGATTTAACAAAGTTTTCATAATATAGAAAATTCTTAGATGCCTGTTCCACCACAAGGTTAATTTTTTTACCTTGAAAATCTCCTGCAGTAAGGGCTAATGATGGCATGGGAGGTTCTTTAGGCACCCCTTCTTCTATTTTTGTAGTAGTTCTAACAATATTTCTTTGACCTCCCATCTTTTTCAATTGCTCCTTTAAGGATTCTTCATCAATATTCTGATAGGGGTCTATAAAGAAGAATACTCTTCAATTTTAGAAGAGGAACTTTGTTCTAACTTCTTCTTCTTTGTAGCGAGTATTGTAGGTGGACTCTCTGATAGTTGTCTCTTATAGAGAAGCATAGGCTGAATATTTCTTGCCACAACATAATTAACTCTCTTCTACAATGTATATTTTCTCGATTTTATGACTACTTTGCTAACCAACCTATTTTCTACCTCAATGGCCTTGTTTGGATGGGTTTGAGTCAAAAATGCTTTCTTTTCATTTAAAGTTTGCATAAACCCAGTAAAATTGTTCGTTAGCATATCTATTTTAGCACCCCATTATTTTTTATCAGCAAGGGGATTATACTTTGGCTCAAAATCATTAACAAATTCCAACAACCTACTATACACTTTCCATTTTTTTTTTCTAACATCTTGCTCTTGCAATGAAAATTGATTTCTAATTATATCTTTAGGAAAATAAACAATATGTTCATGTGACTTGGCTCTTGTTCTTAAAAAAATCATTAAACCTTCAAGATCTATAAAATGAGAATGGGACTGGGCCATCTAATATTTGTCTTAAAAAGTTCTAATTGCCTCCATCCCTTCTTCATAAAAAAAATTGTGGACAAGTAATTTGAGGGAAGAAAGTACCTCTAGATCTACCTAAAAATTACTTTTCTTCTAACCATCCAATTTTCATAAGAGTTCTGCAATCCCTACCTTCAAAGGTACTTGATATGGCAACAGGTGTGGTTTCCCAAGGAAACCATATACTCTAAACATAGTAGAGACTAAATATGGGATAATGTCTCCCCAGTAATTGCTCACTTTCAATCCTTTGGCATGATCCTTTGGTCTAATTAATTCTAGCAAGGACTGATGTATTCTAGGGTTATCTCCAATCAATAGAAGCCTTAGCTTGGAAGCAAAATATTTGTCAAATCTGACAAAACTGTCATCAGTGACCTCCCAGATCATGTTTGCACTCCAGAACTAAATAGGTAATTTCTCTCCATCCTTTTCTAATTCTAGTTTCATCTCTTTAGAGAAAAAAGTAAAACCCTTGAATAAACACATGTACATCAACATTAAGTGCTAATAGAATGGTTTTACAACTTTAGCCTCGTTTATGCTAGTTAATCCATCATGGATTTCTCCTACTAAATATGTAGCAAAAAAGAAATGAACTCATGCCATATTGAAATGTTCGAGCAATGATAAATATAATGGATCCTTAGATGTGATCCTATTCATCCATTTCAAATATTTTTCAAAGAGAAAAATAGAGTGCTTGAGCCCTAGGATTGAAATATTTCTTTAACAACCTCTCTGGGGTATTGGCAATCACCAATGGTAATTGACCTATTTTAACAAAATATTCCTATAGTGGCCCACTCCTTAGGTAAACCATCTGTGCATCATATCTTGCTTGGAAATCCTCCATATTAATTTTCTCATGTACTACATGATTAAGGTTTAACCTAAAAACTTCCCTAATCACCTCTACTGAAGCCCTAAAGAGATTATCCTCAGCATAATTTTTGACTATCCTTGATATGGGGTTGTATTTCTTTGCTAACATTGCCAATAAGTCATCATCAAAGAAGACACCTGGGACAACTAACTTGCCAATATCAAACTCCCATACATTGTTTGGAGGAGTATCAAATTTTCTTTTTGAAAACCATTTGCGAAAAAGATCTAAACCCCTAGTAGATGTTTGGACATCTCTTAACCAATTGTTTTTGTCATAGAAACTATCTCTAACTAATAATCTAGGACTTTTAGGCACTAGTAATTTTCCTTGAGCGAACTTATTAGTAGATTGAGGTAGTTTTTTGAGAAAGTCATCATGCACAACTCTTAATTGGTAATCTATCTTTCCTGAAAAATCCTTTCTTGGAGGCATTTTATCTATATTATCTTAGTTACAACCCCAATTTCTCAATTAACCAAAGATTTTTAGTATTGACCCAGACAATTTTGTTTACTTTATTGAGAATTTTGTCTACAATAATTTTTTGATTTGAGAAAATGTAATTTGAAGCTCTAAATATTTTCACACTATAAGAATTATGTAACTTGGTACTCAATAATGAGAGAAAATGAAAATTTTATGGAAATTATCTCCACACGAATTTGCGTTGATCAAAGTTAATGTTCTAATAGTCATATTTCAAGCTATGCAGGAAAATTTGAACCCTAGCCATTGATTTATGCAAAATTGAATGATCAAGCTTTAAAACTATAAAAGTTGAATTACCTTTTTTAAAATTCAAACATGTGTCCACCTCTCACTTCTCCACATTATTTAAACATCACACATCTCTAAAATTTAGGGAAGTGATGATGGTTGATCATCTTTTTATCAACAATCCTAAGTGATCCTTTTTATTACTGTGTTCACTTTGAAACTATGAGCCTACTGATCCAACTTAGCATCCACCTTTTCTTACACATTGTACATCTAGAAAATTAGGATAGAACATTTGGAACTTTATCCAACTTAGCAGTACCTAGAAACCCATGAAGCAGATGACCCCAACTCGTCCATGTGTCACAACCTTGCTTCCTCGCTTTTGTTAAACCTCAGATACTTTCAAAATATGGGGATGTGATGTGCATTGATCTTAATCTGATCGACAATCAGGGAATTAGATAATTTGCTTCTCTAAAACCAAAGGAAAGGCAGGGTAGGGCACTAGGGAAGGTGTCACCACCTCACTTCCCTACATTGTTTAAAATTCGTGCAACTTTACAATACAAGGATATGCCCATCGTTGATCTTAATCTAATCAACAATCAATTAAATAACTCTCCAAAGGTTAAGGGTTTTCAAAATAACACTATGCAAACTAATTCAATGTAAACCTATGGTTAAGAAAGAAATATGTAGTAGGGTAAAAGGATTTTCATGAAAAAATCAAAAGATTGCACACAAACCATAAGATAAAAGGCTTATTCAAAAGGTATTTACGGCTTATAAAGGATTTCCCATGTGCATTTGAAAATATGAACAAATTTAACCCCATTTCTAAGCTTAGGGCATAAACGACACTAGGGTAACCAAATTTAAGGATTTTATCTAGGGTAAAAAATAATTTGAAGACACATAATCCCTAATTCTTAATGGATAACAAGATTTTCATTATCATTTTGCAAAATATTTAAACTGTGAAAAACTAGACCAACACCTTCTTGTGACTTGAGTTATTGAATTGAGAAATGCTCAATAGATTATATTTAAGTCATTGAACCCAATATACATCATTATATTTGATCTTATCATTTAACATTAATGATCCTTTACATTTTACTAAGTATGGCACATCACTACCAACCTTAACAGTTCCACCATCATTAGTTTTTTCAAAAAATTAAGACTTACTTAGATCACCAATCATATGATGTGAACAACATGTATCAATAATCCATGAGTCATTATTTTTCACATATGAAATAAGGGTAGTTTCATTTTCATACCTTTCACCATTTGGCTCTTCCTTGATTGCAACATACACAATTTCAACTACTTCCATGTCATCATTAGAACTTGTCTTGGTATGATCTTCTTCAACAATGTAGCATGACTTCTTGCATTTTTCTTAACAATCCTTTTTCTTCTTGTACTTATAGTCTTTCTTGTCATTTCTATTAGATTTACCTCAGTTATAAATTTAGCAGTAAAGTGACAAGCTTCATTACATTTGAAATAGATCAAGGGAAGCTTACCTTCTATCTACCTTTACCTCTTGATAAAATTCATGCAAGTAATGCTTAAATCTAGCATCTAGATCATCTTCAATTTTAGATTCACTTTCTTATTTAGTTTTCTTCTCTTTCTTTGGACTGATGGTCATTAATGAAGACTTAAAAAGAATCTTAAATTGTAACCATACTTTTATCATAATTTCTCAACTCAAATGTAGTCAACTGACCAACTAGAACATCAAGTTTTAGATCATTACTAGCCATAGCTCTTACTTCTTCAATAGTGTAAAATTTGATAGCATAAATAAGAAAAAGAGTTCTAAAGAATTTACTTGAAATTTTAGAATCCAAGATTTATCCTCCAAAAACTCTTATTGCACTCACAACATCCTTGATTGGGTTCACATATTATGCAACCTTTTTACCTTGTTTCATTCTCATGTCATCATACTTACCTCTCAAGCTTTAACCTTTAGCTCTTCTTACATTTTCATCTCCTCCATAGACAAGCTTCAATTTATTCCATATTTTCTTTATAGTGGTATGGTTCTTAATAATATCAAATTCAACATGAGTGAGGGTAGATGCAATATAAATCATCATATTGTTATTATTCTTGTTTTTATTCATTTGATGCACAATCAAAGTATTAGTAGGTGTGACATATTCATTCTCCAACCAATGTGTGATATTATCTCCAATACTTGAAAGATGTAGCTTCATTATTTCTTTCCATGAGGAAAATTTCTCCTCGTTCAGCTTTGGTTGATCTCTTTTATGCATCTTGATCTTTCACTTAAGTTCCTTTAAACTTCTTCCTTCAAGAATTCTATGCTCTGATACCAAATTGTTAGATAACTAAGGGAGGGGGAGTGAATTAGTTATGTCTAGTTATTTCACAGTCTCTTTGAACTCTTCATCACCATCAAATCAAAATAAACATTAACAATAATAACTTCAATAAATCAAATAACTCGATAGACATATCTAACTTAACACTTAACTCATACATAAACATCTTTCCAAACTATATTCAAACTATTCCTTGCATCACTGACTGTGAGTAAATTTCTAATAATTACCTAGTGATATCTTAGTTATCACCAAGTTGCAATAAATTGTAAAACTTGTAAATCAACTTGCAACACAAATAAAATTAACGCCAAGATTTTTAACATGGAAACCCTATTAAGGGAAAAACCACCTAGGACTGGGAACCCAAAAATTTCACTCTTTTGAAGTGATCTCTATTAGGAGACTACCTCTTAGAGGTTATATACACTTTGTTAAAGTGACCTTGTTAGAGGATTTCACCAAAAGATCATCTAGACCTTATTAGTTCCTGTCTAGGACTAAAAAGAGTTGCCTAATTTAATGGTTTTACAAACACCACTAATCAATGTTACCATATAGGATTTCATAGACTTGTTAGGTCCATTGGGTGCTTCAAATATTTTCTACTACAATGGTTAAAAATTAATAGTGTAAAGTGATTTGTAAGAATAACAAGTACATTTTCTTGATGAGATCTCAATTCTTTCTCTTTCTCTTTCATTACTCACTCAAATGATTCCATCTTCCACAAACTCTTTTCTCTTTTTGTTTCTCTATTTGGCTCACTCAACTCTACTCTTTCTTCTTCTCCTTCAACAACTTCTCTCTTCACAACATCATTCAATTATATATTTTTTAGCTTCATCAACTCTCAAAAAACATCACAATGAAATCATCAACCACTTTAAACTAGCAACCTAAAACTATCATTTTATCCTCAAATAGATTTTTCAATGCTTCTAGACCCTTCCATCCTTTTATTCTTAATTAGAATCATCAATCTTAGGTTTATAACTAAATTCCTTCATACAATGAATTTAGATACTCATAAAATATAACTTTACATAGAGCTTTGTAACCCTCCTTATCCTTCTTCAATTTCCTTCATCAAGTCCTTGATTTTTCTCCATCATTGATCTTGTAATAAATTTTGAATCTCTTAAAAGACCTTCTCAAACTTTCCAAATTTCCATAAAAAGTCATCCTCAGATTACAATTTCTCAATCTTGTTCATGTGGCTATTGCTCTATAAACATTACATATACTCAAGAAACATATAACTTGACTTGACTTGCTTCAGAAATACTATATTCTTTCTCTTGTTTTTAATCACTTTGACAATACTTTAGTCGCTCAGTGAATATTGTCTCCCTTCATTAACCTTATGACTTGGTCAAGCTTGTGATCTTCAATACATTGCAACAGTACGTAATTGTAAAATAATCAAACAAATATTTTTGTATCATTGTCCATCTCATTCAAGTACCCATTGAATACCTTACATATCAACTTTGAATTTATTATACTTTCTTCAAATCCTCTTCATCAATCAAATGATATGATACTTTCTTGAGTTAGCATAATGTCTAGCCAATTAAGACTTTGAAATCAATGAAAATATAAGAACTAATATGACTCTTTTACATACATTAATAACATCATCACTTAACAATCTCCTTATTATCTATTACAATATCAGTTGGTGATTTCTAGAAATGTTTACAATAACTAGGGGGTGGGTGTATCAGTTACTCAAGGTCAATATGTACCACTTGAACAATTAGACAATAAACACTTACACTATTCTAATTATCCTATTGTTGCATGGTCTATACTGTAAAATTTTCATAAGCATAACTTACATTGCATAATGAAAACATTATCAAATTTAAACATAGATAAATTATTCATCATAGTTTTGACACTAGGATTTTTACGCGGGAACCCAATTTAGGAAAAACCACCATCAATATGTTACTCTTTTTTGCTCTTTTGAAATGAGCTATTTTAGGAGCCAACCTTGTTAAAGGTTAGAAAACACACTATTAAATGTGACTTAGTTAAAGGATTTATCCACCCTTTTAGGAATGGCCTTGTTAGAGGACTTTGATCATTCTATTTAGAATGTCATCTAGTTAAAGGCTTTACACAGACTGTTAAGTCTTCAAATGAGTGTTAGGTCAACCTCTATTAAAAGGATTTCAAAACAAACTATTTACAATGACTAGAAAGAAAATAATAGTTTTGATCTGTGTGATTACAACTCACTTTTTCTATTTGAGATCTCCTTTTGGTCCTTGTGCTGACTGGCTGATAAGTTCTTCACTTTCATCTTTGATCTAGATTCACGTGGAGACCCTTCAAGCAATCAATCCACTCTTCTCAAAACACTTAAGTCTTCTACTTAGATTCACTCATCAACATCAACATCATGTCTCCAAGATTTCTCTATTAGCTTCACAATCACTCATGCTTGTATGTTACTTGATCAACCTTTCTTTATATGTCTCTCTTCACATACAAGCTCACACATACACACACACAACTCTGAACACACACTTGTTCATATTTATTACTCTTTAAATAAATAATTTGTGCATTACCATTTTCTACGTCCACCATAGATCTTAGGGTTTATGATCAGGTTGAACATAATTCATGGTATCTCTCCATCTTCTTGATCTTCTTCTCAAAACTTCTTTAGAATCCATGTATTAGGTTTTTACCTAATCATTGCATTGAATAAAATTATCCAACTCATCAATCTTATCTTCAACATGGTTTATATCTCCCAAGAAAACAATTGAGTCATCTTGATCTCATGATTTCTTTGAATTTATTCTCATACTATCACTCAGCAATCTCTAAACTTTAGCACTCAATCTTCACTAAAATACTCGTGTCATTCTAAAGCTTTTTGGCTTAACATTGACTATCTTGCTCGATCAACACTAGATTTTCTTGGCACTAAGTGTAGCTTGGTTAACACTAGCATTACTTGACACTAACTATATTTTATACTTCTTCTTGGCTTGGCTTAGCTTTCTTGACATAAACAATCACCTTTCTTTATCAAAGTCTATCTAATAAAATGTCCATTGTAACTTATTTTTCATAACTCAACCTTTCTTCTGGGTTCTATTCTTATGAGCAACTTCTCAAATCCTCTTCATCATCAAATAGGTATGACATTTATATTAGGTAGCAATATATCTTATCAATAGATTTGACATCAATGACAAAAAAACAATTGTTCCAATTGTAGGTTTCTAACAATCTCCCTCTTTGGCATTGATGGAAACATCTCAAATATCTCTATAGTACTAGTTGTAGCTTAGTTATCATATAATCCAAAATATTTTGTTTGTCCGAATCTTCTTTTTTGAATTTGTCTCTCTGAATCTCTCACTATAGTAATTTCTCCCTCTTTTTGTAATCTCTTCATCTATAGATTTCTCCCTCTTAAGTAATCTCTCACTCCTTGACAACAATTCCAAAGATGTTTACCTTTCTTAGCTACAAATTCTTCATACATCTAGATTATGTAGATTTTGCATGTCTGACTGATACTTGTCATCTGGCTAAGACTAATTGATTATGTTGCACTAAATCATCTACCTTAGGCACTTCCCAAAGTAGAGTTTTATTGCATCACAATGTAGGATATTTTGATTAGCGTATGTGATACAATGCACCTTGCCTTCTTAAGTATATTTGATTAGGGGAATCCCCTCTAGTTTATATCTAAGATATTCATGAGCATCTTTATGTAAGAATTTTCTAAAGATATCAGCAATCTGTTCTTTAGTATTTACATATTCTATCTTCAATTCTTTGTCTTGAACTAATTCTCTCAAGTAGTGATACTTGATAGCAATGTGTTTTTTCTTAGTATGCATCACTAGATTCTTTGAAATGTTGACATCACTTGTGTTATTACAATAGATAACCACTAGATCTATGATTTCTTCTTTCATACCTTTCACTAGCCATTTGATCCACATAATATTTAAACAATTCACTACAACTATTTCATACTCCTTCTTTACCAAAACCCTTGCATACCAATCTTTCTTTATTTCTTATTACTTCTCCATTCTTAATGGGCTTGTTCCTGAAATCCCACTTTGTCCCAATGACATTTTTGTCTTTAGGTCTTGGCACTAAGGTCCACATATTGCTCTTCTAAATCTGGTTAATTTCTTCATTCATTTCCTAGATCCAATCTTCATTGTCTAAAGCATCCTTTATTGACTTGGGCACAAACTCACAAAGTAAACATGTATTATCTTTGATTCTTCTTCTTTTCATAACACGATTCAACATCACCAATGATTTTATCAAGTTTATGATGTATTCTCACATATTTGGCTAGCATAGTAATTTTCTTGTTTGATCTTCTATGGGGTCATCTTGAAAATTAATCTCAAGTTCATTTTATCTTCCTTGTTCTAGTTCTAGTTTAGGTTCTACGTGCTTGACATTTGATATTTGATGGTCGACACTTCCTATCTATGACTTAACATCTTTAGTCTATTTCTCAACATGCACTTTCTAATTCTCATTAATTTGCATTTGCATTCCATCATTTCCTGTCTATTGGGAGCTTACTACTTGGCTTGTCTATTCACTTTGAGTTCTAGGAGCATCATCATCCACATAGATGAAGTGTCACCTTTTTGTGTAAACTTCTCAACTCTCACATTTGCACTTTTCAAAACTTTTTTAGTTTTAGAATTTAAACACTTATAAGATTTTCTTTTAATGGAATAACCTAGGAATATGAATTCATCACTTTTTGCATTAAGCTTTCCATTTTAATTATCTTGTAGTATATAGAATCTACTACCAAATATTTTGAAATACTTTGCATTAGGAGCATAACCATACCATAATTAAAAAGGTGTAGCATTTGTACCTTTCCTGACTTGTACTCTATTTAGGGTTCAAACAACAATACTAACTTCTTCTCTCCAATATTTCTATGATACATTCTTCTCCATCATTAATGTTCTTGCACAATCCATTATTGATATGTTTCTCCTTTCAGCTATTCCATTCTAAGGAGGGATCCTTGGTTTCATTGTGGAATGTATTGAACTCATGTGAAATGAATTCACCACCTTTTTGTAATCTCAAATACTTTAGACTCTTTCATGTTTCTTTTTTTAACTCTAGCTAAATACCACTTAAATAACTGAAAAACATCAGATTTAGCTTTAAGAAACATCACAGTCATCATTCTAAATTAGTCATGCACAAATAAAATGAAATATTGATCTCCATAGTAACTTTGAATACCAATGGGTCCACAAAGGTCAATATAAACCAATTCCAAAATATCATTAGTAGCATATGTTTTTCTCTTAAAAGTAGACTTTGTCATCTTTCCCAATTGACACTATTTACACATAGCATTTTCAGGCTTCTTTAATTTAGGAAATCCTCTTACTTTCTTCATCTTACTGATATTCACCAAATTGTCAAATTTCACATGACTTAATATTGTGTCATAACCAAACATCTTCTTGTTGTGTAAACAAACATGTCTCACTTGATAGATCTAGATAGAATATGTTACCCCTTATCTTCTCACTAGTTCCTATTAGCTTACCATCATCATCATGGCCTTTGTATTATGAAATTCAACTTTGTAACCTAATTTTTTCAGTTGTGAAACACTCAATAAATTATAGTTAAGTCCCAGTAAACATTGTCTCATGTTATCTTATCAGTCAGTTGAATAGTACTTTTACCTTTTATAACACATGGGATATCATTACCAAATTTAACACATCCACCATTGTATGGACCAATATCTTCAAGTTTATATTTATCACCAATCATATTATTGGAATGTCCACTATAAATTATTCATCTATCACTTTTATTCACATAAGAAATTAAAGCAATTTTCTCATCTTCTTTCATAGCAACATAGATAACTTCATCATCATTACTCTCATATTCATTATCAATATTTTCTTCAACAATGTAATAAAATTTCTTACCTTTTTCATCCTTTCTTCTCTTATAGTCTTTTTCATTTCTTATTCCTTTGTACTTTTTTCCCCTTTCTTTCATCCTTATTATCCCTGTCAGGACATCTAGCAACAATATGACCAACGTTGTTGCATGAAAAGCAAACGATAGGTAATTTACCTTTGTATTTACCTCTTCCTCTTCCAAACCTTTTTGTAATGAGGTCTTTAAGTTTATCAATTTCATCAATAAAACTATCACTTTAACTCTTCACATGTTTTCCTTTTTTCTTGCTAAGAACTAGTTGTGACTTGAAAGAAGATTCAATAGTAACAAATGATTAGTTATCAAAGTTAGACATCTCAAAAGAAGTAAGTCTACCAATTACACCTTTTAAGATCAAATTGTTACCTAATGTGCATCTTAGTTCATGGATTGCAAAGACTCTAATGGAATAGAATGGGAGTAGAGTCATCAATACCTTACTTATCACTATTTCATCTTTGATTTATCCATTTTCACCTCAAATAGTATTAAAAACCTCCTTAACTCTTGTATGAAGTATTGTATTATGTTCTCACCTTCCATCATTATCATGTTATCAAATTTACTTCTCAAGATTTCTGATTTTTCTCTTAGAACATTGTTGTCACCTCCATATATGGTCTTCAATCTATCCCACATCTTCTTTTTATTGTCAAAGTCTTTTAGATCATAAAACTTGGCATAGCTAACAACTGAGGCAATCTCCAACATTACTTGGTTGTGTTCTAGCTTCTATTTCAGCTATTCAATAGTCAAAGGAGTAGTTTTTACTTTTACATATTTAGTGTCTAGAAAATTGATAGCAACATCATTCATGTTGGATATGTGCAACTTCATCAAGAAGTTCTCATTGTTCAAATTAGGTACATTTCTCTTATTAGTCATGATCTTTAGCTTTAAGTACCTTCAATTTTTTCTATGTAAGAACTAAGCTCTGATACCAATTGTTAGAAATATTTAGAATAACTGAGAGTGGGGGTGAATCAATTACTCAAGGTCAAATGTACCACTTGAACAATTAAATAATAAATACTTCACTATTCTACTTATCTTATTGTTTCTCATTCTATACTATAAAATTGTCATAAGCATTACTTGCATTGCATAATGAAACTATTATCAAATGTAAACCTACATAAAAAATTCATCATAGTTTTGATACTAGGAGTTTTACATGGAAACCCAATTTGGGAAAAACCAACAACAACATTTCACTCTTTTGAAGTGAGCTCTATTAGGATCCAACCCTATTAAACATTAGAAAACACACTGCTAAATGTGACATGGTTAGAGAATTTATTCACCCCATTAGGAGTGGCTTTGTTAGAGGACTTTGATCATTCCATTTAGAATGTCATCTAGTTAAAGGATTTACAAAGACCGTTAAGTCTTCAAATGACTATTAGGCCAACCCTTGTTAAAAATATTTCAATACAAACTATTTGCAATGACTAGAAACAAAATAATAGGTTTTGATCTGTGCAATTACAATTCACTTTTTTTGATTCAGATCTCTATTTGGTCCATGTGCTGACTGGCTGATAAGTTCTTCACTTTCGTCTTTGATCTTGATTCACTTGGAGACCCTTTAAGAAATTAGTCCACTTGTCTCAAAAAACTTAATCCTTCTACATAGATTCTCTTATCAACATCAACATCATCGCTACAAGATTTCTCTATTAGCTTCACATTCACTAATGCTCGTGTGTTACTGGATCAATATTTCTCTTCATATACAAGCTTGTACACATGCACGTGCGCACGCACATGTGCGCGCGCGCACACACACACACACACTTGTTCATCTCTGTTACTCTTTAAATATATAATTTGTGCTTTACCATTTAATTCATCCATTATAGATCTTAGGGTATACAATCATATTCAACATGATTAATTGTATCTATCCATCTTCTTGATCTTGTTCTCAAAACTTCTTTAGAATCCTTTTGCTAGGATTTTACCTAATCCTTGCCTTAAATCAAATGATCCAAATCATTGATCTTATCTTAAATGTGGTTTACATCTCTCAAGAAATCAACTAAGTTGGCTTGATCTCAAAATTTCCTTGACTTCATTCGCATACTATCACTCAACATTCTTTAAATTCTAGCACTTAGTAATCACTGAAACAATTGGTCTCTATAAATATTTATGGCTTGGCATTGACTATCTTTCTTTGTTGATGCTAATGCTTAGTCAACACTAGATTTTATTGGCACTAACTTTAGCTCATTTGACACTAGAATTACTTGGCGCTAACTATATTTTATACTTATGCTTGGCTTGGCCTAGCTTTCTTGACATAAAAAATTGCTTTTCTTTATCAAAGTCTATCTAATTAGATGTCCATTGTAACTTCATTTTCATAACTCAACCTTTCCTCTAGGTGTTATTGTCATGAGAAACTTCTCAAATCCTCTTCATCAATAAAATAGATATGACATTTAGATTAGGTAGCAATATATCTTATCAATAGATTTGACATTAATGACAAAACAACAATTGTTCCAATTATAGGTTTCCAATAGTGATAACATATGCCACATAATTTATAGGTCCATAACATAGGAGGTTGATCCTAGTATTACTCGGTTGTGCATATCCTCGTTGGAGTACTCACAAAAAAATAATTATGTATCAAAGGATAGCCTTAGTCCTAGGACATTGATCCCAACATATTTGGAAGGTATGATGATACTCACCTAGATGTAGTTGAATCCCTCACTTTGATTTTTATTTTGGTTGTATAGTTTCTTTGTGATTTCCTTTTGGGTATTATGTTTTGTGTGGCTTTATGTTTCCCTTGTACTTTGATTTTGGGATCCTGGTGGAGCAACTATTGAAGATGTATTATTGAAGAATGTTTGTGGCAGTTCATTAAGGAAAATATATGTAATATTGTAATGTTAAATATGAACAAATTACAAGTCATTTGTATATGTATCATGAAATGAAAAGCTATGAAAAAGCGTAAAGAGCATCTCTTGGACAAATGAAAGGATATGTGAATATATTGTTGTAATACAAAAGATGAATGAATTTATATCATGACATTGTATATTCCTTTTATTTAGAGAAGTGAATGATGCATAAAATAACCATGAACTCTTTATAATGTTATGAAATGAAAAATCTAAGTTATTAGTGAATAGAATATGAATTGGTTAAAACTATTATACGAATCCTTATTGCAAGTTAAGTAGATGCATTCTATTATGTAGATTAGGATGTTAGTTTTTAATTCGGAAATTGATACTAGGATGGATAATGCATCAAACCACAAAAAGATGGATTAAGTTAAGTAGCAAGGATGAATGTTAGTAAGGAAATTAAGTAATCACTGGATAAAGAATATTTATTAATTTGATTGTATTTTAAATGCCAACTCTTGAGCTTGGAAACTAAATTACATTTAAAGAAAACATTAGGGAACCTATAAGAACTAGTCTTACATCTATGAATAATTGAAAAAATAAAGTAAAAGTTAGTTCAAAAAAATTACCAAACTTCATATTAATTTATCTTATCCTTTCAAGTTCCTTGGCGAGGCATTACACATGTAGCGCAATGCACTCTAGGAGAATAAGGAAACCAAATACATCACACCACACTCTCCTAAGATAGATGTGATGCTCTACTTTAACCAAATTTATCTCCAAAGTGTAATATTTAGATTAGTAATAAATGTTGGAAAGATCCAAGTCATGTACAGTTGGGGGGAGGTGGGATGTGAATTTTTACTACCCACTTTTTTCCTTTATTTAACCTTTTAGCCATAAACTGATAAACTTAAACTTGTTTTCATTGATACTTATTTTTTTTCCAATTAGTTCACTAATATGCAATAACTTGTTACCTATAACTATGATAACACATGTAATACTTAAAACATAATTACGGTCTTGTAGAAAACTCTTGGCTAGAGAGAAAAACTGTGTTGGGGATGGTACCCACAACTCATTAGTGTAGTAAAAAGGTGTTTAGTAAAGAGATTACATAAATTTCATCTTCTAAATGACTTCATCCTATTAGGAACCTGACTGATACCTTGTTAGAATTATCTTTAGTCATGTTAAAGATTACTCTATTAGGAGATTTTATCCCACTTATACAATGTTCACCTGGTCAAAGGGTTTATAATAAGTTCCAAAATAGGACTTCTTAGCCTTGTTAAAGGCTATGCAATTAAAGGATTTAAAAATCTTGTTGCTAAACTATTAGGATTAAATTAAAAAGAAAATTGACCTATAAATTCTTTCTCATAAATCTTTTTAGATTCTTATTGCTCCTGCTCCTCTATGCAATTCCTATATTTCTGGATTTTGTTCTTCACTCTTTGATTTTCAGTAATGCACATGAACAAAATCATCAACCACAATACCAACCTATAATCCTCTTATTGATCACTCTTATAATACTTCTGATTTCCTAAACCTAATTAGGGTTCCATAAACCTTCCTCTAAAATCAATCATAGGCCATTTTGACTTTGGATGTCATATTGAATTGTATTTTTGCCATCTCAAATAAAATGTATTTTCATTCAATGAGCTTTCCTCGAATTCAATGCTCAAATCACTTTAACTGTTTCTATAAACCATTTTCCATGATTCCTTGACTTGTGTCCTTCACTTTATCACTTATCTAGATTCAATGAATCTTCTTGGCTAACAATTGTATCTATATTCTACTATTTAATAATAGTAGTTCTTTGTTCTAATAGTGTTTCCTTTGTACGCATTAGCTATGTTCATATCATGTGTAGTAATAATCATATAGTTTGAGCTAATATTGATTTCCTTCTTTCCTTTTTTGATAGTGGTTGTAGTTTTTTCATAGGACTTATCTATTCACTTTATTGACTTAATATGATTTTCCACATTCATGTGATTTGTCAAAAATGACAATTATATCAAAATATTCACTAATAATATCTAGATGATTTTGTCAAGTAAAAATTACCATCTTTAGAATTGATGTAAAAAAAATTGTATTTCAAAATTTATACACTCTTTATTCTTATACTATTTTTGACACAGGCAAAGGATGAATAACTAGGGCCAAAGGTTCACCTAGCTATCCAAACCACCCTGCTAGAGTGAACACAATGGAAAAAAACCCAAGGAACAACAATCAAAGGAGGAAGAGAGAGAAATACTTTTATTGATTCATCAAAAAATCTTCATACATGCCCAAGTGTAAGGCCTTCTGCGATACAAAATACAACTTCTAGATCCATGATCTAGCATTAAATTCACATTTCTAGACATATATATTTTTTTCTTTTCAATCCTCTTAGTTCTACCTTTAATCTAAGCCTAAGCACTCTATTTATACTTGCCAAAATAGCTTACAGAAGATTCTAGAAAAAGGAAAGCCACAAGTTAGCCCATAAGAGATATTAACTACCTATACCAAAACTAAATGCAAGAAAATTCAACTCAAACTGGAACCAGACATAGATAACTTGATAATGAAGACTTTGTAGAAATTGGCACTCACTACCAATAGGAACTCAGCACCCAAAGGATCACTCAGCACCAATAGGAACTTAGCACCCAAAGGATCACTTAGCACCAATAGGAAATTAGCACCCAAAGGATCACTTGGCACCAACAAGAACTTGACACCCAAAGGATCACTCGGCATCAACAGGAACTTGGCACAAAAAATATTACTTGGCACCAACAAGAACTCAACATCCAAAGAATCATTTGGCACCAATAGGAACTCAACACCCAAAGGATCACTCGGCACCAATAGGAAATTGACACCCAAAGGATCACTCAGCACCAACAGGCAGAAAGAACAAAAGTGCAAGATTGAAAGGAAACCTAGGATGCTCTTGCATCAATTTTGTTGTATTTCTCCCTCTATGTTCCACCTTTTGGTAAATTTGGGATCTTTAGGTTTCAGGTTGGCATGGTTTTATTTATTTCATTTTTTTAAGTGTGTGAGAGCTTATGCTAGTATGTTACAACATATCAAGTATTCCTATTAGACTCATCATGTGATACTTTATGAAGTTTTACTCTAATTCATAAGGTCTTGATGAAAATGTTATGATACCTTATCACATGCATTGTGACTTCCTAACATATTTATGATTGTTGCGATAATAAAATAGGAATATTGGATCCCATGTTAAAAGGTGAATCATATTATGGAGGCGATTAGAGTCTTACTAGACATTAATTCAAGTAATGAATTCTCCTTATAGTCACCCTTGCAAGAACTTCATATATAATTATTTTGTGAAATTGTGAATTGGTTCATATGATGATGTGATAAGAATGGATATGAGTGGGTTTTTATATACGCTTAAATCATGTTCTCCTAGTTGTACATGCATAGTTGGCTTAAGTGATCATTTTGGTGATATCATTGACTATTTAACTATATGCAATTTTATTGGAAAATGACAATGAAATATGTATTAGGATGAGAAGTGCTTGAGGTTGGTAATGACTCATTTTATAGCTAGCAATATGAATATTTTATGTGTGAGATGTTAACTTACTATATCAATGATTCATGGATTTAGTAGGAAATGATAATAGAAGGTGTGATGTGTTTCATATTATGGATAATTATTGAATTTATATCAACATAGTTATACATACAGTTCTAATTAGTTAGCTTAATGATTTTTGTTGGAAACTATGATTGGAATAATTGTTATGTTGTCATTGATGTCAAACCTTATTGTTGAGAAAAATTTCTATTTGATCTAAGTTTCATATCTATTTGATTAATGAAGAGGATTTGATAACTTGGTCATCGAAAAAGAACCTAGAGGAAAGGTTGAGTCATGAAGAGGAAACTACAAATTGAATATACTTGATAAGTTAGACTTTGACAAGATAAATGTTGATCTCATTTTGGTTTTGACATATGAGTGACAATACACTTAAGTCCTTAATACTACTTAGTACATGTTGAAAAAGTAGTGTATGATGAGCATAAGTTATCAGATAATGCATGTCAAGCATAATATACAGTATGTGAGGAGCACCAATATGTGCCAAGCAGATAGTTAGTGCTGACTCACTCAAGTGATGAGCAAGTTAATACATGTTGAGTGATTTAGATGCCGAGTGAATAATGGATACCAAGTCATTTTGAGGATGAGTTACAACATTGAAGATGTAATGGATGTTGAGCATCAAAGGCTTCAAGTGTTGAGTAAAAAATTTTGGACATAGTTATTTGTAATGGAATAAACTCCTATATAAACCATTATTGGGTTGACTTGAGGATTGTTTTATGATTCTAGAAGATGTATATGAAGGTATATTATGAATCCCTATGTAGTACATGTAACCAATTATATTAAGGGATGTTCTAAGTGGAAAAATGGGTGAATCATAATTATTGATTCCTACCTAACCCTAGGTCACCTAAGTCTTCTTAAGGAGGCAAAACCCTAAAGAGTTTGTACTATGTGGATGAGAAGAGAAGGGCGAATGCTAAGCATAGAGAGAGAATTCATGGTGACTATTGTGTTTATAATAGAGATATGAATTGAAAAATTAGTTAGAGAGAACAAAGGAAAGAAAAGAGAGGAAAAAAGTGATAAATCTAATAAGAATGATCAAGTACATCAAGAAAGAGAAGATCTAATATCTAATAGACCAGTGCTAACCGAAGGATCAAGGTTAAAAAATTCTAAGAGGTGAATCAATAAAATCTCTTAACTGAGTAGTCCTAGGAGACTTTTTTAAATCCTTTAATAGGGTGCTAACTTTATTGTAAGTTTAATTCCTCTAACAAGGCACACTTCTAATAGGGTGTTGAAATCCTTTAACTGTGTAAGATTTAACAGTCTTTGTAAGCCTTTAACAGGGCAGACCTTTCACATGGTAGATTATATTTTATGATCAAACAATTATAACCTTCATTGGATACACTTTACAACTTTAGTAGTGAATATTTGTGGGTGTCATTCTCACTCTAGTTTTACCTTCTCATTGGAGGCTTTTTGGGTACCAAATTTACTGCATCGTGTTTTATTTATTTTCATGCTATGGATGAACATGTGTAGATATCTATTTCAATTACATGAAAATGGTGAGACAGATGTGTCATGAATATTTTTATTGTTAAAGTTGAGAAGGACTAATCCCCCCACCCTTCTCTCTTAGATTTTACTTCCCATTGTTAATTCCAACAGTTGGTATCAAAGAATTGGTTCTCTAGAAAGGAAATCTTTCCAGCTTTGAGGAAAGATCTTGCAGATGGAAGTCTACAAATTAGGAAAGGTTATTGATAATTGAAAGATTAAAATTCAGCTTTCTATGCATCAGTTGAATGAAGCAAGAGATGATTTGAAGAGCTCATTAAAGAGGAGGAAATAAATAGCCATTGAGGAAAGTGACATACATTACCAAGAGGAAGACACTATTAAATTATTTGCAAATGGAAACTCAAATGAATTTGGTGCAAGAATTATAGATCTGATGGAAAAGAAGGCTTCCCTAACTCAAGAAGTCATTAATCTTAAGATAGAACAAGAAGTACAATCAGTATTCCTATGTGAGGTGACTGAGTAGAAAAAGAAATCTGATGAAGAGAAAGTCATGATTGAAGATGAAAAAAGGACACTAACCAATAGACTAGAAGAGAAGACATCAAAGGTACAAAGAATTGCTAGCATGCAACTAGATACAATGAATCAACTAATGATTTCCAATCATGAACTAAATGGAAAGGATATTGAGATCACAACCTTGAAGTTACAAAATAAACAATTGAGGAATGAACTAAGAAGAGATTTTTTTAAATTTTTTTCTGAAAGTTTCGACATACCTAATGAATCCATTAAATACTTTGAGAAACTGATGAGATCTCCTAGATCTAACAATGATACTACTAGATTGGGATACACCAATACTGAGGAAGGAGAATCATCTAAAAGTGGTGAACAAAGAAAAAAAAAAGGTAAGAACTACAAACCTACTTGTCATAATTGTGGAAAGTTAGGTCATACAACCAATGTTTGTAGGAGAAATAATGCAAAAGATAACCCTAAGTAGAAATTCATGAGTTACTGCCATAAGTACAACAAGCAAGGACATCAAGCACATGAATGTGGGACCACAACCTTAAGCACACAAATATTTGAAGGATATTGCCACAATTGTCAAAAGTATGGACATAACATAAGAATGCAAATCTAATACCAAGTAGACATCAAACAAGTAGACAAACGTACAACCTAATGGAAAATCCTACAACTGGGATTACAATACAAGGTACAATTGTCATTATTGTCAAGAGTATGGACATGTTGCTAAAAATTGCATTAGAACACATTTAAAAAGTGATTACAGTAGATGGTTGAGTCAAACTACATGCTTTAGTTGTTTGAAGACTAGTCACATTAGAAGGAACTATCCACCAAGTCCAAAAGCACCAAGTAGTGAATTCAATAAAGGAAAAGAGAAGGTTGATGTTGAGAAATTCAAAGTGAAGATGAATAAGACATAGAAGAAAAAGAGAGATTGCAACACATCAAGTTTAGATGAGGTCACTTCATCCAATGGATTAGGTGATTACATCAACTCCAACTAGGAAATTAAAAGGTATGTGAGATTGATATCTTAATGATATATTTTACATCAATTCCAAGAATTTGAGTTTTGAAAATATTATATATGCATAAATTAAGATGCAATGTATAGGTCATAATCTAGAATAAATCTATAAGTTTTGTTAGTTTTCATGTTGCTTCCAAGAATGAAAAGTTTCATAGTTGTTGTTGAGATCTGATTGAACAGGTCATTATTGAAGAAGAGAGATTGTTTGCAAAGAGGGAGATTGTTGATAAAGAATGTTTTCAATCATTATTTTGTCACTGATGTCAAACTTGTTATTTTCTAGAATGACAATTGCTTAAAAGATTGAAGTACTATCACTTAGTTTGTTGATGAAGAGGATTTAATCAATAAGATGTAACAAAAGAAGCTAAGAGAAAGGTTGAGTTATGGTTTTATAATGAAGTACAAGGATTAGTTAAGATATTGATGAAATGATATATTAATAATATACTTAAAGATACAGAGGTTGGCTACACTTAGAAACTCTGGAAGAATAAGTTGTAACAAAGTTGTCTGCAAAGCTCGACTAAGTTCATTAGTGGGTGCCAAGCAAGCTAGTTCATGCCAAGTAGATTATCAATAAGTACCAAGAAAATGAAAAATCTAGTGTATGCTGAGTGAAATAGAAGGAGCCAAGCAAGTTCAAGTGCCAAGTAAGTAATAGGTGTTGAGCATCAGTAAAAACTTAGTTGATGCCGAGTGAATCCATAGTAAGTGTTGAGCATTAATGAAACAAAGTAGGTGCCAAGTTACACATTATGTACTAAGCATTAGAATTTCAATAGTGCTGAGCTGCTGCATTATTTGAAAAGTCAAAGATTCACCAGATCTGAGCTGACAAGTTTGTTACCTTGAATTTTGTGAACCAAATGGAGGATAAGGATGATGAGCTAGTGGCATAGAATTTTAGATAAACTATTTTTGGGTGAATATAGGAGGATTCTTCATGATGTTTCTAGAAGGAACAAGATATGGGGTAGATTCATTAAATCTTACCTAATCGATTCAAACTAAAATTAAGAGTGAAAAGATTAGAGCGGAAAAAGTATTACAAACTTCTATTTAAGGAGTTATAGGTCAAGAAGCAAGAGTGGTTGTTGAAGTGGTTGGTAGGATGTCAAGGTGAAGGCATCAAGATAGAGGAAGGAATAGAGTACAAAGACTCTACTTTGATAGGTGACCACAGAGGAGATTGCACTGGTACATCGAGCATGGAGACTCAAGGAGATGAAGCTCAAAAGGAGGACAAGATATTAGAGCTGTAGTGATTGAAAGCTAGGCAAAATTGTGAAGTTGAATCGAGATCTAAAATCTGCAAGTTATGTTGTTAGTTGTATAAGATCAAAAGCCCTTACTGTTACTCTCTAACAGTTGTATCAACTAGGGTAAAAATCCTATGGACTTAGGTTGGTTTAACAACAATTTTTAAATCTTTTAACAAGGTGGCATTCCATGTGAATGTTCTAAAGTCCTCTAACCAGACCCACTTCTAACAAGGTGGTTGAAATCCTTTAACCAGGTCACATTTAACATTGTGTTGTAGCCTTTAACAGGGCATGCCTTTCACAAGACATCACTTAAGAAGAGTGGGAATTAAGAAGCATGTTATTGGTGGTTATTCCCAAATTGGTTTTCCATGTAAATCACTATGCTATTTGTTGATTCTACATGTGTTATTCTTGCATGTTGATTTTATAGTAACTTGCTAAGTAGGAAAGTTTAAGCTTGGATGCATGATTAGTTAAATGGGCTCACTATATTTAGTGAAAAGGTTTTATTAGGACATTTGGACCTTGAATAACTAATTCACCCCCCCCCCAAATTATTCTAAAGCATTACTAACAATTGGTATTAGAGCCATCTATTGATTTGGTTTAAAGGTACTAGAAGTAGGAAGATCAAAATGTCCAAGAGAAGTTTTCAAGCTCAACAGAGATAACTTCATTGCATGGAAAAGGTTAATGAAGCTACACCTTGGATCAATAAGTGATCATGTACTAACCTCAATTGAAGTGGAACATGTTGATCTAGGTGTACCCACTGCAGAAGATATGAAGAAAAGGGAGCACAATTAGGCAATGCTAGAGATTGCCTCTGCCCTCAACTATGTTGAATTTGATGACATCAAGGGATGTGACTTTGCATTCAAAATGTGGAAAGCCTTGATTGATATTTATGGAGGAGATTAGAATGTTCAAAAAGAAAAAAGAGAAAGTCTCAAATGAAAGTTTGATGACATGGAAATGGAGGAAGGTTAGAACAGTGCTCAATATGCCTCTAGAATGAAAGAAGTAGTAAGTGCAATAAGAAGTTTGGGTGGTCATTTAGATGATGAAACTATCAATAGAAAATTCTTAAGAACATTGCTCCCCATCTATGCTATTAGAGTTTCAGCCATACAAGAATTAAGATGTGTACCAGGAAACACACCAACTCTTGAATGTATAGTAGGAAGACTAACTACATTTGAGTTGTCAAACTTTGATAACTATAGACCTAAGAATCTTGAATCTACTTTCAAGGACAAGTTATCAATGAAAGATACTAAGGAGGTGAAACCAAAGAGGAAGAAGAAAAAGGTAAATTATGCATCTAGTGACAACAACACAGATGAAGAAGATGTGGAACAATTGGAAGCACTACTGGCCAGAAGATTTCAAAGAGGCAAAGGTAAATTCAAAGGCAAGATGCCCATCATATGTTTTAATTGCAATGAAGTAGGACATATTGTTGTAAGATGCACATAGAAAAAGAACTATAGAGAAGGCAACAAGAACAAGAATAAAAGAGAAGATAAGTGCAGAGATCACAAAGACAAAGGAAAAAAGTGCTACATTGTTAAAGAAGAGGATTCTGATGAAAGTGATGATGAGGTAGTCTATGTAGCCATGAAGGATGAGTCAGATGAAGATTAGGCAATGACAGTGGTAACCTATGTGAACAAGAATGATATGTGGATCATAGATAGTGGATGCTCACGTCACATGACAAGAGACAAAAGTAAGTTTGTTACCTTTACTTAGTATGATGAAAATAGTGTTAGATTTGGAAATGATGCTCCATGTCTAATCAAAGGCAAAGGTTATATTAAACTTATAGAGAAAATTTCATGTGATAATGCATACTATGTTGAAGGATTGAACTACAATCTACTGATTGTGTCACAATTAAGCAATGCAGATGCAAAGTAGGATTTGGAAACAAAGCTGCCAAAGTCTATGTTACTAATGGAAATCTAATAGGAAAATGAGAACAAACTAGGAGTAATCTATTTTACCTAGATATGGAAGATGCATCATGTCTTGTTGTTAGATTTGATGATGTGTGTCTATGTCATAAAAGGCAATATCATGTCAACTTTGATAATCTGATTAGCATCAACAAAATGAAGAAAGTCAGAGGTTTTCTTAAATTGAAGAAGCTTGAAAATACAATGTGCAAATAGTGTCAACTAGGGAAGATGACCAAGTCAAGTTTCAAAAGAAAAATCTACACTTCCAAAGAAGTATTAGAGTTAGTGCATATTGATTTATGTGGCCCAATAGAAGTACAAAGTTACAAAGGAGATAGATATATAATGTTGTTTGTGGATGACTACTCTAGGATGATGACTATCATGTTCTTAAAGCAAAAATCTGATGCATTTCAAATGTTTAAGTGGTATTTGGCCAGGGTTGAGAAAGAAATAGGAAAGAGTCTGAAGTGCCTAAGATCAAATAGAGGAGGAGAATTCACATCAAAAGAGTTTGAGATATTTTGCAATGACAAAGGAATTACAAGACAAACATTAGCACCAAGAACTCCCCCATAGAATGGCATTGTAGAGAGAAGGAATAGATTAGTGATAGACTATGCTAGAACATTAATAATGGAGAAGAATGTTGCTCTAAAGTATTGGAGAGAAGCTGTAAGTGCAACTATCTACACCGTGAATCAAGTACAAAACAAGAAAGGTACAAATACAACACCTTTTGAATTATGGTATGGTCACTTACCTGATGTAAAAAATTTCAAAGTATTTGGTTGTAGAAGCCATATTCTTAAAGATACTAGAAATGGAAAGTTTGATGCAAAGAGTGATGAAGGAATATTCCTTGGATACTCCACTAGAAGTAAAGCATATAAATGTTTGAATACTAACACTAACAAGATTGTGGAGAGTGCAAATGTAAATTTTGAGGAGCATGCAAAAGTTCAAGCTGATGAAACCAAGAAACTAGAAGAGTACAGATCCTTTGTATACTTCTATAAAGGAATGCCTATTGAAGAAGAAGTTGCCAATCAAGTTGGGAATCAGCAACAAGTTTTAGTATCAGCCAAGTTAGAACCAGTGAATGTCAAGTTGCATTTAGAAGCCAAGTTTCGGAATGAAGATAATGCACATTTTGATTCTAAAATTAGTACACATGAAAGAGATGGTGAAATTCCAGAAAGAGATGTGCATAGTGACTCTAAAGCTGAAAGACCAAACTTGGAAATGAAGAAAGAACCAAGGTTATCCAAGTATGTGAGAAGATATCACCCTGTAGAAAAAATCATTGGTGATAAGGAAGCTAGACCAATGACAAGGAATAGACTAAGGAATAATCATGTTTGCTGAGCAAGATTGAACCCAAAATAGTGAAAGATGCACTGCAAGATGATAATTGGCATAAAACTATGGAAGAAGAGATAGATCAAATTGTGAAAAGCAAAACTTGGACTTTAGTTCCAAGACCAGCTGATAAGAATTTGATTGGTACCAAGTGGGTATTAAGGAACAAGCTAGATGAGAATGGTGAGAATACAAGAATAAGGCTAGACTAGTTTTCAAAGGTTATTCACAAGAAGGATTGGACTATGGGGAAACATTCACCCCTGTTGCAAAGATGGAAGGAGTAAGAACACTACTTGCATATGTTTCTTACAAAGGTTTTAAAGTCTACCAAATGGATGTAAAGTCTCCTTTTCTAAATGGTATATTGGAAGAAGAAGTCTACATAGAAAAACTAGTGTGGTTTTTTTATGACAACAACAAAGATATGGTTTGCAAACTACACAAAGCACTCTATGGTTTGAAACAAGCACCTAGAGCATGGTATGGAAGACTACAAAAATATCTTGTGAAGATAGGATTTGAAAGAATAGATGACAAAAACAACCTATATATAAGGTAGAAAAAGGTAAAGACATTTTGATATCTAAAATATTTTTTGATGATATAATATTTGGAGGAAAAGATGCCCTATGCAAAGACTTTGTTGATAAAATGAAACATGAGTTTGTTATGTGAATGTGTGGAGAAATCAAATTTTTTGTTGGATTGCAAGTACATCAACTAAAACATGGCATATTTGTGACTCAAAATATATCAAGGAGATATTCAAGACATTTGGCTTAGAAAATTCAAAACTAGTCAATACACCAATGGTAACAAGACATAAGTTATCCAAGAATGATGAGTCAGCTAAAGTAAATGAGACAATGTACAGATCAATGATTGGAAAGTTACAGTATGTTGTGCATACTAGACCAAGCATTGCATTAGCTATTGGAATAGTGGTAAGATTTTCTGCAAACCTAAGAGAAAATCATCTTATGGTAGTAAAAAGAATATTGAGGTACCTAAAAGGAACTGATGACTTTGGATTATATTATAAAAGGACTGAAATTTTTTGAATTGAAAGCGTGCACTAATGCAGATTGGGTAGGCAATATTGATGACAGAAAAAGCACCAATGGAGGGGCACTTTTCTTATGTAAAAGATTAGTCACTTGGACTAGCAAAAAGAAAAATTGTAACTCACAGTCCACATCAAAAGTTGAGTACATTGTTGTTGCTATCAACTACACCAATATTGTATGGATCAACCAATTATTGAAAGGTATGAAAGAAGAGGTAATTAAACCTGTGATACTCTATTGTGATAACACAAGTGCCATCAACATATCAAAGAATCCTGTGATGCATGCCAAAAAAAGTGCATTGCAATTAAGTATTATATGTAAGAGAATTGGTGGAAGACAAGCAAGTGAAGATGAATATGTCAACTCAAAAGAACAAATTGCTAACATCTTCACAAAAGCATTACCTAAAGATGCAATTGAATATCTTAGAGGTAAGTTAGGGGTGATACCCCTATCCAAGGCTATTTAAGCAATAGCAAGACTACCTTGCATCAAATAAGTTGATTTTTGACATGTTATAAATTGATATAGTAGGTACTTATTTCAAGTTTTTTCTTCAAGTAATCAAAGTACTTAAAACAAGCAAGGTGACAAAGGGAGAATTGGAATTCCTACAAATGCTACACTTGCATGATATGATGCTGCAAAAAATATGTCTTTGGCGTTATTGTCAAAGAGGGAGAAGTAGCTAAACTAATCAAAAGAAAGAGATGATACCAAAATAGTAGAAATTGATCAATGCATGCAAAGGGAGAAATAATGTATAGAGGGAGAAGTAGTAAATTTAAAGGATCAAAATGTAGAGGCAGAAGCAGAAGCAAAGGAATCAAACAAGATAACAGAGAGGGAGAAGAACAAAAAGGAGAAGAAATTTTATCAGCAAATTTTGAAAGGAGGAGTTACAAAATTCAGAGGGAGTCATAAGAAATTCAAAATTGTTGATAGAATGAATAGTTTTGGATAAAGTTTTCTTTTAGGTATTTGATTTACTATTTTAACCTAGTTAACACTTTGATAACTTGGTTGATTAGTTTGGTTTTCCATCAATTCCAAAGAGGGAGATTGTTGAGATCTAATTGAACAGATCATTATTGAAGAAGAGAGATTGTTTGCAAAGAGGGAGATTTTTGATAAAGAATGTTTTCAATCATTATTTTGTCATTGATGTCAAACCTACCATTTGCTAGAATTAAAATTTCTTACAAGATCCAAGTACTATTACTTAGTTGATTAATGAAGAGGATTTAGTCAATAAGATGTAATAAAAGCACCTAATGGAAAGGTTGAGTTATGGTTTTGCAATGAAGTACAAGGATCAATTAAGACACTAATAATATGATGTATTGATAATATACATGAAGATACAGAGGTTGGCTATACTTAGAAACTCTGGAAGAATAAGTTGTAACAAAGCTGTCTACAAAGCTTGACTAAGTTCATTAGTGGGTGCTAAGCAAGCTAGTTCATGCTGAGCAGATTATCAGTAAGTGTCGAGCAAATGAAAAATCTAGTGTGTGCCGAGTGAAATTGAAGGAGCTAAGAAAATTTAGGTGCCAAGCAAGTAATAGGTTTCGAGTATCAATAAAAACTTAGTTGATGCTGAGTGAATCCATAGTAAGTGTCGAGCATCAATAAAACATAGTAGATGCCGAGTTACATAGTATGTGTCAAGCATCAGAATTTCAATAGTGATGAGCTACTATATTATTTGAAAAGTCAAAGATTTTCCAAATCTGAGCCAACAAGTTTATTACCTTGAATTTTGTGAACTAGATGGAGGATAAGGATGATGAGTTGGTGGCACATAATTTTATGTAAACCATTTTTGGGAAAATAAAGGAGGATTCTTCATGATGTTTCTAGAAGGAACAAGATATAGGGTAGATTCATTGAATCTTATCTAATCCATTCAAATTGAAATTAAGAGTGGAAAGATTAGAGTGGGAAAAGTATTCTAGACTTCTATTTAAGGAGTTACAAGTCAAGAAGCAAGAGTGGTTGTTGAAGTGGTTGGTGGGATGTCAAGGTGAATGCATTGAGAGAGAGGAAGGAACATAGTACAAAGAATCTGGTTTGATAGGTGACCACAAAGGAGATTGCACTAGTACATCACGCATGGAGACTCAAGGAGAAGAAGCTTTAAAGGAGGACAAACCATTAGAGTTGTCGTGACTGAAAGCTAAGCAAAATTGTGAAGCTGAATCGAGATCTAAAATCTAAAAGTTATGTTGTTGAGTTGTATCAGATCAAAAGTCCTTATTGTTACTCTTTAACAATTATATTAGCTAGGATAAAAATCCTATGGACTTAGATTGGTTTAACAGCAATTTGTAAATCCTTTAACAGGGTGGCATTCCAAGTGAATGTTTTAAAGTCCTCTAATCAGGCCTACTTCTAATAGGGTGGTTGAAATCCTTTAACTAGATCAAATTTAATAGTGTGTTGTAGCCTTTAATAGGGTAGGCCTTTCACAGGGCATTGCTTCAGAAGAGTGAGAATTAAGTAGCATGTTACTGGTGGTTTTTCCCAAATTGGTTTTCCACGTAAATCATTGCATTATATGTTGATTTTACAATAACTTGCTAAGTAGGAAAGTTTAAGCTTGGATGTATGATTAGTTAAATGGGCTCACTGTATTTAGTGAGAAAGTTTTATTAGGAAATTTGGACCTTGAATAACTAATTGGCTCCCCCTCTCTGTTATTCTAAAGCATTTCTAATAGTTTTTGCCAAGTGAAAATGAAATTTTAGTTAATACTAAGCTATTAAAGGTGATAGTATTCGTCAAGCTTGCTATGGTCAATAAGAATAGTAGAAATTATGTGTTAGCCAAGTAATTTGAAATTGCTATTATAGCCAAGCTTACAGTTGTGTAAGCACTAAGCACTTATTGCCAAGTTTTAAGTGTTATATAGTCAATTTTTGACCCATTTACATTCATTCAAGATTGAAGAGAGCACAAAGAGCATAAGGAAAATTGAGGAGAAAGATTCAAAGATTTTTTAACTCAATTCAACTACTACTCATCACCAATCATCAAATTCATAAGGTATTTATCATGTGCCAAGCTATGTTATCTGAATTATCATAAACCCTTGTTATTTATAATGGCATCTAGATCTTCTATTTTTGTTAGGAAGGAATGAAAAGAGGTTTTAAATGTTCAATTTGTAAGTAATGAGGTTAGAAAACTACCCTTCTAAGTTATTCCTTAGATAACATATAAGGGAGACCTGTCTAGTGTGTTATCAATGATACCACCACAAGTTTTGATGATACAAGATGTTAGATTTTGCTACACTTGTAAGGTTGGTAGTATTGGGGACATGGAAATTGGAGATGTGTATGGAAAACTATGTGTAGATGGAGTATTGAAGGAGGAAAACAAAATTGTAGAGAGAAAAGGGTTAACCCATGCCCTAGATTTTCCAAATGTATTTAAAATACAATGGATTAAGATGGTACTTAGTAGAATACATGATCACTCCATATGGTTGTAAAATGGCCCTATTAGGATCACAAAAATAGATTATTAATAGAGAAAAAGGGTATCCTACCCTTGATAGACCTAAGACCATGTGTAGTAAAGCAAAGGAGATAACTAAGATGAATACAAGGGCAGTATGGAACACCTCACAAGTTCTTTCAATCTAGCAAATTGGACAACATGTCTTGTATGGTAGTAGACTTTGTCTACAAGATAGTGAAGAAGGACCACACTTATGACCTTGCTAAGTTGCAACTCTAGCAATTATCAGAAAACTTGGGATCCATAAGAAAAATAAAGAGTGCACAATGCAAATTTTGTTCATTACTAGTTTGCATATTTTTCTATGTGCAGAACACATTTCCCACATTTAGTAAGGTAGTGTGGAAGGAAAATAGGCCAGTTACAGTGCATATTTTAGAATTGATAGAACAACTTGGAGAAACTTTTGAAATAATTATGACTAGCTACTTTGAAGATTTTAAGAAGTTTATGAAACAAAGACTAACGATTCCAATGTCAGTAGTGGAGAAACATTATAATGATGTTTGCTTCTTAGTTGATACTAATCATACATATGCTCAAGAAACTATTCCAAGGGCCAGGTGGCTCAAGCCATTTCCCTGTGAAATCAATGTGGATGGATGAGGCATTTGTAGCTATCACAACACTATTAGTCGAAGAAATAGAAAAGTGTGCAACCTCATTTGGAAATTATTAGGAAGCCAAATCAAGAATCACAATTGACTTGAAGACAACTTTAGTGGTGAGGAAGAAAAACAAGCTTGTGAAGAAGCTTAAGGAAAGATTTGGTGAAGGGAAAGAAGAAGAAGATGAAGAAGAAGATGATGATGATGATGACGATCAACTAGCTCAAGCCCCACTTGCACTAACACAAGGTCAAGGAGAGGACCAAGAAGAAGTATAACATGATGAAGGTGTTGAGGAAGAAGAAGCCAATGAAGCACCTAAATTAGAAGAAAAGAAGAAGAGGAAAGCTAACGAGCCAATAGTGAGTAAAAAAAAGAAAGTTGTGAAACCTACACAAAAAAAGCCAAAAGTACCTATTACCAAGGCTAGCACAAGGTCAATTGCAAAGAAAACACAAAAGGTTGACAAACCCAAAGGTAAAATAGATATTTCTACTACAGAGCAAAGTTAGCTAGAAAAACCAAAGAGGAGAAAGTATGTAGCTCCAGTTGAGTTAGATGAGGAGAAGACTGAATCAAATGATAATAGTCAATTCCAAGTGCTAATCCATAACCCCTCTTCTAATTTAGACAACTTGTGTGATAACATAAGGAATAATGCAAATTTATTAGGGTTCACACATGTTGAGTTTGATAAACTCAAAAAGTTAGAAATGAATAAGGTAGAAGAGTCTATATATAAGATGATGGCCCAATTTAAGAATACTCCTATTGAGCTTTCCAACTCATTACCTAAAAGTCTATATGACAAAGTTGAGTAGAGATGGAAATACAATTTAACTATTGGAGGCTACTCTAGCTAGAGTAATGCTAGATTTGGATAAGTCATCAATGACTAGGGCCATAAACAAATATAAGGGGAGATTTTCTCCAAAATAAAAAGCCTTTAATATTTCACAGAATAATATTGGGCAAGTTTTCAAATGGAGAACCTAGATATGTAAATTCATCTATGGGTTGACAATAGAAAAGGCAAGTGAACAAGCACCTAAGGAGGTAGGTGAAGAGAAAGATGATCAAGAGGTAGTTGAGACTACTAAGGATGTATTTGTCAAGGATGGACATGAGGGAGGCCCAAAGAAGGACATATATGAAGAGGCTACATCATAAGAAGAGCAACAACAAGATCAGAATGTACCTAAGGTACATATGCCAAGTGCTAGTCCCACTCATGTGGACAGGGAAAGTCAATAGGACATAATAAAGATAAAGGATGTTTTTGATAACACAATGTAGAACATTAATCCTTTGATAGAGGATGACTTGAAAAGGATACTACAAGATTTTACTTTAGCTACAAAATTATACACTAACCCTATATTAGTAAGCATAGCTGAGATTGACAAAGCATCAGCAAGGGAGAAGAAAATTGACACATCTTTTGTACCCCCTACATCTACAAAAACAAAAGGTACAGAAGGACTACATAGTGTGATCACTGATACACATGTTTTAGTGCCTTTTGTGGTATATCAAGTGAAGGACATAATGGTGTCAAATGTTAGCACATTAGTGCTGAATGCTTCAATGAAAGAAATTTTGACAGTTGAGAAGGATGGGACACAAGTCCATATAGGTAGGGAAGTTAGTCCAATACCTATCTCACAGACACAAGGTGAAGTTTTGACAGAAGTGAAGGAAGCCAATAGAACTAAATAGTAAGTTTTAACTATGAAACTAGAGGAACAAATAGTAATTTAGACATTGGTTTCTCTACCAATCTCTACATCCCATATTCCTAGTCAAACTCTTCATAGTTCGAGTGTAGATGCTACACCATTATAGTCATCAAGACCGAGTCCTGATACATCTAAGGTTGGGGAAGGTGCATCTTATGGAGATGTCAAAATAGATGAGGTGATTGAACTTCCAAATTTTGATATTACAAAAATCACCATAGAAGAAATTAGCATATTGTAGGAAGCTCTAGCAAAAAAGAAGTACCAAGAGTTACTTAGAAGGGAGCATAAGCAAAGACAAGTTCTACATGACATCAAAGAAATATTTCTTGATGCATTTAGCCTCCCAACACCAAACGAGGAAAAACCTACTATTGAGAAATTGGTGAATATAGTTGACAAGATCAGTGTTGTAGACCTAGATACAAATACTAAACTTCTAGAATGGTTTGAGAAAAAGTTTCAAACCAAGATTGATGAAAAGATATCTAGTGTCATTTCACTAAGACAGGTTGATTTCGCAACTAATATGGAAGATGTGAAAAGGGTGTTAGAGAATATATTTTTTCCATACACAAAGCTTTTTTATTTGGTTTTATTCATACAAGAAGCACAGAGGTATATTGACCAACTTTAGGGAGATCTAAAGACTATAGGTACTATTCTTAAGTTGTCTCCTTATCAAGACCATACTTTTTTTCAAAGATTCTTATCTACTCAAGGTTAGCTAGTTGCATTACATGCAAAAGATGCAAACATTCAAGCTACCTTGATAAATATTCAAGCCATGTTGACCCCACACATGGAGGTGTTGCACAAGGAACTAACCTTTGTTGAAAAATTGATGAAGAAATATTCTCACCTTTGCACTCATGATGGCCTAGTAGACCTTACTACCAAGCTAAATGTTCAATTTCAATCTCTATGGGTAGTGTGTGAAAATTGGGATGCGGCACTCAAGATTATAATGGAGGTCCATAAAATATTTTTGGACAAATAAACTATTTGTGTACCACCCATGACATACGTGTAAAAAAGGGGGGATATTGGAAAAAGGGGAATTGAAAAAAAGGGGGATTGAGACAATAAAAGGAGAGAACACACAAAGGGTGAGTAAATTAGAAATATAGGAATATAGAAGTTCAACATATTTACTTAACAAGAGTATCAAATTCAGATACAATAGAGAAAAATCAACTCGGGGGGAGTTATGAAGTTATCAAGGTATGACTAATAAGTCATCAATTTGCAAAATTTTAAAATTTTAAAATTTTCTATGTGGGCCTAGTAAAGAATATAGATTATCTAAGTTAAGGTTATATATGCATAACAAAGTGTTTTTGCCACTTATGTCAAAGGGGGAGATTGTTGATCTCATTTTGGTTTTAACATATGAGGGACAATACACTTAAGTCATTACTTAATAATACTTAGTGCATGCCAAGCAAGTAGTGTATGTTGAGCATAAGTTGTCAAATAATGCATGTTGAGCATAATATACAATATGTGATGAGTAGACAATTAGTGCCAAGTCACTCCAGTTATAAGAAAGTTAATACATGCTAAGTGATTTAGATGCCAAGTCATTTAGAGGATGAGTCATAGTATTGAAAATGTAATAGATGTTGAGCATTAGAGGCTTCAAGTACTAAGTAAAAAAATTTGGATGTAGTTGTTTGTAATGGCACAAACTCCTATGTAAACCATTTTGGAGCTGACTTGAGGATTGTTTTATGATTACAGAAGATATATACAAGGGTATATTATGAATCCCTATGCAATACATGTAACCAATCAGATTAAGGGATGTTCTCAGTGACAAAATGGGTGAATCACAATTGTTGATTCCTACCTAACCCTAGGTCACCTAAGTCTTCTTAAAGAGGGAAAATGCTAAAGAGTATTTAATGTGTAGATGCGAAGAGAAGACTGAATGCTAAGCACAGAGAGAAGTTACATGGTGACTAAGGAGTTTTTGATAGAGATATGAATTGTAGAATCAATTAGAGAGAATAGAGGAAAGCATAGAGATGATAGAAGTGATACATCTGATCAGGAGGATCAAGTACACATCAAGAAAGAGAAGATATGATATTGAGTAGACTAGTGCTAACTAAAGCATCAAGGCTAAAACATTCTTACAAGTGAATTAGTAAAATCTCTTAACTGAGTAGTCCTAGCAAGCTTTTGTAAATCCTTTAATAGGGTGCTTACTTTATAGTAAGGTGAAGTTCTCTAACAAGGCACACTTCTAATAGGGTGTTGAAATACTTTAACAAGGTAAGATTTAACAGTCTTTGTAAGCCTTTAATAGGGCAAACCTTTCATAGGGTAGATAATAGTTTACGATCAAACAATTTTAACCTTCATTAGATACACTTTACAATAGTAGTAGTGAAGATTTATGGGTGTCATCTCCACTCTAGTTTTACCTTCTCATTGGAGGGTTTCTAGGTAAAAAAATTACTATGTCATGTGTTATTTGTTTTCATGCTATGGATGAATATGTGTAGCTAGCTATTTCAATCAGATGAAAATTGTGAGCTAGATATGTGGTGAATGTTTTTATGGTTAAAGTTTAGAAGGACTAATTCACACTCCCCCCCCCCCCAACTTTCCCATTGTTAATTCAAAAAAAGATAAAATAATTGCTAAAACCATGTTACAAGTGGATAAGGTAGTTGTACTAAATCCTTGAAGAAGTGATAAAAGATTGACCAAATGCATAGGCTTGACCAAGAAATAGTTTAGGAACCTGAATTATACACTGAGTGATATTAGTGTTGACCAATCCAAAGTGTGTGTTGAGATAATATAGTGTTGACCAAGCATCAGTATTGACCAGGTGATAGTATATGTGTCAAACAAGAAATCTAGTAGTGACCAAGTAACCTAGTGATGACCAAGTGTTAAAACATAGTGTTGTTTGAGGGACAACATTTTGATAGTCTATGAGAAATCATAATTTCCAGCTAATAGAGTTTATGTTTATTGAAAGTTTATTATAGAGATCGAGCTATTGAATGTGAAGATTTGACGTTAATTAAGTGATTTTTTATTCAATTGTACATCTAGAACTTAGATAAATGATTCACCCCACCCCCTTAGTTATTCTAAATATTATAAAAATTGGTATTAGGTCATTGGTGCTTGTAAAGAAAATTTTTGAAGGTACTTAAAGCTAAGGATCATGATGTACAAAAAGGAGGTGTCAAGGTTGAACAAAGATAACTTCTCTATATGGAAAAGTTTGATGAGGCTACATCTAGTAGAAATTGGAGAGGATAAAATATATTTTGTGGACAATGCATATGTAGAGATAATAATAGTTCCTCTAAAATCTCAAAAATTGAAAGAGAAGTAAGAACAAAAGCAAGCTATGTCAGAGATTGCATCAGCTCTGAGCTATGCCAAGTTTGATGATGTTAAAACTTGCAAGAATGCAAAAGAAATGTGAGATACACCATAGACCATCTATGTAGGAGACAAGAATGTCCTAAAAGAAAAATTAGAGAGCTTGAGAAGTAAGTTTGATGAAACAAGAATGAAAAGAGGTGAAAATATAGTCCAATACTATGCAAGAATCAAAGAAGTTGTAAATTCTATAAGAGGATCCAATGGAAAGATTGATGATGACACTGTAATTAGAAAGGTATTGAGAATTTTACTTCTTATTTATCTTATTAGGGTTTATTCAATACAAGAACTAAGATGTACTCCAGGTAATGACCTAACTCTGGAAGGTTTGATTAGTAGCTTACTGCTTTTGGGATGTCAAATTTTGATAATTTCACTCCTACTTCTGTTGAATCTAAATTTAAATCACAATTTGTCCTTAGTAAGAAAGGAAAAGGAAAATATGTGAAAAGTGAGAGTTATAATTCTGACAATGAACTTTATGAGCTTGAAGCACTAATGGCAAGAAGAGTTCCAAGAGGCAAAGAGAAATACAAAGGTAAACTTACCATAATCTATTTTCCATACAACAAAGTTCATTACATTGATGTAAGATGTCCTGATAGAGAAGGCAAGGATGATAAGAGAGAAAGAAAGAACAAAGGGAGAATAGATAACCAAGACAACAAGAGAATTAAGGACTACAAATATAAAGGTAATAAATCTTGTTACATTTCTAAAGAAGAAATTGATAATGAATATGAAAGTAATGATGAAGATGTAGTCTATGTTCCTATGAAAGAAGATTCTGATGAAGATGAGAAGACTACATTAATTTCATATGTGAATAAAAGTGATAGGTGGATAACTGATAGTGGTTATTCAAATCACATGATTGATGACAAAAGTAAATTTGAGAACATTGGACCATACAAGGGTGGTTGTGTTAAATTTGGTAATGATGTACCATGTCTTGTGAAAGGTAAAGGATCGATACAATTGGCTAATAAAATTAAATGTGAAAATTTTTATTAGGTTGAAGGCCTTAACTATAATTTGATGAGTGTTTCATAGTTGAATAAATTAGGTTACAGAGTTTAATTCCATCATAGAAAGGAAAAGATATTTGATGTTGATGGTGAACTAATTAGAAGTGGTGGCCAAACAAGAGGTAACTTGTTCCATCAAGATTTATCTGGTGAGGCATTTTTTTTGCACAATATGAAGATATTTGGTTATGGCACAAGAGGTTATGTCTTGTAAATTTTGACAATTTGGTTAGCATTGGTAAGATGAAAAGAGTAAGATGTTTTCAAAAATTAAAGAAACCTAATAATGTTATGTGTAAATAGTATCAATTGGGAAAAATGACAAAGTCTAGTTTGAAGAGAAAGATAGATTCATCTGATGATATTTTGGAATTGGTTCACACTAACTTATGTGGACCTATTGGTGTTTAAAGCTATTGTGGAGACAAATATTTCATTATATTTGTTGATGACTACTCTAGAATGATGATTGGTGTTTCTCAAAGAAAATTTTGATGCTTCAATTATTTAAGTGGTATTTGGCTAGAGTTGGAGAGGAGAAAGGAACAAGTTTGAAGTGCTTGAGATTTGATAGAGGTGGTGAATTCATTTCCAATGAATTTAATATATTTTGAAATGATAGAGGAATCAAAAGATAGATGTCAGTGTAGAACAAGAATTAGTATGCAAAGAACATTAACAAATAAAGTAAACATTCACAAACCAAAAGCTAAATTCACATATATGCTTAGACTAAGAAAGAAAACAAGAAGTGCAAACCTCACAAGAGAAAACACTCCATGCTTTCTTGATTCTGTAGATGTGTCCTTTTGCTGTGGATGTATGCTCAAGATGCTCAAAAGCTGCTTCAATGGAGATGGGTAATGGCAAATTGGTAGCTTTGTGAGGTCTCAATTTGGCATTATAAGGGTATGGTTGATGGCTTTGGTTCTCAAAATAGCATGGTAACTTTAGCTCAAAGATTGTTGATGAAATGGCTTGGGATGGGATTCAATTTATAGGCTAAGGCGTAGAGAGATGGAGGGCTTAGATGCAAGGATGGATGAAGGCTTAAGGAGGGCTAAGATGCACTCAAAGGGGAGCACATGGATTGTGCTTTTCTAGCACCAATGGGAAGGTGACACTTGTCACAAGGAGGATGAGTGTGAGAGGGTAGGGTAAAGGGTTGGTTAAAGGCATGATGAGTGGGGTTGAGTATGTAAGAGGGATGTAAGAGGAATGAGTGTGGAAGAGGGAAGAGTGTGGAAGATGGGTGTAAGAGTCATGAGTGGGCTTGTAAGAGTCTTTTATGTTTTGTAAGAGAACTCATGACTTAGTGGTTGGGCTTTTTGAGGGGAGACTTTGGTTTGGATTAGGAAAGTCTTAAACTTGTTTAAGGAATGTGACAACATTAGGGGGTGGATTAGGCTTGGGTTTAGGATTAGATTAGGGATGTTAGAGATGTGCAAGTGGATGGCATTAATGAGGGTGGGTGAGTTAGTGGCTAAGCTTGGTTAGTATGGGTGGATGGGGTGGATTAGGCTAAATGGAGGATTAGAGATAGGTTAGGGGTTTTTCAATTTGAGGATTTCATTTATCAAATAGATTTATTTAATAAATGGGGATTTTTGGAATTAGATAGAAGAATAGGATTTAATTGATAAATAATAGATTATTTGATTTATCAATTAGGACTATAGATGATTAATTAAATTAATCAACTAGGGGGTGACAAAGGATTAATTAAATAGAAATTTAATTAATAATGCCTTTTTAGATAACTAAATAGGATTACTAAAATAGTGTAATCAAATTTAGGTGTCTACAGTCAGCACCTAGGACCCCTCCTCAAAATGGAATAGCTGAAAGGAGAAATAGATCAATCATGGTTTGTGATAGAACATTGATGATGTAGAAAAATGTATCACAAAAATACTGGAGAGAAGTTGTAAGTACATCAATTTGTACTTTGAATAGAGTGCAAGTCAATAAAGGTAACAATGCTACCCTTTTTGAATCGTGGTATGGGTATGCACCAAATGTAAAGTATTTTATTTTTTTTGGAAGAAAATTCTATATACTTAAAGATAATAGAAATGGAAACTTGATGCTAAAAGTGATGAAGGTATATTCCTATATTATTCCACTAAGAGAAAAGCTTACAAGTGTTTGAACTCTAACACTAACAAAGTTGTGGAAAGTGCAAATGTGAAAGTTGATGAATATGCAGAAAAGAATGAAGTTGAATGAAAGATAGAACCTGAAGAATACATTACATTCATATATGTGAATATTGGTGCTCCCAACACCCCGTCTAAATAAGAGAACAAAGCAACAAATCAATGAACCAATGAGAATATTGAATCACAATAGCCAGTTTTTGAGAAACAAACTTTGGGTGCCAAGGAACAACAAAATGATATCAAATCATAGATAGAGGGAGCCAAACATTAGGAAGACATTGCCAAGCAAGCTAAACATGAACCAAAGAGAGATAATGAGCTTGAAATAATTTTTCAAGATGAACCTATAGAAGAAGAAAGAAGAAAAGAACTTTTATCAGAAAAATATGTGAGAACATATCATGCACTTGAGAAAATTATTGGAGATAAAGATTATGGTGTTATTACAAGAGAGATACTTATAAGTGATATGTGTTTACTTTATGAGTTTGAGCCAAAATCTATAAAATATTCTTTGAAGAATGAAGACTAGATATAGGTAATGATTGAAAAAATTGAGTAGATCGAAAAGAAAAAAAATGCACACTAGTACCTAGACCTAAAAACAAAAATGTTATTGGAACAAAGTAGGTATTCAAGAACAACCTGAATGAAAAAGGTGAAGTCACAAGGAACAAGGATATACTAGTATGCAAGGGATATGCACAAGAAGAAGGTATTGACTATGGGGAAACATTTTCCCTTGTAGCGAGACTAGAAGGAGTTAGAACACTACTTGCATATTCTTCTTACAAAGGATTTAAGGTATATCAGATTGATGCTAAATTTTCATTTCTAAATGGAATATTTGAAGAAGAAAAGTGTATAGAGTAGCCTAAAGGATTTTTTGACTCTAGCAAGAAGAATATGGTGTGTAAGCTACATAAGGCTTTATAAGGTTTGAAACAAGCCCCTAGAGCATTGTATGAAAGACTGCACAATTATTTGGTGAAGGTTGGATTTACACAAACTAATGATAACAACAATCTATACTTGAAGACTAGAAAGAATAATGAGTTACTATTATTTAAAATTTTTATTGAAGATAACATATTTGGAGGCAAGTAGACATTATGCAAATCATTTTCTTATGAGATAACGAAGGAATTTGAAATTTCTATATTTGGCGAGACCAAAAACTTTGTTGGATTATAACTATATCAAATAAAGTAAGGTACTTTCATTACTCAATCCAAATATATCAAGAAGATATTGAAAACATTTGGAATGGAAGATTCAAGACCAATTAGTACACCTATGGTCATTGGACATAAGTTATCTAAGAACGATGATCCTACTAATGTGAACCAAACATTGTATAGATCAATTATTGGAAAACTACAATATATTGTTCATAGCAAACCTAATTTTGCATTGGTAGTTGGGATAGTTGCGATATTTTTTGCAAGTCTTAAAATGAATCACATGATGGTAGTAAAAAGGATACTAAGATATCTAAAAGGAACATAAGATTATGTATTTCATTACAAGAAGAATGATAATTTTGAAGTAAAGGTGTTTACTAATTCTAATTTGGTAGGAAATGTTGATGACAAAAAAAGTAAAACTATTGGAGCATTCCTTCTAGGAAAGAGACTAGTTTTGTGGACAATCAAGAAGTAAAACTATATTTCTCAATCAACACCTAAAGCTGAATATGTGGCAACAACATTGAATTATTCAAGTATCATATGGATCAAGAAATTATTGAAAGGTATGAAGGAAGAGATTACTGATCTAGCTATTATCTATTGTGATAACGCTAGTGTTATTAATGTATAAAAAAATCTTGTGATGCATATAAAAACCAAGCATATTGCTATCAAGTATCATTACTTGAGAGAGCTAGTTCAAGACAAAAAAGTGAAATTGGAGTATGTGAACACTAAGGATAAAATAGATGATATATTCACTATAGATTTACCTAAAGATTCTCATGAATATCTAAGAGGTAAACTAGGGGTGATTCCCCTTGACAAAACTACCTAAGAAAAGATAGTGTTCTACATCAATGTGTTGATTTGACTATCTTACAAGTTGATGTAGACATTACTACTTTAGGAGTTGCCTAAAGTAGTAATGAGGAAGAAATATAGAATCATGTAGTATCAATCATACATAGATGACATATGAAGAACTCAGTACTGGCATGAAGACATCTACATGGAAAAGATGCATGAATTAAAATGTCTTTGGCATTATTGTCAAAGAGGGAGAAAACTAAAGTTATCTACCCATGAAAAAGAAGGGAGAGTTGTTATCAAGAGGGATAATTACTATCATAAGACAATTAGAGAAAATGAAAGAGGGAGATATTGATAAACAAAGAGGAAGAAGATTAAAGAAATTAAATAAGCATGAAAGGTGTTGTCATCAGTGCAGAAGAATATGATTGATTCCATGATCTTATATGATAAAGGGAGGATACATGTTGCATATCAAAGCTACATGGATGATAATTAGAATGAAAATAAAGAAAGAGATTTTTGGACATAGAAATAAAAATTAGAAAGAAACTAAGGATATTAATGAAAATTTGATATTGTACAAAGATGGAGTTTGCTCGATCTAGTACATGTTTTGGATTGCATGGTAACTAGAGGTGTTTCCATCAATGTCAAAGAGGGAGATTTTTGGAAACTGCAATTTAAAAAATTGTTATATTGTCATTGATGTAAAACCTTATTGGTGAGACAATTTTTCATCCAATATGAGTTTCATATCTATTTGATTCATGAAGAGGATTTGAGAATCTGGTCATAGCAAAAGCACCTAGAGGAAACTACAAATGGACACTTGATTAGTTAGACTTTGACAAGATAAAGTGATTGTTTAAATAATTTTATAAGTGAATAAGACTATTATACTAAAGCCTTGAAGAAGTGATCAAAGACTAACCAAATTCATAGGCTTGACTAAGCAATAGAGAAAAATGTTAAGGAGCTTGAAGTATATGCCAAGTGATGCTACTGTCGACCAAGCCACAGTATGTGCTAAGTAGAAAATTGAAATAGTTTGGACTAAGCATGAGTATTTACCAAGTGACAGTATATGTGATGAATAATAAATATTGTAGTGACCAAGAAACCAAGTGATGAGTGATTATAAGAACATATTATTGGCCAAGGGATACAATTTTCATAGTTTACGAGAAATCATAATTTCCAATCAACAAAGTTTATGTCTTGCAATATGGAAATAATTCTAAATATAAGGATGGATGACCTTGAAATTTTCAATCAAAGGAGACTATTTTTGTATGTTTCTATGCAAGGATTCATGACAAAGTTGCTAGAAGAGAAGAGGATGAACAAGAAGGTGGATGGATTCAATTTCATGTGTTGAATGTGATTGTAACCCTAAGATCTATGGTGGTGTTTAAGTGGAAAAAGATCAAAATTACCTATTTAAGGAGGCATAAGGACTAATCTTAAAGAGTTTTTGAAGGTTGGAGCCATTGGTGATGCTAGTGAATGACAAACTTAAGAAGAAGGATAAGAAGAGATGAAAAGAGGAAAAATATTATTGCTTGAAGGGTTTCAAAGATAATTTGAGATTGAGATGATGATGAAGGCATGTCAATAGATCAGCTTGCGACCCAAATTGAGATCTATATTTATAAAGTATGTTGTATTTATCAAATCAAAAACCACTATTTCTTTCTAACCATTGTATGAATTTGAAATTCTTTTATCAAGTTTGACCTAACAGTTACATATAAATCCTTTAATCAAGGTGGCATTCTAATGGAATGTTCTAAAGTCCTCTAACAAGGCCACTCCTAACAGGATGATTAAATCCTTTAACAAGGTCAGATTTAACAGTGTATTTTGTAACCTTTAATAGAGTTGTCTCCTAATAGAGCTCACTTCAAAAGAGTAAAAATATTGGTGGCCTGTTACTGGCTTCTTCTTTTTTTTTCCAAATTGGATTTCCACATTAAATCCTAGTGTCAAATTTGTGTTGATGTTATTTGTGGTTATTTACTATTAACGTTTATAGTATATAAGTCTGTTATATTTAGGACAATGGATTGCTAGTTTATGTTTACTAAAAGTTTGCTATAGAGATTGAGCTATTGAATGTTAATATTTGAAGTTTTTTAAGTGATTATTTGTTCAATTGGTACATCTAGACCTTGGATAACTAATTTACCCCCACCACCCAGTTATTCTAAACATTCTAACCAATTTTATGGGCATGTGCCTTAGTTATTATCATTACTTTACCTTAGGATGATAATGTGATAATTAGATTATTATATTGTAGTTAATTAATTTGAATGACTATTACAATGTGGTGAACGGGTTTTGTATGGAATGATTCTGAAAATAGTAATTGAATTCATGTTATATTGAAATTGGTTTATAGCTACAAGAGATGTAGGGTTCTAATATTAATTTCATATGTTGATATTTATGTATTTAAGGAATAGATGAACAATGTGTTAATGTGGAGATTAATGTAGTTATATAGTATATAATGAGTTGGACCCTTGCTTATTCTTTAAAATCAAATTATGGTTGGGTTGGAACTAATATATGAATTATTTTTTCAAATTTATGTTTTTTTATTAAGAAAAGAGGTTTTGAAGGGCCCTGGAAACCATGTACATGGAAACAGTAAAGATTAAAAATTAAGCCCAAGAGGATAAACATGACAAAAAAAGATAGGGCTAGCTGACAAAAAAAAGCCAACTACAAAAGGAGAACAAACCAAAAAACAATTATAAAACACAAAAGATGTAGATAGAACTAGGATACCAAAAGGAACTTAACCCATTTTATTTAAAAGCTCAAAAACCTACATCTCAAGTTGGTCCATCTTCTCTACAAAATCCTTACTTTGACTAACATCAGTAGAGTAAATTGTAGCCATCTTCATAAATTGGTTCTATTCCTTTTACCTAGCCCATCCTTGCTATCACTAGCATTGCCTTGGTCATGAGGAAAAGTTACAATGGCCTTCTACCCTACAATATTCTCTAGATTACTAATGAGAATCTGAATATGCTCATAGGAGGCTTTAATAATATTATAGGTTTGATAATCAATGCTTCTCAAATTATGTTGAATTCCATTAACCTTATTGTCCAATTCCATTATGTTGGCCTCCAGCATGTGAAAGGCCACCATATTAGTCAGAAATCCCATCATAGGGCCCTCATTTTCAACTCTATCTCTAATCATATGGTTATCCCATCCTATCCTTTAAATCCATGACTTGATGAAATAACCACTTGACGGATCTTAAATTGTCCAACTAGCTATTTTTGGCATTATTTAACACATCCATGTTCTCCTCCTTCCTATAATCACTAAGGAAAATCATGACAGGTCAATAATTTCATAGAGATCAACTTTACTTGGCTCCACATCACCAACCATAAGATCAATTTTTTATTTGGCTATGTTGAGCCTCACTGAATTCATATTCATATTCTTCAAAACCATTCTCCTACCCTTTTAAGGAGTATAGGAAACTTCAATGGGATCCTTAACCTAAGTAGTCTTAGTGGTATTAATTTCCTAATCAGCCTCCTCAACTAGACAATCATCCTCATACTAGTCTTTAATAATATTTAGAGGGGAATCCAAGCCCTTTGTGACTCCATCATCATCTTTTCCAACTCTCTATTTCTTCCTTATGGGCTTCATATTTTTCCTAGTTCCCCCCTCTTCAATATCGATACTCACCACCCCTCATAATAATCATCAAACAAAATAAAAAATTTGGCCACAGGGGTTCTAATGTTTTCAATAGCTTGGCTATCCTTCCTCCATTTCTTTTCTAACCCCTTTCCATGCTTTGTCATTCTATAACCCACTTCCTCAACATCAGTTTCCATATCTTAATCCTCTTTTAGTTCATCATCATCAAAGCCCATAGCCTTCCTGGCCTTCTTTTTTCCAAGGAAAACTTTTATTTTTTTCTTGAGCAACTTCACAAAGGCCTTAGAAGCAAACCCCTTTCTCTTTCCCTTACTTTTATGAGCCACATCATCATCCTCCAAGTATAGGTCGTCAATGTCTTTAGTTTTAGAGAAACCCTGGGACTACTTGAACTCTTCTTCATCCTCCACCATGTCCTTCACTTGAAAAAATTTTCTCACAAAATGAATTTTAATGTTCTCATAGATAATAAACATTAAACCATCATGGAGGGGATATTATAATATATAGTCCACTAACATAACTAAGAGGGGTGGGGGAGTGCAGGGGTGTGAATTAGTTATCCAACTATTATCACCATTATCAACTTTAAAAAAACATAACCATATGAGTAATATAAACTAAAACCACAAGAAGATACCCATACACAATAACACTAGATATGTTAACTATGGAAACCCTTGACCATAGGGAAAACCCCAGTGGGGATGGTACCTACAACATGAAGTACTAATATAAATATTCTTTGTTAGAGGATGGACCCTGTTAAGAGTCTATAAATACATTCAGTATATATGAGTCCATGTTAGGAGACTTTGAATCCTTCTTAGGAGATCGTAACCCTGCTAGGAGTTGTGGAAGATAGTTGGACCCCACTACTCAAGCAGCTTCAAGGGAAAGACCAATGAACCCACTATCCAAATGATCTTTTTATTATTCCTTGCAAAATAATAGAATGGAACTATATTGTTCCTTCCTCTTTATTTGTTCTATTAATCATACCTCTGCTCCTTCTAATCTTGTAACCACATCACAAATCTTACATCCAATTATCCCTTGGATTGCTTACACACATTCAGTAAGCACTCTTCTCCTTTTCACACTTCACACTTCAACAACAACCATAATACTTTAACACACACTACAATCAAGGAAAACATCTTCCCTTTATACCATATCTTCATAATAATTCGTTGAGTCAACCTTACGGCTTTCCCAATTAATTAATTAATTATAATTAAAATAGCACTGCGAGCTCATAGTCTATACAAAAATTCACATGTGTGATACTAGGGCTTACACTTTTGCTGACATCATTAGCTGGCTATCCTCTGTCACTATGTGACTGTGCATCTCTTCATTACATCTTAGATGTAAGATAGCTAATGAACATCACGAACTACTTTCGTAATACTCTGTCTCTAAATTGCTCTCTATAAATTAGGTATAACTTTCATACTTCTTCTTCTCAAACTCATTAGCACACTATGCTAAACATGTCTGTAACTACAAATCACCAAAAAATCAAATCATTATTCGTACCATCAAGATCTATGTGTGCTACTTAGCTAGACTTTACTGAAACTGTGCTATGTTGTTATTAATGAAAAACATAGTCATGAATGTAACTTGTCAATACCCTCCAATGCTCTAGATACTCCCCCAATGTAGCATCATTAACATTCATGCTAACAATCTCCCCCTTTAGCATTGATGACAACATAGATGAAAAACATCTAAGTTCTAAGAATACCAAATAATGAACTGTTGCTACTGCTAACCAACAACAGGTGCATGCTAAAAATAATCTCAAATACAAAAAATGCACACAGGTGCATACTCATTCTTCTTAGACATCAATTGTTTACTTCACACTAAATAATTTACAATAGCTTCCTTTTATGAATCTTTCTAAATCTCTCTAAAGAGTTATCTCTCCTCCATACTTACGAGATGTGTTTTCATGCATATTCTCCCCCATTGACATCAATATTAAAAACCTAAATCTCAATGTTACAACATACCAATTGTTAAAGACCAATTGCCAATATGCTACACCAAATCATCAACCAACTCAAGTGTCCAAAGACACTAGTCATTACCAAATACCAAGAGTCCTCAGTAACTCAGATCATCATATATACTCCCCCATATGGAAAGAATCAACATTCAGTCTAGGCTAACAATAGTGTTCTGTAGCAATAGACTAATTCACTCTCTGCAATATCTACTTAGAAGTAGGCAGGGCTATAACCCCAAGCATACATCTCAAGTACTCAAATGTGTCTTTAGGAAAAGGCGTCATAAAGATATCTAAAATTTGATCTTTAGTACTCACACACTCCAATCTGATCTCATTTTTTGTTTCTTTCTCTCTCAGCACATGATACTTAATAGATATATACTTAGTCTTAGAATGAAATACATGATTCTTAAACATACTCACTATACTTGCATTATCACAATAAATGATAGCATGTTCTTCAAACTCAATTCTGATATACTTCAGCATCTGCTTCAGCCACATAACTTGATTACAATTATTTGCTACTACAAGATTACTCTGCCTTAGCAGTACTCTTTGAAATAAAATCTTTCTTCTTGCTTAACAAATAAACAAATCTTCCTCCAATAAAGAATGCTCCACCATTAGTGCTCCTTCTGTCATCCATATTGCCTTCCCAATCTGCATCAATATATGCACATAGAGTAAAATCACTTCATCTTTCATACCAAATTCCATAATTAGATGTCCCTTTCAAATATCTAAATATTCTCTTTACTAATGCAAAATGATACTCCTTAGGATCAGCTTGAAATATAGCTACAATCCCAACTGCATTCGTTATATCTAGTCTAGTGTGAGTCAAATACTACAAACCTCCAATCATGAATTTTTACTTATTCTTCTCTACTATAGGTGTCTCATATTTTCTAGATAACTTTTGACTAGTTATCCTAGGTGTACCAATAGGTTTACAACTTTCCAAACCAAACCTTTTCAATAAATCTGTTAAGCACTTAGCTTGTGAAATGAAAATACCATCACTATTTTGTACAATATAAAATCCTAGGAAAAACTTCATTTCTCCTATAAAGCTCATTTCAAATTCATTCTTCATCTCTTCAAAAAAAATATCACTTGCTTCATCATTACCTCCAAAAATGATGTCATCAATAAATATTATAATAATCAGCAAACCATTTTTAACTTCTTTCAAATACAAGTTATTGTCTATTGTACCTTTAGCAAATCCAAGCTTTGCCAAATAACTATCCAACATTGCATACCAGGTTCTAGGTGCTCGCTTCAAACCATATAAAGCTTTCTTTAATTTGCATACCATGTCAATGTCTTCTGATAAAGGAAAACCTTCAAGCTACTTGATATATACCTCTTCTTTAAGTTCTCCATTCAGAAAGGTTGATTTAACATCCATCTAACAAACCTTCACTATGTAAGCTAGAACATCCTTACTAATTCCATTCTAGCTACAGGTGCATATGTCTCTTCAAAGTCTATGCCTTCTTGCTGTGAATATCCCTTGCATAAAATTCTAGTCTTGTTCCTCACAACTTCATCTCTCATTCATCTTGTTTCTGAATACCCATTTGGTTCCTATCACATTCTTGTCTTTAGGTCTAGCAACTAACTCCCATGTATCATTCATTACTATCTAATCCAATTCTTTCTCCTTTGGTTGAATCCAATGATCATCTTTAACTACTTCATCTACACTCTTAGGTTCAAATTGAGATATCAGGCATATCTCCTTGTTTAGTTTGTTCCTTGTCATCATGCCTTTTTCTTTTCTTCTAATTATATACTCAAGGGGTTGATTCTTTGTCATATTCCTATTAGGGGTAGGAGTTGACATCTCAACTCTTATCTCATCTCTAGGTTTATATCTCTTTTCTTCAATTTGATTTCCATTCTGCAAATCATTGTTATTCTCAATGATAACTTCCAGATTCTCATGGTTAGCCTTTGGGTCAACAATAGTTACCAAAGCTATTTCTTCTACTACTTCCTCTTTCTTAACCAATTAATGCTTATTATCTTTATCATCACATTCATTCAAGAATCTTTCCATACTTGCCTTAAATTATTCTTCATCAAAAAGTAAATTCTTTATAGATCTTCTTACTTTCTTAGGACATCTAGACAAAAAATGACCAAATTCTTTACATGTCCTACAAAAAAAAAAACCCATACCCTCTTGCTCTCTTTCCATAAGTAGATCAATACATTCTTCTTTAGATCTAGTTCTATCATTGCTTCTTCTAATCTTCTGTATGCAACAAAAGGATTTCGTATCTAGAAACTCAATGCTTAGTTCTTTACACAAATATGATAACTCACCAAGAAGCTCTATCTTCTGTGAGACAAAACTTCCTCCATTACACTTAGGACTATCTTTTATGAAATGACTTGTCACTGATGCCTCAAAGGTATTAAGCGTATCCTTTAAGGACTTGATGCTCAGATACCAATTGTTAGAATAGATAGCCTACTAACATAAGTGAGAGAGGGGGTGGGGTGAATTAGTTATCCAACTATTATCACCATTATCAATGTTAAGAAAACTTAACCATATATGAGTAATATAAACTAAAACCACAATAAGATACTCATACATAATAAAACTAGATATATTAACTAGGAAAACCCTTGATCATAGGGAACACACCAGTGGGGATGGTACCCACAAGATGATGTACTAATATAAATATTTCTTGGTAGAGAATGGACCCTATTAGGAGTCTATAAATACATTTAGTACATATCCGTCTTTGTTAGGAAAGTTTGAATCCTTGTTAGGAGTTGTGGAAGGCATCTAGACCCATTACCCAAATAGCTTCAAGGGAAAGATCAATAAACCCACTGTCCAAATTATCTCTATATTATTCCTTATAGAATAATAGAATGGTACTATATTGTTCCTTCCTCTTTCTTTGTGTTGTTAATTGGACCTCTGATCCTTTGATCTTGTAACCAGATCACAAATCTCACATCCAATAATCCCTTGGATTGCTTACATGCATTCAGTAAAGCATTCTTCTCCTTTTCACACTTTTCACTTCAACAACAATCATAATACTTGAACACATGTTATAATCAAGGAAAACATCTTTCTTTTATACCATATCTTCATAATAATTCCTTGAGTCAATGTTGAGGCTTTCCTAAATAATTAATGAATTACAATTACAATAGTACTTTCAGCTCAGTCTATAAAAATATTTACACGTGTGATACTAGGGCTTGTGCACTTGCTAACATCATCACCTGACTATTCTTTGTCATTTTCTAACTATGCATCTCTTCATTACATCTCAAATGTAAGATAGCCAACAACATCAGAAACTACTTTCCCAATACTCTATCTCTAAACTGCTCTCTGTAAATTAGGTACAACTTTTGTATATCTTCTCAGATTATGGGCACTTGACCAACTCATCAAGATACTGTGTTGAAAATTTTTGTAACTATGCATCACCAGGCAATCAAACCATTGTCCATACCATCAAGATATTAGTCTTCTACTTATCCAATCTTTATAGAAACTGTGATATATTGACATCAATGACACAGTCATGAATGCAACATGTTAATACTCTCCAGATACTCCCCCAATATAGTAGCATCAACATTCATGCTAACAAGGGAGGGTTGGGGGGGATTTTCTCTCTCAAACCATTAATATTAGCATTCATCAAAGAATAAATATTAAATAGAATTGAAATCTTAATGACATGCCTAAAATGGTTTAAAATGCAAAAATGTTGTAAAAAAACCCTTTAAAATCTACCATCCAAAGTAATGTGGTATACAATAGCACATAGAACAAAACATCATCAAAGATTTTTTATACATTTGGGCTAGAAATAGGTTTTACCTTCTTGCTTGACTAGGGCCTCACTCTCACCTATCTCCTTGGGAAACTCATCAAAAGGAGTATCTAAGAACTTCTGATCGTTGTCGAACTTTCTGCCAATGATTAGAATACCAATCACTTGGGAGATAAGTTCCTCATTGGTGGTAATATTCCAACCAACCACATTCAGTGTGTCCTCATTCAACTTTCTTAGGAATACTTGAGGATTCACACCATGGAATATTTCTTGGAAGGTGGTCAAACAACCTCTCTCTAAGATTTCCCAAACCTTGGTGTGTCATCTCCACTTATCATATTTAGGGGATTCCTATCTCTTGCATCAGCCACCCTTGTTACTGTTTTGATTCTTGCTAGCCAGAGAAATATAGCAGAATATATTCACACAAAGAACCAAAGTTTAATAAAAATAAAATACAGTGGCTCTCAAAGACACCTAGAAAGTATGAAAGAAAATGGAGATATATTTATTAATGTCATCCTTTCTCCCCTTCCAGTGTCTTCTAATAAAAAAACCATCAAAAATCAAAATTTATGTTAATAGAATAGCACATGATGTTTTAAAATTTACAAGCACATTAGATAAGAATTGGGTTACAAATATTTATTTGAAAGTAAAGGATTATTGATGCGAGATTCCACCATAATTCCCCATAGCATAATGGATGCATTTTTATATGGATACTTTTACAATGTGGTATTTTGATATGTTGTGATGTGGAGCCTAATCAAACTTGGAGGTTTATTCAGCACAATTTTCTCCCCATGTTATTTCTATAGGGGTTTGGGGGTAGCACCCCTAAGATGAGGTCAAGGGGCAGTGCCCTAGGTGCACTCCCTATTTCAGTATAGGGTGGGATCAAGAGGCAACGCCCTGGTGGGGGTTTTTGGGGGTAGGGCCCCCAAATAAAAAAAATGCCCTTATATTGTAAAAGATGCCAGCTATTATTTTTCCTATTGGATGACTTATTCTAGCCCTAATTCCATAAGTGGAAAAATATTGTATAAAAAGGCTTAGGGTTAAGGATTTCATAATGTAATGGTGATATTGTAGCTTCTTGTGGTGGTATTGAGATGTAAGGGATTGCAGATTGTAATCACTAGATAATAATAATATTGGAATTGTTTTTGGTGGACATAGCCTAGGGATTGGGTGAACCACGTTAAATCTTGGTGTCTTGTGTTCTCTTCTATGTGGTCTATTATTTTCTAATATTGGTTACATTTGCATGTAACTGTTAGTTCTATCAAAGGTTAATCTTAACATGATATGTATTAGATTGTTTAGGCAAAGATATTTTATATCATGTTATGTGGTGATTTTATTTATATTTAATTCACTTATGATGATTAGGACTTACTCTATATGCTTTTATATTTATATACTTAGATAGTTATATTATAGATAACAATTAAGTTATGTTTGGAGGAACTATGTTTTAAGGTTTGAATTGATTCTTATGAGCATTATATGTTGTCTACATTCTACAAGTACTATATATGGTCATTAGATTAGGAAAAATGTGTGGAAAACAAAGTTATTTTTTTAATGAATTTCTAGTTTTAAAGGTTGAATTCAAATCATGTGAGGTTCTCTCTCTCTCTCTCTCTCTCTCTCTCTCTCTCTCTCTCTCTCTCTCTCTCTATGTGTGTGTGTTCGCGCATGCACATGCGTGTGTGATTCCCTCAGGACTACTAATTCTCGAGCTTAGTGTGCAAGGTATTAACCATAGAGTTTAATCAGTGAACCAAGGATAAACCTATGTACAATATGTGGAAGCCAAGGTTTAATCGATTACAAATATAAAAACCTTGTTGTGATGTATTTATTTGTAAATGTAATTTAGATGTATGTTTTAGATTAAATTCATTATGCAATTTGGACACGTCACTTGCATTATGAAATATATTTTAACGGTGTCACTTGATACTTGTGAACGTCTATGTGATACATGTTAATTAGGTTTGGAAAGTAAAATCTAACATAAGGTATAACCTAATAAGGTACCCAAGTGAAACCACTTTGTAATAGATGTTATGTGAAGTCCCGTAAAGAGGAAATTCAAATGTGAACTTCATGAGGACTTTTGAGGGATAAAAAGGAACCCTAGACTTCTATTTAAGTAAAAACTATCAATCCATATAGTGCTACTATGAGTTAGGGGCTTACTTTTAAATATTAGAAGGTCTAGAACACTTTAATGATCCTCCAAATAAACCACTTTTCAAAAGTGGCAAAAATGGAGAAGTCATTTTTGAAGGGGGGAAATAGTGGAAGAAAAAGATATTTGTATCACTTAAATTTATAGCTAGGGTTTTTGTAGTGGGTTTGGGAGCCTTTTTAGAGGACTTGGGAAGAATTAGTAAGTTCTCACCAATTCTATAATTTTAGAGGCAGTTAGGATTTTTCTTTGGGAGATTGAAGAAAGTATGGGAGGGAAAGCTCTTCATAAAACCTATTTTTTCCATTTCTTGAGATCAAGGTTGGTACTCTAGTGCACGAGCACCTTATGGGAAAGGAAAACCCTAATACACATTTTGGCTTCTAAATGGCCTATCCAACCATTGACCAAATAAGGACTAGTTATAAAGTCCCAAGGTGTGTTGGGGGATGTGTCAAAAGGTTGAGTGCAAGAGTTGATTATGTTTAGGTGTTAAGACCTAGTTAGTGCTACAATATCCTAATAGGGTCAACTATGGTCAAAGTTTCAAAATTCCTCAAAAATAAGGAATAATTGCTGAAATGTGATCCTTATGTTATTTTGGGTCAAATTGGATGGGTTAGAGTCAAATGTCATGTCCCCATTTTAACAAGATTTTAATAAATATTATAAGGAATTTTAATAAGTAATATCAATAACAAAACTAAATAAAACTACAACATAAATTATAATTATAATTATAATCAATTATAGCCAATTGATATAAACTATTCTATATAACTCATATGATAATAAATATAATAATAAATAATAAATAAATAGTATTCAAATATAGTTATAACTTGTATATATGTAATATGATTAACAATATAAGTATTGCATGTTATAATAATCAACAAAATGAATATAATATAACTAACAATGCCAATATAATGATATTAGCCATCTAAATATAATTATAATAAGTTAATAAGTAATCATAATTCAAATAAACATATTAAGAAATAATATATTATTATTGGATATATCATTAGTGTAATCAAACTAAGCATAATAATATAATATAAGTAGTTTATTATACTTGTATTTATTATTATTATTTTATATTATATTTTAACTACACATAAATATTTATGACATCAAATAAATTACGAAAAGTGACTAAATGAATAGTCATGAATGTTCATCCACTCACATATATTAGCAGGAAATAATGTTTCCAATCAAAGTTGTGCATCCTGCTAGCCTGTGAGATTACTTGAAATTATTTATATTTTCAGAAAGTTTTTCAATAAATTTTTTTATAGAAATATAACAAATTATATAGAAATAAAAAAGAAAACATTTATAGGGAGCAAGGCAGTAATTAATTACACCTTGTTTTTATGTGGGAATATACAAGCAACCCCTCTAATCAGTAAATGTGTTCTCCCAAGAATCGAGAGACATTAATTCTCAAGGGAAATGTTGTATTCACATGCATGAAAGGAAGGAATCATATTTCAATCTCAATTTAGGGGGAGGTTCTTATCAAGAAATGGCAGATTTTAAAATATCCAATGATACATTTTGCATTTTCTTTGTCAAGCCATTACAAGAAGCCAAGCCTTTCCTCATCTCGGCTGAAACACTTGATTTGATGCACAACTGTCTCAAAGTTCTCACCCTCGGTGACATGACAATAATACTAGACCCCCAATCCTACACATGACAATTCCTCATCTACTTTCAAGCCAGATGAATTCCAAGGATCCCATTCCAATTCACGGCCCTGCAAGAGCTAAGATTTCTGGATTATAGATTAGATTATAAGGAAAGTGATTTCAGACCAAAAAGATGTCTTCAAAACTGAAAGTGTTGAACTTGATTGGTAGTTGATATGTCAGTCATTTTGAAAATGGAAGTATTTTCAATGGTTTAAGGACCTTGAAATTGGCAAAATTCAAGACATTGGTGAAACTAAAAAATTGATCAACACATATGGCTCATGGTATCAGAGCCATGTTCACTTGCTGGGCGAATAAGAATGGATAGAGAATTATGTGGCAGATTTAGACAAAACCTTGAGATTTAGAATATGACCGTAACTTACCTTTGTAATTTATTGTTAATGAGGGGGTAGTCTATGATCAAACCATAATCCAAGTTGGAGACTATTGTGAGACTCACATTGGAGATGAATGGAAATAACTCTGATTGTGAATATTGAGCAGGGTGATTATTGTAGATCATTGATCACCACTGAATGTGCTCATAGTTATAGACTCAATTGTGTACATGTAATGAGGGATCTTCATGTGGTCCATATGTTTAGCTTGCATATGGCTCATCAATATGTTCTGTGTGAAAGGTTTAAAGAGATATGAGTTCACTTTGCATTTTAGTAGAGATTTTTCATATGTATATCTACAATATAAGTATGTCAATTTTTATTTATCATATCTTATAATTTGTAGTGGAGTCGGGTCTGTGATATTAGACTTTGTGAGCATATCATTCCTGGATATGTCATCACCATATGAAGGAGTCAAATTCATTTCAAACCCACATAGATCAATAAGACAATGATGTATAGTAATCCATATGTCATTTCAAGACTAAAGAATATGAACTCCATCTTTATTCTTCATGGAAGTCATGGAAGAGGAAAAGAAATTAGAGCAAGTGTTGACTTATCATCTTGAAACATTTTGAAGTGTGATTATATAAAGACTTTGGTGAACACACATCTTTAAATACTATTGCCACAAATAATATAATAATGGAAACTATCGATCAATACTTTCGGCATTGGAAACTCAGACTAGATTTGTATTTTCTATCATTGAAAGAATACTTATATCCAATATGAGAAGGTTAAGAAAATATCCTCCTTGACATCCCTATGAATATATTTGTGTTGCAATATACTGAATGGTGTGATTATAAACTATTATCGTAAACCAAATGACATTGCTCACAATTATGTGAATGGGGTGATTGTTGGCTATTACTTGGGCTGAATTGAAGATGCTACCTATGGTAGATATATATTTCACAAGACATAATTTGTTATACAAGGCCATGACTAATAATAGATTGTATACTCTTCTAAACTGTACCATGAGATGATTAGAAATGAAAGTGGCAACAAGTTTAGGTTTTTGACCAGTAAGAGGATTTTGACAACCTTATAAAAAAAGATTTTATGACAACAAAAAGTCAAGAGTTAGAAGCCATTGATAAGTTGAAAGATCATGATTTGATTTGAAGACTTTAATGAACTAGTCATACTCTTCACTTAAGAATGATTAAATAAACAAATGAAAAAATTGAGGAAGAGATGAATCTGATGGACTTATGAATCAATAAAGGATGTGGAAGTTGTGGAATAGATGGTATTATAAACCAATAGGTGAAAATGGAACGGATTCCATTAAGATAATTAAAAGAGGATGTAATGATATGACGTTGGGTGGATTATATCATCATCATAGTACAAAAGAATCAATCACTAATATATAGTGATTTCGTCATGGGAATACAGAGAGGTATGTTTAGGTATGATCATATTTTAATTACTATATTATGTTATCTCAATTTTATTATTTAAAATATAAAATGAAGAGTTATCTTATAGTTGCTTATGATATATACAATTAGAAGATATGTATATATTTTTGTGATTGGATTGATAATATTTATAAATTTTTATTCACAATTCAAATGATAATGTTGGGTATGATTGGAAGAAAAACTTATTTCTTGTGCATAAAAATTAAATTTTTATGGTCTACGACAAATAGATTTGGAATTATAAAGAAATTTCTTATAAGGATACATTATTTAAAATATTTGTGACCTATTACATAATGGATAGAGAGTGTGCATAGGGTGAGGAGTAAATTGGTTGCATTGGGGCATAAGAATCCTAATATAGATTTTAAGATTTGAGGGAGCCCCAAACTAAGTCTGTCCAAACTCAAATAGCAGTAAACCTTCCATCCATAATGAAATTAAACATGTTCCTAGTAGGTAGGGAGTGTACATAGGGGGAGGAGTAAATTGATTGTGTTGGGGTGAGAGAATCCCAATATGGGTTAAAGATCTGAGGGAGCCCCAAGCTAAGCATGCCCAACCTCAAGAAGTAGTAAATCTACCATCGACATCAAAATTAAGAATGTTCCTTATGGGTAGGGAATTTGTACAGGAGGAGGAGTAAATAAGTCGCATTGGGGCAAGAGAATCCCAATATGGATTAAAGATTTGAGGGAGCCCCAAGCTGAACATGTCCAAGCTCAAGAAGTAGTAAATCTACCATCTACGTCAAAATTAAGCATGTTCCTAGTGGGTAGAAAGTGTGCACAGGGGGAGGAGTAAATCACTCATGTTGGGGTGCGAGAATTTTAATATGGATTAGAAAAATCTGAGGGAGCCCCAAGCCAAGCATGTCCAAACTCAAGAACTAGTGAATCTACCATCCACTATGGAATTATACACCCTATTATAGTACTAGCTATAGAAAAGTTGTTAAAAATATGCATCTTCAAGAACTTTTGATTTTGAGACAAGGGAAAGGAGCATGACATTCACAATCAAAGTGGTAAAACATTTCATTACCCTTTTCTTATTTCAATTTGTAAGCAAGATTCTAACATGTATACTATGTGTCTACATTGTGTCTTCAGGCATTAATGTGTTTTCTTTGTGTCTTCATGCATTTCTGTCTACCTCGTGCTTGCATCGCATCTTCATGCATTAATGTGTCTACTTTGTGCCTTCATTTATATATTCTTGTATGAGACCATCATATACTAACATGTATACTTTACAAGTATTTAATGCATATGTAAGGAAACCAAGGAATCTGAGCTATGAATCAATTATGATCATATCTATTACTTGAGGACAAGCAAAATTGAGAGGGGTAGACCTATCATGTCCCCATTTTAACAAGATTTTAATAAATATTAATAAGTAATATCAATAACAAAACTAAATAAAACTACAACATAAATTATAATTATAATTATAATCAATTATAGACAATTAATATGAACTATTCTATATAACTCATATGATAATAAATATAATAATAAATTATAAATAAATAGTATTCAAATCTAGTTATAACTTGTATATACGTAATATGATTAAAAATATAAGTATTACATGTTATAATCATCAACAAAATGAATATAATATAACTAACAATGCCAATATAATGATATGAGCCATCTAAATATAATTATGATAAGTTAATAAGTAATCATAATTCAAATAAATATATTAATAAATAATATATTATTATTAGATATATCATTAGTGTAATCAATGCTAAGCATAATAATATAATATAAGTATTTTAGATTATATTTTATCTAAACATAAATATATATATCAGATCAAATAAATTACCAAAAGTGACTAAATGAATAGTCACGAACCTTCACCCACTCACATATATTAACAGAAAATAATGTTTCTGAGAAGGGGGATATAATTTGGTTCTTCATCTGAATAGATGGAAAATGGGTCATTACATCAAACTTGACAAGTTGGGAATGACACATGGTAATTTTTGCAAAAATTGTCAAAGTTGCTCATGACAACTTTTCCTAAAAGGTTGGAGGGAGCATTTTTTAGGTCTAAGGCTTGACCTTAGGGTCAGGATAGGTGGAATATTAGTATAAAAGCCCAGCCAAACCCTAAACTAAGGGAACTACCTTTCGTGTACAGATTGGAAACAAGAACAACACTAACCATAATGACAGTTTTGGGTTTTTGGCCTTTTTTCTAATTTAATGGATAGAAAGATTGATTGTTTAACGTATGGATGGCATGAGATAACTAGGTCCAAATGTACACCCACCTATCCAAGCCACCTACAAGAGTAGACACAATGGAAAAAAACACAAAGAAAAACCAACAAAGGAGATAGAAGAGTCAAAATACTTTAAAGATTCATCAAATCATCCATATACATGCCCACCTATAAGGCCTTTTGAGTTACAACCAACATTACAATTCAAAACCCAATCCTCAATGATAAAATTTGCATTCCACTTTACTTTTTCCCTTTTGACTCTACATTCTACTTTAAGACTCTACCCAATACCTCTTTAAATATATGTATCACCTCAAGTTAGACTATTGCAAATACCAACTAAATAAACCCTTACATTAAATGCAAACTAATCCACAAGTTGGCTCTCAAAAAATATTAAATGCCAAACATGAATTAACCCACAAGTTTGACCCAAAATGGAACTAGACACAGATAGTTTGATTAATGAAGGACCCAAACAAATGTTGTCACTTGCCAAACTTAGAAACCAAAGGAGCTTAGAAACCAAAGGAACTCAGCAACCAAAGGAAGTTTAAAACCAAAGGAACTTAGCAAGCAAAGGAACTTGGAAACCAAAGGAACTCAGCAACCAAAGGAACTCGACAATTTAAGCAAATCAAAAATGTAAGGCATTGTGACTCTATAGCAACTAAGGAACTCGATAAACATGTAGGATAGAAATGCAACCCAAGATGCTCCTACATTAGACAACTAGGGTTGAAAAAAATTATTCTCTTGAATCATTGAGACGTCACAAACTTAGTTGAATCCAACTCAGATTGGGAAATACATGTATCATCTTCAACTAGTCTGTTCTTCCACTTTACCAAATACTCATGGTAATCTTTTCCTCTTGTGCTCTTACTGACTCTCTAATCAAATATCTATTCAACCTCTTTAATCTACTTCTTAGGATATTTATATGATATATAAACTTTATCATTTAACTCATGATACTTATACAAATCACCAATATTGAATATAGGAGATATATCCATGTCATCAGGTAATTCAACTTCATAAGCATTACCATTGTCAAACTTTTTCAAGATCTTACAAGGTCCAAAATTTCTCATCTTAAACTTACTATATGTTTCAATAAGAAATCCTCCTTTCTTCAAATGAAACATCACCTCAACACCAATCTCAAAAACATGGTGTCTTCTAGACTTATCCACATTCTCCTTATACTTCAAATTACTTTGTTCCAACCTCAACTTGACTTCCTCATGTAAATACTTCATAAAATCAAAAAATTATTCCCCTGCAATACTTCTCTTTTCTTCACTAGAAACATCCCTTAATTTTGATATTCCTTTAGGCTACATTCCAATAACAATCACAAAAGGTGTCTCCTCTATACTCCTATTCAAAGAATTTTTATATGCAAACTTAGCTTGTGCAAATACCAACTCCCAATTACTTAGCTTATCTTAAACTACACATCTTAGAAAATTACCCAAGCTTCTATTCACAACCTCTATTTGTCCATCTATCTCTAGATGGAATGTAGAACTAAAATTCAACTCAATACCCATCTTCTTCCATGCAGTCTTCCAAAAGTAGCCAAAAAACTTACTATCTTTGATAGAAATAACACTTCTTGGTAATCCATGGAACCTAACAATCTCTTTGAAGAAAATCTCAACAACATGCTTGACATCTGATTTCTTCTTACAAGGTATGAAATGAGCCATTTTGGAAAATCTGTCCACAAGAACAAATATAGAATCATACCATTTCACTATCTTAGGCAATCCAAGAACAAAACCCCTACTAGTGTCACTCCTAGGTTTCTCAAGAATAGTAATAGGTGTATACAAAATAGTATTCTGACTTACTCCTATCACAACTTGAAAAATTCCACAACTCTTTACAAAGTTTTGAACATCCTTATACATCTATAGCTAATAATAATTATCCTTTAAAAAACTCAATGTCTTATAAATTTCAAAATGTCCAACCAATCCACCACTATGTTTTTCCTTAATCAAATTGAACCTCATAGAACTCTTAAGAATACACAACTAAATTCCCTTAAACAACATGCCTTCATAAATAAACTATTCATCAAAATTACTTGGTTTTTATGTGAAACTAGTTGCTCTACACTCTCTCCACATCTCAGAAAAATCAAGATCAACATAATACAACTCCTTCATCTCATCAAAACTAGGAACTTCAACCTTCATCTCAGTCAAGAAAGAACATTTTCTACTTAATCTTTTAGCAAATCAGTTAGTGATTCCACTCTTATGTTTAATCACAAATGTGAAACTATACAAGTACGCAACCCACTTCATATGTCTCTGATTTAACTTATGTTGACTTCCCAAGTAATATAAAGCTTTTTGATCAATATACAACACAAATTTCTTAGGAATAAAATACTGTCTCCACTTCTTGAATAGTTGAACAATACCATTAAACTCTTGATCATACATAGAATAATTCCTTTTAGCACCATTTAACTTCTCACTAAAGAAAGAAATAAGTTTACCTTCTCAAATCAATACAACTCCTATTGCACTACCACTTCCATCACATTCAACTTGAAATGCCTTACTAAAAGTAGGCAAAGATAATACAGGTAACACATTGAACTTTTTTTCAAAGTCTTTAAACTCTTATCAGCTCCATGTGTCCACTTGAATTTCTTATTATCTCCTCTCATTGTCTTGGTCATAGGATCACAAACATAACTAAAATTCCTTATAAATTGTCTATAGAAATTAACCAAACCATGAAATGATCTTATCTCGCCCACATTTTTTGGTGTAGTCCACTCCAAAATTGCTTTAACTTTCTCAAGGTCCATCCGCAAACCATTATCTGAAAGCATAAATCCAAAATACACAATCTCCTCTTCCATAAAATAGCACTTCTTCAAATTCATCATTAACTTCTCTTCTTTCAATTTCTGTAATACTTGTCTAACATGCTCAATATGTTCTTCCCTAGTCTTACTGAACATCAAAATATCATCCAAACAAATAATCACAAACTTATCCAAGAATCTTTTGAGAACTTCATTCATTAATGTCATGAAAGTACTAGGTGCATTAGTCAAACCAAAAGGCATTACCAACCATTCATACAAACCATCTTTTGTTTTAAAAGACGTCTTCCATTCATCAGCTTCTTTGATTCTGATCTAATGATAGCCACTCTTCAAATTAATCTTGTTAAAATACTTTGCTCCACTTAAACAATCCATTATGTCATCCATCCTTGGCATAAGAGAACTATATTTCACTGTAATCTTGTTAATGTCTCTATAATCAGTACACATTCTTCTTTCTCCATTCTTCTTAGGTGCTAATACAATAGGTTAAGCACATGGATTCAAAATTTCTCTAATCAAACCTTTATGCAACAACTCATGCACTTGCTTGTTAAGTTCTTTATATTCCATAGGTGTTAATCTATATGGTGCTTTATTTGGAAAACTAGCTCCAAGAATCAAATCCATGCAATGACTTATACTTCTCATTGGAGGTAAAAAATAAATTATATCCTCTACAACAATATCTTTATACTTATTCAACAATTTTGTAATTTCCATTGGCACTCAGTCGATCCTACTAATTTCTACTATCACTCGATTACCAATAGCTTCTATCAGTACTGAATGGTACTCAGTTAACACTATTTTCTAATACTTAGTTGCTACTAGTATAACTTATTCTCCTAGGAATTATGTAAAAAAATATTTGATTCTTCTTCATTTCCTTTTCAAATTGATTTCCATTAACCATGCAATTTTTCACAGTAGTATAGTAAACCTCATCTATACTTTCAATCCAAGACAACAATATTTGCTTTCTCTCATTCACCCAAAGAGTACATTGATTCAATCTTCCACCATGTATAACATATCTATCATATTTCCAAGGTCTACCCAACATAATATGACAACAATCTATATGCATAATATCACACAGAACTTCATCGAAATAATGTCTAGTCTTGAACTTCACAATACATTGTTCACTTACCAATATCCTATGCTCATCTTTGATCCATGAAATGTGATAGGGTTTAGGATTCTTCAACCTCTACAACAATAAATTTGTAACCAATTCTTCTAATGCCAAATTTTTAGAAATTCCACTATCAATGATCACCTTGGAACATTTTCTAGTCATCTTACATCTGGTCTTGAAAAGACTTCTCCTTAAGATAGGTTCCTCATCACTTCCCTTATTAAATAAGTTTCTTCTCACCATCAAATTTTCTCTAGCCTCAGGTCCACTAGGTGAACCCTTAGTTTCTCCTTGAACAACAATATATTTTTTACCTTTCCCACTTTCATAGGATCTACACTCAAAGTATCTATGTCCTTCTTTAGCACATCTAAAACAATTACCAAAAAAACCACCTCTAGAATAAGAATTACCTCTTTCTTCGTACAAACCAGTACCTTCTTGGTAAGAATCACCACCTCTCTAGTTGGTCTTACCTTTATCATCATTCTTCCATTCATATTTCCCCTCATCTTTCATAGAACTATTAGATCTTCCACCTTATCCATAAGATCTACCCCTGCCTCTCTGAAATCTACCACCTCTACCTCTTTCTCTTTGTTCACGCTTCTTTGTCAAGATCTCCTCCACTTTCAAGGCATATTGATATGCTTCCTCTACACTTTCTAGTTTCACAAAACTTATCTCATCTTGAATCCCAAATCCCAATCTATTTATGTACCTTGAAATCTTCTCAGCATCATCATCCACATGTCTTGATATGATGTCCACTCTATAGAATTCTTTAGTATACTCCTTAATAGTCATATCCCTTTATCTCAAATTTTTCATCTTTCTCAACAAGTTACCTTGGTAATCAGTAGGAAGAAACTTGTTATTTATCTTGTTCACCCTTTTTGGCCAAGTCCTGATCTTCTCCTTTCCTCTCCTTTATCTAATAGTTTTCTAATGCTCCCACCACAATAAGGTGTGTCCTTTCAAACTAGTAACTACAATTTTCACCTTCGTATTATCAAGAGTGTTTTCATACTTGTATAACTTCTCCATTTCAGAGATCCAATCCAACACAACATTGGTATTTAGTTTTCCATCATAAGGAACAACTTCTACAATAGGTTTTGAATGTACCCTAGACAATACTCTCAATAATCTTACCTCATCCTGATCTTCTTCAAGTTATGGATTAGGGTTTGTTCATGCTTCTTCATCATCACTCACATCATCAAGGTGCACTCCTCTCCTCCAGGCTATCTCTACAACATCTAATCTAGCTATAATTTGTTTCAATATACTCGATATAGAATTATCAACACTTCCTCTACCTCAAACCATCTTTATCATCAGGTTCTTGGAAGATTATTACCCTCTACAAGTTGTAGGTTTAGGAATTAGGGTCTACTCTTGTAGGCAGCTTGGATAGCTAGGTTTTCCTTTGGCCCTAGTTATCTCATGTCATCCCTATATTATAGAACTCAAAAACCAAAGGAACTCATAAACTAAATGAGCTCAGCTTTATCTCACGTCATCCCTATGTTAGGGAACTTGGAAACCAAAGGAACTCAACAATGCAAGGCATTACAACTCAACAATAACTAAGGAACTTGATAAACATGCAGGATAGAAATGCAACCCAAAATGCTCCTACATCATTCTTTCTACTAGATAAGTTACTATGGAGCTTGTGAACTATCTGTGCATGGTTTTTTTGTAAATAGTTTTAATTTCCCAATTTTATTGTTGTGTGCATAGAATTTTGTGAGAAAATGTCTACATCTTGAGTTCCATCCATGGGATGTTGATGGTCTCTTGGAATTAAGAAGTAGACTCTATAAATAATTTAAATATAGAAGGAAAATTTAGTAGGATTCGGTATTCTAATTTTTCAAGTGAACCCTAAGCAAGCTTGTAGTTGTTTGGCTAGGAACTAACATGCTTGCATGAGAGTTTGAATGTGTTTTCCTAATTGGTATGAGAAGAACTAGATTTGGGAAATGAAATGGGAAGAGTCAAGGTTATCATAGGCTAGAGAGAAATTCTAAGGAGAAGTTCCAAGAAAACCAAGAAGAGATTGTTGTCATTGCCCTAGAAACCCACAAAAATAGGGTTTTCTGGAAAAGTATTGTACGGATGCCATAGGAGCCTAAAACCTAGAAAATCCTTGAGATTACATTAATGTGAAACAAAGAATAGAAGAGGCCAATAGGGTTTGTTAAGGATTTTTGATGTTATTTCATCTTCCTTGTTTGTAGGAGGCCTAATTGGGACTCGTAGGGCTACAAGGCCTACAAGAGCAATTTGGTGATTTTAAAGTTTTAGACTTAGGAAGATGGTGTAGATTGGTTGGTAAAGGACCAAGAACATTGTGAGGGTGATCAAAATATACATTTTCCATGTTGGGAGCCGTGGGTGAGTTTGTCTTCTTGTTGAGCACAAAGTTGCCTAGTTGGGGTTTGAAGAGTTAGGAGAGTATTTTGAATTGATAATCGAGTTTCTAGGTTGGAGAGGATTAGGAAAAGGTCTTCTAGAGTAGGGTATCAAGAAAGAACCCTAAGAAGGATATGATAAATCCTTGGTTAGAGAAAAAAGGCTCCAAGTGTGAGAAACTCCCCATCAAAGTGGTATTAGAGACATTAAAAGGATTGGGAAGTGAATAGTGGATGTGAGTAGAAGGAGAATCCATAGGTGAAAACATCATGGTGTTCAATGTAAATTTGGAAAGGGATTTGAATGAGCAGCAAGAAAATAACATGCTTCTTGTGGAAGTTATGGAATAGATGAATAAAAAACTAGAGGAAGTTGTTGAGACTGTAGATTAGGTGAAGGAGTAGTTAGAGGGAGAGAAAGACAAAGGAAAAGACATAGAGGAAGAAGAAGAGGAAATAACACCTACACCAAATCATCCATTAGGATAGGAACCTTTTCTCAAAGCCTTGAAGGCATTAAGTGGTAAGGCACTAGAGGGCATACCTATTCTCACTAGGAAAATGGATGTGGAAGCAGTCATGGATTAGATTGAAGGCATGGAAAATCACTTTGAATGTGAAGATAATTTAGAGGCACAAAGAGTCAAGATAGGTAAATCAAGATTAAGGGGACAAGCATTAACTTAGTGTATGTCTTGTAGGAAGAAAGAGAAAAGGAAAACAAGAAGCCTATAACCAATTAGAAGAATATGATAGCCAACATAAAAGAAAATTATCTACCTAAAGATTATGATATTCAGTTGCACAAGAAAAGGAAAAACTTGAGACAAAGAGACCTAGATGTGTTTGCTTATATACAGCAATTTCAAAAACTAAGTCTTAGGTCTAAAATACAAGAAGTTGAGAGTATCAAGGTGAAAAGGTATCTAAATGGCCTTAGATGGAACATATAGGAGCAGTTGAGTTTCTTTCCCCTTACAGCATTACATATTTGTTATTAGATGGCCCTTAAGGTGGAAAAAAAATGAAGAAGAAACAAGAATCAGGTAATAATGGTAGAGAAAGAGGTGGAGAATCGATAGATGGATATAGAGGATGCTCTAGTGGAAGAGGCAATAAAAAAAGAGGCCAAGGGGACACAAAACTAGGTGAGAAGCCACATGACTCCAATAAAAGAGGGGGCTATAGTAGAGGTAGAGGTTTTCCTAGTGGTGGAAGAGGAAGATCAAGTGGGTTTGGTAGAAGCTCACATTTTGCATCAATGAAGTGTTATAAATATGGATGATTGGGAGAGCCTAATTATAGGTGCCCTAATAAGCCATCATCTTCACAAGGTGAGAATAAGATCATTTATGTGCAAGAGAAGGACTATAAACATATAGAGGTGATTTTGGACTTAGAGAAAGGAGAGAATATGATGCTTAGGAGAGTGTTAATAAAAGAACCTATTAAGAATGAAAACAAGCAAAGGAGCGAACTTTTTAGATTCAATAAAAAATATTGGGAAAGGTATGTAGAGTAATTATTGATTTAGGGTCTACTGATAATGTTATCTCAAAAGAAGTAGTTCAAAAACTGAAACTCATCAAAGTACCACATATGTGTCCATACAAGGTCACTTGGTTAAACAAAAGGTAGAACATACTAGTTAATGAGCAAGTATGGGTTGAGTTTACCATAGGAAAGTATTAGGACAAGATACTCTATGATATTATACCAATGTATGCATGCCAGCTTCTTCTTGGAAGACCATAGTAGCATGATAGGGAGGCAGTCCATTATGGTAAGGAGAATAAGTACTCAGTCAAAAAGAATGGAGTTAGTTATAAGACATAATCTTTACTAGAGGAGGAAAATGTGGAAAAGGTTGAAGCCAATGAACTCTTGATGAGTGGAAAATATTTCTTAAAAGATCTAAAATAGAGAGAAGGAAATGGTTATGCAATCATGGTGAAACCAAAGGAGGAGGAGTCACCAAAGCAAAAACCTCTACTTGTAGAAGTACAATAGTTGTTGGATCAGTTTGTAGACATCATATGTGATGGAGAACCTCCTAAATGACCCCCAAAGAGAGAGATAATTTATCAAATAGACTTCATACTAGGTTCTTCTTTTCCAAAAAAAGCTACATACAAGATGACATCTGACAAAAACAAGGAGATTACAATGCAAGTCCATGAGTTGCTTCACCAAGGGTTGATTAGAAAAAGCATAAGTCCATGTGTTTTTCTAGTTTTCTTGGCCCTTAAAAAGTTAGTTAAGTGAAGAATGTGTATATATTTGAGGGAAATAAATAGGATAACAATCAAGTATAAATTTCCTATTCATAGCATAGAAGACCTAATGGATTTTCTTGGTGGGGCTCGATTATAGTTGATATTATCAAATAAGGATAAAAGAGAGTGATGAGTGGAAATATACTTTTAAAATGAATGAAGGACTCTATGAGTGGTTGCTAATGCCATTTGGACTTTCCAATGCACCACGTACATATATGAGGCTAATGAATGAAGTCCTAAAAGATTACATAGGTGTGTTTGTAGTATTATATTTGGATGACATCCTAATATTCAACAAGACAAAAGAAGAGCATATAAAAAACTTGGAAAATGTGTTGAGGAGACTTCAAGAGGAGAAGTTGAATATAAACCTTGAGAAGAGTGAGTTCATGAACAAGGAACTTATTTGTTTGGGTTTTGTAGTGTCACAAGGCAATTTGAAAATGGACAAGAGTAAGGTGGAGGCAACACTAAGTGGTCCTACTCCTAGCTTTTCTACTAAAGAGAGGAATTTCCATGGGTTGGCCAAATTTTATAGAAAATTGGTGAGAATATTCAATGAGATTTGTGCTCCTATGAATGATACCATAAAAGCAAACATGAAGACATAATTTATATGGACAAAGGTTTCTGATGAGAGTTTTGAAAGGTTAAAGAAGGAGGTAGCTACTCAACCAATATTGGTTTTTCCAAGTTTTGAAAATTTGTTCATTGTGGAGTGTCATGCAAGTAACATTATAGTTGGGGCAGTGTTAAACCAAGAGGGGAGGCCTATGGAATTTTTTGTGAGAGGCTCAATTAGGCAAAGACAAGGTATTCTACCTATGACTTTGAACTTTATGCACTATTGCAAGCCCTCAAAAAATGGAGACACTATTTTATACCCAAGGATTTTGCGGTCTACACTGACAACTAGGCACTTAGTCTCATAAAAACCCAAGAGCAGCTTAGCCTTAGGCATATAAAATGGATGGAGTTATTGAAATCCTAAACCTTTACCAAAAATCAAAAGAAGAGGCTCAATAACAAGGTGTTTGATGCCTTAAGTATAAGGTGGTTGATTGTTCAAGAGGTCAAGTTGTAGAGTATAGGGATTCAAGAGTTTAAAGATTTGTATGGAGAAGACACTAATTTTGTGGAGGTATATAAGGTATCTAGCAATTTTGAAAACCAATTTCATAGCTAGTTTGTTGAGTTTACTTTACAAAATGGTTTTTTGTTTAAAGGGTAACAATTTTTTGTGCCAAGAGGGTCTATGATAGAAAATCTCATTCAAGTGAAGCATAATGGGAGTATGAGTGGTCATTTTGGCCTCAACAAGAACCTAGATCTAGTAGAAAGGTTATACTATTGGCCTAAGATGGAGAGGAATTTTAGAAGGTATGTTCAACAATGTGGAATATGCCAAAAGGATAAAGGAACTTCATCCAATGTAGGGCTCTATCAACCATTACCCATTCCTAATAGGCCTTGGGAATGCATTAGCGTGGACTTCATAGTTGGCCTACCTAGAAAAAAGGTAGGTTTAGATAGCATATTTGTTGTTGACCATAGATTTAGTAAGATGAGTCACTTTATATCCTACAAAACTACACATGATGCTAGTCATATAGCCCACCTTTTCTTCAAGGAGATAGTTAGGATACATATCTTTCTATTGAGCATTGTTGCAAACAGAGATATCAAGTTCATGGGGCATTTTTGGAAAACACCTTGAAAGAGGTTAGGAACAAATCTAGCTCACAATTCTTCCTATCATCCCCAAAAAGATGGAAAAGCAAAGGTAATCAACAAGGTTATAGGAAATCTATTGAGATTCTTGACTAAGGAGTATGGGCAAGGTTGTGAGCATGTTATTTCTCAAGAAAAGTTTGCCTATAATGATAGTGAAAATAGAACCATGGGGCTAAGTCCTTTTGAATATATATATGGTGCACATCCAAGGGGCATTATGGAGCTTAGAGAGCTACCAGGACATGGCACTAGTAAATTATAGGTCAAATTTTGACCTAATTTTTTAACCAAGCTCTTAATTGGCTTGTAAAATACATTTTTTTGTTTATATGCCCGAGTTGGTCAAAATTTTGACCAAATTAGGATTTCTCGAGTTTGTCAAAATTTTGACCAAATTAGAGTTTCCCAAATTGGTTGAAATTTTGACCAACTCAGGTTCAAATTAAAAAATAGTGACAAAGTTGATTAATTTGATATTTCATCTCTGTGGTGTTATTAGAGCTATTGGAGCTGAGGGATTTTGGGCATATCTCATGGGAGGTATGTGGTTTATTAGATAAAATTTAGTTTTAAAAAATTTCTCCATGCTTCTAGCAAATACCATATATGCAACATCTTGATTTATTGTTTTTTGACTTGCCTATGTAGTTCCATCGACATCAAAACTACATCTTTCTTCCAAACACAACTTTTATGACAATTGTGAATTTGATGGCAATGCACTAGGGAAAGGGCCAAGTTGTATGTACAAGAATACCCCCATGAAAGTACCAAACAAAGGGTCCCAGAAGAAAGCTATTCTTATTGGTATCTCCATTAAGGAGCATAAACCCCTAATGAAGAAAATATATCTCCCCATTAGTAATAGGTAATCCCCATATGACAAGCCACAAGAAGGAATCTCCTACTAAAAGATAGGCTCAAGTGGGGAGTTCTTCTAGTTGGCATTCATTAGTCCAGGAGAACCTAGTTGATTGCCCAACAAAAGAGTTGTTTAGCAAAAGAAAAACTCTGTAAGAATTGGTATCATTGATTTAACTTATAAATTTGTGTCTATTGTTATTAGTTTGATATTTTTTTATCTATGTTAAATGTAGTCTCTATCCATCTGCAAATAAATCATAGTTCATTGATTATGTTTCTATATTTGATTAGTTCTTGGTCTCATCATTCTCAGATTTCAAATTGTTCAAAAAAATATCATCTCCTGCTACCCCAATTAAATCATTGTAAAAAATCTTCATATCATTATAATGGTCATACATGTCTATGTTGGACTTCATTTAAATGTTATAAATTAATGGGTCATTATATATAAAAGCTTGGGTTTAGTCTGAAACCAATAAACATAATCCTAACCTATATTGCAATTAAATGAATGCCTAATGAATTGGTGATTCACATCCTCCTCTTCTTATATACTACTCCAATCACAATGATAACAATTTTTAAAAATGAAATACAAGCCATTCAAAAAAATGATTGGAACGTGTTCAAGTAGTAGTATAGTCATAATTGGAATAGGTTCAAGCACAGTATTCCCAAAAAATGATCTACAAAACTTCCTTCAACTATTATTTTAAATTCAAGATCCTTTCTTGTTTTCCCCCCTTCTACTATGATTACAACTAGATACACTACTTGGTGATAAAATTCATAGAAACTAAATTTAATGGAAATTATGAAGCTTTAGAACTCAAAAATTCAAAACTTTTTAAGTATATAATATATCAACCATGAATTTACCCTATTGATGATACACAGGAATAACTCAACAAGTTATACTATGTCTTGATAGTGATGGCTTAAAACTCTCCTCTGTAGCCATTCTAACAATATCAGAGGCATTTCCTTTAAGTAGCTTATAGGAAATCCAAAAAAAATTATTACCAAGATGTGAGTTAAAACCTGGGATGGGTCTATGCATTTTATTTCTTTCTGCCTGTAAATTACATATGAAAATAGGCTCACGAGTTTTTCATCAACACTATTTTTTAATTTGGATCTTAAGAATTATGTGACCAATCTTCTTCTTTCAAGAATCTTCATAGAAGTGGGTAGAACATGTGATCTAATGCTATAAAGTTTGAAAATTGATAAATTGAAAAGCTTCTGAGATGCGGTTGGATTAAAAAGGAGATAGATGACTTTTAGTCACAAAAAAAATATGTAAAGTTAAGGCAACAAGTCCATTTTTTCATGGAAGACATTCATTTGATAGGCCAAGTATTATTGTGACATTTTTTAGATTATTCATATTAACTTGGTATTAAATGAGCTCTTCTCTACCAATTAAAATTCATTTTATTTAATGATTTTTATAAATGTTATTTTTTTTTAAATTACATGCCAAATTTTTAACTCTATAATTTATATATATTAATTTTCTAGATTCTAATTTGATGGTAGTCAATTTTTTTTTGTTTGCAATTGATGAAATCAGTTGTAAAATGTAGTTCTTTTCTACATGTATTTGTATCTCTTCCTGCACATCTACTACCTATTCCTGTGCATAGAAAAATAGGTAAAAGGTTATGTTGATATTTAACAATGATTAATACAAAGTCATTTGAGCTAGTTCAAGATGATCCCTATGTTCTTCCAAGCTAATGTGAGCAAGTGTTTTACTTTGGCATTCCGCATAAACTGGGTTGGTCATTTTTTGTAAGACGTGATCCAAGAGGAAGGTCAGTAAAGTATAATATGAAGGAAGAAGAAGATACTAAAGAATCAAAAGATGAAGTAAATGATGATCATGAATGACTATTACACAATGATGAAGAAGAAGAAGAAGAAGAAGATTCTAGTGATGCTAATGATGATGACGATCATGATCATGCTAATGAAGATGGTGATGATCAATGAGATGATGGTCATGATGATGATTATGTTCATGATAATGTGATGAAGATGATGATCATGGTGATGACAATGACCAAAGTGACAAGTACAATGATGGTGATGGTGGTGATGATGATGACATGGATGAAGATGATGATCAATGAAATGTATGTTGATTTATGATCAATGTCAAGTATGATGGAGTCATGATTTATTTATAGAAAAAATTATAACTTGTATGTTTTTATGATCAAGTTATTATGTGTTGAATTCTACTGTCATAGAGTATATACAATGATATTGCATAACTACCACTCATAAAGTAGAGGTAAGGAATTGAAAATATATATAATGATTTCGATGAATGCATCATGTATTTTTGTCTTCTACATAATTTGTAGCATATATATCATGTAATTTTTGGCTAACTTAAGATAAATAATTTACATATGTAGACCATTTAACGTCTTTGACTAGGATCTTGCAGATTCACATGGATCAATAGGTATAAGTCAATAGAGCCTATAGATACAATATTTCATTTTCATATCTTCTCTTTACCGTCAACATCAACTTTAGTCCTAGTATGTCTCTCATTTTATGGATTGCAAGTATCACCAAATAAGCATTTGTCTGATCTGTCTTCCTTGAGTGAGAAAAGTACAAGAATATAAGACAAAAGTGAGACATCTAGTAGGTCTAAAATAAAGAGATCAACAAGAGGTCAAAAGATTAGAGGAAAATCCTATAAATAAATGTAATTTTTAATTGTTGATGGGGGTGGGGGGGTCATGTTCTTATGATAATGAGACCGAAGGCGATAGGAAGGTTCCCTTAAGGTACACACATCTTCAAAAAGAACGGATACCCAAGGAACTACCTCCAGTTAACACTAAGTTTTTTGTTAATAAAAAGATATATCACATAAATCCATCTTTATTACATAGTTTGGGCCTATTTTCCATTGATGGCATAAAGGTGGATTACAATAAAGTTTTTGAATTGATGGAATATGCAGGACCTTGTTACAATTACAACAATTGGATGCAGATTGTGCAATATAAGAAAAAGTATGCATAGGTATTCATTGTCACCAAATTATATACAATGCAAATAAAATAATCAAAGTAAAAATCTCTCTATGTATGTTGATGGAAGGTTAAAAACAAGAGGGATTATTGAAGAATTTATAAATAGTTCTTGACTTGTGTTAACTAATAAGTGGTTAAATTGTATATTTAAGAAAATGAAGGAAATCATTCTTTTGTATGTGGGATAAAATAAATAAGTCAAAGGGAAGAGCTTTCAATATATTATAATTTGAATCATGTCTAGATACAAAAAATTCCCTATCATGGGGCTGGTAAGTATAACATTTAAACCAATTACATCCAGTTAATATTGAATCCAATATACAATCTACTATTTTATTAATAATTTTTTTTGGTAAGTCTATTACTTTCATTTCAATGATAATTGCTAAGAACTACTAATCTTTTTCATAGGGTGACACGAATACACCACAAGGCATAGGAGGGGATGTACCAGCTTACACGCCTTCTTCAACAAAGGTAAACCTTAATTATTGTAATTGTACAAATTATATAGAAACAAATGTTATATTATTATGATCTTTTCTTTATGGATTTGGAGTTTCGTTATGCGATCTAAAATATAGGTGTCATTTGTAGATGACATCACATGTAGCATTGACCCCATATTCATGGCCCATAAACTTATAAAACAATATAGTGATGAAATTCTTAACCTTGTCCTTGACCAAAACATAACTAAGGGAATAGAGGCACTAAAAGAAGAATTGATACTTAGAGTCAACTCTTTGAAGGTAAGTAGTAATTAATCTTAGGCAATAATAAAATTTCAATAGATGTTTATATATTATAGCATCTTATTGATCATGATCTAAAATATTATGTGTTCTTCTTACAAGATTTTCTGACACCTGTGAGACCGCATGGTCAATATGGTTGTAGCACACAACCTTCATGTAAATAAAACTTTATTTTTACAACATTATAACACTTAACTTTGATATGTATCCATTGTAAATGAAATCAAACAATGTTGCAAATGTCTTTGCTAACAATGCGGCTTGCCCCTTTGGATGTCCTTAAAAATCATAGTTTGATTTATGGTCCAAAGTCCATACAACAACTCCTGTGAGAAGAAAGAATGCAATAGTTGTACAATATATTCCTACATCATATCTATGCACTACTACAATTATAAAAAAATAACCCTACTATGCATATGCAAATTAACTCTAGTGCACCAAAAAATACAATGTGTGAATTATATGAGAGCTATAACTTATAGATGATTAACTTAAAGTATAGTGGAAGATATAAGAATAGTTATACATACCAACCTTTGAGGCAACCTGTTACACAAGCTTATCATAATTGGCAGTTGATTTTTCATTTCCAAAATGTTCAAATTTGTACAGAAGTCCATAAGGTAACAAGGCTACTATAGTAACAAACACATCAATAATGAAGCCCTTCAACATGTTGGTGTTACCTTCAACTCTATGGTCAAGCTCTTGAAATCAAACCTTTCTAGGCACAACAATAAAAAGATGGTTGCCATTATTAGGAAACACCCACCCACATGGTATTACTTTGTCTTCATTAGGCCATACTATATCAATTATTTTCTGACCCACGGTTTATTGGGTATGTGACTTGGAAACTCTAATTTCTAGAGGAATAATAGACAAGCTAGATTGATTTTCCCAATAACTTACCTTGTGAAATCTTGTTCCAACTATATTGATGATCTAAAAAGTAGAACCAAGCAAATTTTCTAGTTTTATCAAATTTTATAGGACCAATTAGGCTAGTGAAATTTGTTTGTAACAATATATTCTGCAACTATGATCCTCCTAAAAATACCTTTAGCTCGTCTAATTTTGTTTCATTTCCACTTAAATTGGAGAGCTGAGGATAACCTATAAAATGAATATTTCTGCCTTTCCTCAAGAAATTTTCAATTTAATGGGCAATCATCTAGATTGCATCATAAGCATATAGTCCAAATACATTCAAGTGGAAATCAATTATCTTAGTTTTTTAAAGATTGTTCCACCTTACTCTAAAAGTATGCTCCTGATATAAAATTGGAATATGCATGTATATAGAAAGGACTCCTTAGAGTGAATTCATGGTTTCATAGTCAAGTCCATTAGAGTTAAGGTAAGAGAGCCAATCTGTGGCTATTTAGACATAGGTAATGTTCAACATTCCAAGGTAGAATAGCTTAGAGAATAGATTAGTACCAATTTTTGAATTCATATGCACAACAAATACCCTTGACTCCATCAAATCTAATTGCACCAACACACTTCCAATATCATTTTTACTGACTCTAGGAGGAAATAGTATTTTGTTAACAATCTTAGCATTAACATCTTCTAGAACATCATTCAAAGAAGCTACTCCATTTCTCCCATAATCATCATCTATATATGCAACCATAATATCTTTCTAGCCATAGAAACCAATCATAGTTGCAAGTACCATAATTCCATACATATCATCTATATATGAAACCACAATAAGAAGCTATCCATTTTGTTGGAAATATAGTAGGGAAGTAAACTCTTTGGGAGGGGGGAGGGGGGGTGTGAATCAACACTTAAAACTTTCAACCTCAAAAACCATTCAACACACATCCATCTTACAATCTATGCATATAAATTGAAATACCAAATTAAGCATACACATACATAGCATGAAAGTAAAATATTCAACACATGTATGACACAAGATATTTGGTTACTCAAATACCCTCCAAGGAGAAGGTAAAAATGGGGTGGGTATGACACCCACAAATCTTCACTATTGTAGTAATAAAGTGTATGCAATGAAGGTTACAATGTTTTGATCATGAGACATGATCTACCTTGTGAAAGGTATGCCTTGTTAAAGGCTTACAAGATTGTTAGATCTTACCCTATTAAAGGATTTCAACACCCTATTAGAAGTGTTCCTAGTAAAAGGACTTTAATTTACAATGAAGTAAGCACGCTATTAAAGGATTTAATATAGCTTTTTAGGACTACTCTATTAAGAGATTTAATGGATTCACCTATTAGGATGTCTCAGCAATGATCCTTTGGTTAGCACTTTGTTGCTTGATGTTAAATCACCTCTATATTGATGTGTACTTGACCCTTCCTAATCATATGTATCTATGTTGTCTTCTTATTCCTTTCCTATATTCTCCTTGAACTAATTTTTCAATGTAACAAAGATTATAACACCTTAATCACCATGAATGAAAACTCTCTTCAATTCTCCTTAAGCATTCATCAAAAGTTTAGGATCTGTCCTCCTTAAGAAGACCTAGGTGACTTAGGATTAAGTATAAATCAATGGTGGTTAATTCACCAATATTGCCACTCAATCCTTCTCTTTTTTGATTGGATGCACGTAATGCATAGGGATTCATAATTAAGATTTGTCCTTATCACCAAAGATCTTAAAACAATCCTTAAGCTAGCCCAAAAATGGTTTACATAAAAGTTTGTGTCATTACAAACATCTATGTCAAAACTATGTAAATCAGCACTTGAAGTCCCTGATGCTTGTTATCAACTGTAACTTCAATGCTATAACTCAACCTTTGAATGACTTAGCATCCACCAATCACTCCACATCTGAATAGATTGACACATACTATCGACTCAGCACTTGAGTGACTTTACACTTACTAGTTACTCAGCTCATACTAAATATCTATTGCTTAGAAAATTATTTAACAACTTATCCTCAATATGTATTACTTTTTTGGCATGAACTAAGTAAATGACTTAAGCATATTATCACTCATATGTCAAAACCAATCTAAGATTAACAATCTCCCCCTTTGACACAAGTGGTAAAATACATAGTCATGCATGAATAACCTTTAGCCTTTCAAGCATAACTCAAATAATATCCACTTACTAAAAAAACTTCAAAATTTTGCAAAAACTTATGACTCATCAATCATACCTCAAAATTCAATAACTCCCCCTGAGTTGATTGTGTTGTTCTATATTTAAATCAAAATCATTTCTCCTATTGAGTAGATTTGTATTGATTGATCTGTGTACTCCATTTCTATCATTGATGGCTCCCAAAAAATATTATCTCACTCAAAAAATGTTATCTCCCCCATGACTTCTTATCTCCCATACCTTCTTATTTCTCCCATTTTGACCCTTATGTCAAAGGGTTATACACTTATAGTGTGTTTGTCCAAAAAAACTTTCTGGACCTCAAGCATTATTTTTCAAAGCAACATCCCAATTATCACAAGCTACCTCCAATTATTTGATCTGGATGGCCAGTTTGGCAACAAGGTGGACTAAGCCTTCATGAGTAGAAAGATGTGGATCTTTCTTCATGAGTGTGTCATCAAAGGCTAGTTTCTTGTGCAATATCTCCATTTGTGGAGTTAGAATAGACTAGATGCTAATCAATTTAGCCTTAACATTTGCTTCATCTATATGTAACACTACTAACTAACTTTGGGAATTCAAGAGATTCCTAAAATGTTTCTCACTCTAGGATGTAGATATTGGTAGAGTTATACTATATGACTGTATATGACTCTCCAAACTCAGTATGCGACTCCTGATTTCTTGTGAAAATAGTGTTGGATTACACAATTTGGTGTACAAAGAGAAAAATTTCTCTAGTACCTTCTTCACATGATAAATTTTGGTTGCTAAATATATCTGTGATAGTGCAATAGCATTTGATATCTTTTCATCAACCTAATTTTGAAACTTCCTTTCAGACCATTCAAGTAATTTAACATTTGAATCTAGGTCTATGTCATTTATCTTCTCCACTAAGTTGGTTAGTTGCTCTATGATAGGCTAAATGCATCAAGAAATATTTCCTTGATATCTATTAAAGTGTGCTTCTACCTATGCTCTTGTATGAGCAGTTCTTGTTGTTTCTTCCTTGCAAGAGCATCCTAGAGTATGCTCATCTTTTCAATAGTGATTGTTGCAAAATCAAGCTTTGGAAACTCAATCACTTCATCCAAGTTTACATCAACAAATGATGTAACTTCATCCACTGTAGACATGCTTAGACTTGGCCTTGATGATTGTAGGGGTATACATTCTATACTCAGCCTATGAAGAGCTTGACTTGGAGGAGTAATAGAGTTTAGAAAATTTACTAGTGTGTGTAGTGCAAGTTGCTCCTCAAGTTTTGTAGTCATACTTAGCTCTTCCTTCTTATCCTCTGTGTGCTCTTTATTCATAGATGCACCTTGATCTTGTGTTGTAGGTGCAAGAGTAGAATCATGTCCTATTGAAATGTGTGTTCCTTCATTATTTTTTGTTTCATCTTTATGCTCTTCAACTATCTCATCCTTGTCATTTTTATTTTCCTTTACATTGACTAAGAATGTAGAACTTTGTGCCAATATATTGATCATGGAAGTAGTTGTCTCCTTCCTTTGATATACCACAATGGATAATGTAGGTTGTACAAGATTGACTTGAGGAGAGGTTGTAGATGTCACTTGTTTCTATAATTCCTCCCCTGCAGATAACTTGCCTACCTTCTCAATTTCATCAACACTCACCAGTATAAGATTTTCAAAAAAGTTTAGCCTGGGTAGTGGATTCTATCAATATCTTCTTCAAGTCTTTCTCTCTAAGGGGATTGATGCTCTAAGTGAAAGTATCAAAAAAATCCTTAATATTTATAGTTGCACTTTTTGTATTCACCTCATGTGGTGGACTAGAACTTGATGCTAGTGTATCTTGTACACTTTGTTCTATTTGTTGCTCATCTTTAGCTAGTGCTTATGTTTCTTCATGTGTTTTAGTGCCTTCCACTAGAGTAATTGTATTAGTGGCAACTATGATCACCTCATTTACCTATTGTTCATCTTTTTCCTCACCTACCTCAATAGGTGCTTGCATTATTTCCTTGGGTGTTGTCAAACCATATAATGATTTCTAAATCATAGTGGTCTTTTGTACAACATCCTCAACATTGTTCTAAAATATGTTGAATGCCCTATATTTTGGCACAAATTTTCCTACATGTTTCTTTGTTTCCTTAGACATTATCACCCCATCCAATTCTGGCATCATTTGGGCAAGGATAGTCTCTCTAATTTGTCTTTTTTTTTAAGAGACTATATTGCCACTTCTACTCAACTCTATCAAATAATCCCTTTTGTAGAGAGTTGGCAATCTTAATTGGAGTTTGTTTGAATTTTTTCATCATAGCATATATTGACTCCTCTACTTGGTTTATCTCAACTTTTCCAAGTTTGTCAAATTCAATATGTGTAAGACTAGATAAATCAGCATTATTCCTTATGTTCTCACAAATATTGTCTAAATTTGAAGAAGGATGGTGACTTACCACTTTGAATTGGTTATTTTCATTAGATTATATCCTCTCTTCATCAAATTTAGTTAGAGCTATGTACTTTCTCTTTGGTCTCTTCTCAAGTTCCTCTTCCTTGCTAGCTGATCTAGTCCTCTTCTCTTTTGGCTTATCTACTTCTTGAGCCTTTTTGGTAGTAGCCCATGTTCTTGCTCTATTAGAGGGAACTATAGGCTTAGGTTTTGCAGCATTCCTTGGTTTTCTAACTATAAGGTTCTTAGCTTTCCTCTTCTTTTTCTCAGGTGCTTCATTGGTTTCTTCTTCCTCGGCACTCTCTTCAATTTGTATTTCTCCTCCTTAATCTTCTCCTTGACCTTGAGTTAAGGCTAGTGGTTCTTGAGTGGCTATATATTCTTCTTGTTAACCTTCATCATCTTCTTCCTTATTTCCTTGGCTTCTTCACAAAATTTCTCTTTAAGATTTTTAACAGTCTTTTTTTTTTTTTTTTGCTAATGACTGAGGTAGTATTAAATTCCATCAATATCTTAGATTTAGCCATGTCATATTTCCCAAAAGCAATAGCCTTAGCATCTACATCTTCTTCAAGCAATGTTATTATTGTTGTAGAGGCTTCATTGAAATGTCCCTTTTCTGATTTTGTATGATATTTCCAACCTTTAATCATATTTTCAAGATCAAACAACTAATATCACAAAGATTCACCAAATTTCTCAACAAACCCCAAATCGGGTATGCCAGAAATTGTGTCAAAAGCTTCACAGCTTCACCTATTATTAATAAATATGAAAGTGAAAATTTTTACAGAAATTTCAGCAGCATAAAAGCCTACAAAATGACATTTCCAGATCTGTATAGCCTTTACAAAACAGTTCTCAAATGTAGGACAAAAATTATGCTCATCGGGCTCCTGAAATTAACACAAAAATGCCCGGAAACACCACAAAAACACTAATAATCTATCTCAGAAGTTTAATCACGTCCCAATACATATATTTAGCTCTATTTTAACACCTTAAAGTCTGAAATACAACAGCAACCCAAACTGATATGAAATACTCAACTGAAAACACCAAACTCATACAAAAAACACACCTGAAAACCCACAAATCTGCACTGTTCAGCACAAAGACAAACTCTGTATGAGCATGCACATGGAATGGCTTCAAACTCCCATCCTTAGCCTTCCTAAAAACCTGAAAAATTCATTCTTGGGTCTCCTTGGAAACCTGCAAACTCCCGTTCTTGGGTCTCCTTCTCCACAGGTTTGGCAGCCTCTGAAGAATAACAAAGAATGAGCAAAAATCAAGTTCTGGAATTAGCCCAAAATGCCTCCAAACCCCTTAAAAGAGGGCATAACCATAACTCATGTCCAAGAGAGGTTAATGAAACATATTTTAATAATAATTTTCATTTATTAGTCCAATGGTTTCCAAAGATTAACCCCCTTTTTCTGAAACTTCACTTTCTTGGGCCTGCCTGCCTTAGCAAAGATTATTATTTTTTAATTATTTGAAAAGGGGACATGACAAGTCCTCCCCTCCCAATCATTTCTTGTCCTCAAGAAATGGTTGAACAATAAACCAATCAATCCACCTGGATCCCAAATGTAGTCATGAACTATACTACTACTAATTAACACATGCTCCATAATCAAACTGACAATTATAGCTCAACCAAACTCCAAAATCACCACTACCACAGTCAAAAACCCATGAGACACAAACTCTTAGAACATCAAAACCCAAGTAAAGTGGACAAATCAAACTACCAACATAGTAAATACCATCAACGCATCCCATTGGCCTATACAGAATGTACAATCCAACTCTGCAATAATGGTGAACGCTCTCGAATGAAACTATACCAAGTATGGAGAATCCACACACTGTACAACTCCTATAGTCAAAACAACTTTGCAAATCACTGGCCACTATCTCATAACCATAACTCCCATGCATTGTTGATGGTGAAAAGACATTACAAGATAAAGAGTAAGAAATGGAACCCAGACTAAATTTTCCATGAACAAGTGATATAGCCCACTGTGACTGACTACCAGCTAAGTTAGGAGATGTCATAGCCAAAAGAGTAGAATCAGTAAAAACAACTGTTGAAGCATCACTCCCAAACTCCTACTCTAAGTCATGTATTATCAAGCTGTCAACTACAGAACCTATCACCATGTCATGCCTATCACAACTCTCATCTCGACGCATCAAACTATCCCATAACTGATGACAAGCACTAGGAACCAAAGTACATCTTTGTGTCATGATCTTATCAACATGGTCATCAAAGGTAAATTGATGAGTGTAACTCTCAGTGTAATGCTGATAGAATGCGCCAATCTCAGTCAGTGGCTCAGACTGTAATCCAAATGAAACTAACTGCAATTGATCATTAACCATGTTGGAACTGACTACTACCTCTAAAGATATCACCAAGGGAGTAGTATTACTAGTAGGAACCATGACAACTGCCAACTCACCAACATCACACATGATCTTTGATGCATCTCTTATCTCCGTGTCATCAGTACTAGAGGCCACCACCATGTCAGGCATACAACAATCTGCTACAACACCCAACTCAACTGAACCTAACTCTAGTGGGAATGAACCTGATATGCCAATGTTAGTATCAAGTATGGATGCATCCCCATCTCCACTATCTTTGAAAATCTCAGCCATGGACATCCTCGAATCACCAAACACCATAGCTTGTGACTGTATAGAATTAGGTAAAGACTGTAGTTTCTCTGACTCCATGGTCACCTTACCCAAATGAAACTGTGACTCCTTGAAAGCCAACTGTGTACTCTCAAGAATCTCAGAAGTCACCTCAAGCTACTCAGTAAGCTCATTCACATCATCTTCCTTGGCCAACAATGCATCATATGTTGTACTACCCCACTCCATAAGATAATCTCTGTCGGCTACCAACTGCATATAATTCTATCTCAAAATCCGAATAGCCTCCCATAAAGAGTGGATCTCTGTCAAGGAAAGATAACTGCCTTCCTACTCATCACTAGTAGGAGAACCCCATCCATAAACTACTAACAACTGACGAGCAGCATCGAAATGCTGGAAAGTGATAGCAATGTCTCAGTCACTAACTCTCAACTAATTAGACACATGATGGCACTGGCTTGACTGTCTCCTACAAACCTCCTCTAATGCACTGTCTAAAGGAGTATCCTCAAAGTTACTAGTCTCTAGAGTATTACCATCCATATCCTGTGAATCAAATCTAAAGCTCATATCAACATACGGAGTATCAAAAACATTAGCACTACTATCCAACTCCTCTATACCCAAGGAAACTAAGTCTTCAAAACTACCCATTGCATCCTCCTAGATGTCATCAATGCCAATATGATCTTGGGACTTATTTGTACACACTACCAAATATGAAATATCATCAACACATTCCAACAAGTATGGTCGACTGGATATATGAACAAAGCCCAACACCGGTGTATAAAAACTAATACCAACATCGGATAAGCTCCCATCTGACATTATCCCTATATCCTAGATGTGAATGCAAGATGAACTCGCAACATTATCAATGTCCACATATGATCTACCATTCGCAGGAAGCTGAGTATTAGGAGTGCAAGATGAAACTAAACTCAATTCCATGCCATGCTTATCCCCATGTCTCTCCCAGTCTTGTAATGCTAATGGAGTATTCACCAAAGAAGCTCGAGTGTCCTCAAGCTTGTGAGAAAGCCTATCAACTTCCTCCTCCTTCCTCCTCAAGGCATCTGAATAGTCTCCGACAAGGCTAAGAAGATAGTCACGATCTGATAGAAGATGTAAATAACTCAACTTCATCATTCCCATTGCTTCCCTAATCGCTTGTAAGTCAACACAAGGAGACTTTGCCTAAACTCCCTTATGTCTACCCTGTAACTGAATCATCTGAATGTGATCCTCTATCATATCCTACATCCTATCATGATGAGATAATGAAGTCACAATACTAACTTTGTTCACCTTTAGCTGGCTGGACAAATCATGTGAAGTAATACCTACCTCAACCTCATGTGATGAAGCATCTAACTGTGTCTGGTACTCTTTCTCAGCAAAGTCATGAATGCTCAATATCTGCTCATCTCTACCAGGTATCTCACCATCATCCATCATGCACAAAAACATCCTCATAATCATCATATAAACCCACTACCTCCTGTAGCAGAGTAGAATCTGAGACCTTTGTCTGGCTATAAGCTAGTTTCTCAAACTCCTCATGCAAGTTCTTGGTAATTGTGTCATCTGCCCTGTGAGAAAATCTGCCAAATAGAAATCCAGTCAACTTATCCACCTTAGTTGGGTTAGACAACATGTCATTCATTATACGATGGTTCTCAACCAACTGTTCAGACATGTCATGGCTTATTTTTATAAGTTTATCTCGAATGTCTAAATAACCATCCTTTCTACTCTTTTGACTCTAGATATCAATTGTCCAAGATCGTGTCCTCTGAGACTCTGTACTATACTTTTCCATTCTATATAAAGTAGAGTGTAACCCCAATAGGATATAACTTCTTCAAACACCAAGAACTAACATGCAAATGATTAGAAGTAGCATGCAACGATAGATTTTGACATGCAACTGATTAGAAGCAACATGCAACCACCAAATTCACCAAGAACTAACATGCAAATGATTAGAAGTAGCATGAAACCATAAATTTTGACATGCAACTGATTAGAAGTAACATGCAATCATAAATTATGACATGCAAGATCTGGGTAGTTGTCAAAACTGACATGCAAGATTTGGGTAGTTGTCAAAACTGACATGCAAACTTCTACAACCACCAAATTCACTAAGAACTAACATGAAAATGATTAGAAGTAGCATGCAACCATAAATTTTGACATGCAACTGATTAGAAGCAACATGCAATCATAAATTATGACATGCAAGATCTGGGTAGTTGTCAAAACTGACATGCAAGCTTCTACAAACCCTCAGGTTGGAAAGATCATGGCTCTGATACCACTGAAATTTCTCTTTTCTGATTTTGTATGATATTTACAACCTCTAATCATATTTTCAATATCAAACAACTAATATCACAAAGATCCACCAAATTTCTCAAGAAACCCCAAATCGGGTATGCCAGAAATTGTGCCAAAAGCTTCACAGCTTCACCTATTATTAATAAATCTGAAAGTGGAAATTTTTACAAAAATTTAAGCAGAATAATAGCCTAAAAAATTACATTTCCAGATCCATATAGCCTTTACAAAATAGTTCTCAAATGTAGCACAAAAACTATGCTCATCAGGCTCCCGAAATTAACACAAAAATGCCCGAAAACACCACAAAAACACTAATAATCTATCTCAAAAGTTTAATCACATCCCAATACATATATTCATCTCTATTTTAACATCTTAAAGTCTGAAATACAGCAGCAAACCAAACTGATATGAAATACTCAACTGAAAACACCAAACTCATACAAAAAACACACCCGAAAACCCACAAATCTGCACTATTCAGCACAAAGGAAAACTCTGTATGAGCATTCACATGGAATTGCTTCAAACTCCCATCCTTGGCCTTCCTAGAAACCTATAAACTCCTATTCTTGGGTCTCCCTGGAAACCTGCAAACTCCCATTCTTGGGTCTCCTTCTCCACAAGTTTGGCAGCCTCTGAAGAATAACAAAGAATGAGCAAAAATCAAGTTCTGGAATCAGCCCAAAATGCCTCCAAACCCCTTAAAAGAGGGAATAACCATAAATCACATCCAAGAGAGGTTAATGAAACATTTTTAATAATAATTTTCATTTAATAGTCCAACGGTTTCCAAAGATTAACCCCCTTTTTTTGAAACTTCACTTTCTTGGGCCTGCCTGCCTTAGCAAAGATTATTATTTTTTAATTATTTGAAAAGGGGACATAACATTCATCAATAATGATCTCATACCCTAGTGGTCTTAACTACCTTACCCTTGTAATAATAGCTTGAACATATGTAAAATCAATGTCAACTAGAAAGAAAACATCATTGAAATGTTTCTCAACTAGTGAAACTGGTATCCTTGGTCTTTTCTTCATTGGTTGCTTGAAGTCTTCAAAGTAGCTAGTCATAAATGACTCAAAATTATTTCCAAGTTGCTCAAAAAATTCACCAATTTTCATTGTAATTATCTATTTGTTTTCCATGCAACTTTACCAAATGTGGGCAATGTATTCTATACATTAAAAAATATGCATACAAGAATTGAACCAAATTTACATTGTGCATTTTTGGCCTTCATTATTGCTCCCAAATTCTCTGACAATCGTTGCATCTTCAACTTGGCAAGGTCATAGGTATGATACTTATTAACTATCTTATAGCCCATCTCAACAAAAGTATATGGTACACTATTGATCATTCTAGATTGATAGAATTTATGTGCTATTATCCTCACTATAGAAGTAATTAGGAGATTTTTTATTGTGTCAATTGTCATGCCTTATTTTTTTCACACTACCCCTATATTCTTCTTAATGACCTCTTTAGATTCACTCCTCATGTTTTTTGATTAGTCAAGTGTTGGATACCCAGTCACTCTATGCAAAATCTTCTTTGTGATTTTCACTAGTCCATTATCCAAACATATAGAATTATCATGAATTCTACTCAGAACTATCTTTATCTATTATGTCTTGAAAACATTGGGGAAATCTAGGGCACAGTTTAACCCTTTTGACTACAATTTTGAATTCATCTCTGAAGACTTTTTTTTTCACACAATTTCCCAAAGGTTTCCCTAATCTCCATGTCTCCTATGCTACCCACCTTTTATGTGTAGCAACATCTTACATCTTGAATCATTAAAACTCAATGTGGTATCATAGATAATACACCAGATGGATCTTTCTTATAAGCAATATTAGGAATGGCTCTAAAATTAGGTTTTCTAATCTCATTTATTATCAATTTCAGATTCAAAACTTATTTACCCTCTTTAACCTTAGGAGCTAAAGAACTAGACACCATTCTATAAACTAGGGTTTGCAAAAATTCAAACTGTGTAGCTTGGCACATGATAAATACCTTTTAAAATTTGATGGGATGGTGTCAAGAAACTATTGAATCCTACTTTAAAATGCTTAGAATGATCTTTTCAATTTACCTTTCACTCTTCATGTTGTTCTTCAAATTTGAATGACGTCAAATGAGTAGAAATTGATCATATAGACATTAAAACCTCACATTTAATTCTTAGTGCTTACACAACTATAAGCTCGGCTCAAATTAAGATTTTGACTCACTCAACTTCCATGGAGTTTCCTTTCTACTTGGAGACTACTATGAGCTCAATCAACACTATTACTTTTGACCTTTAATAGCTTTCCATCAACTAACATTTCACTCGACAACCATAGTGAAAATTTTCATCCTTGGCAGTAACATGAAAATTGACAAAACTTAAAGATTTCTTCTAGATTTTTAACAACACCTTTTATCTTTTGTCATGCAAATATAATCTATTCAAAACTAGTTCCTTGGAAATGGTGTATAGTATATATTTTAAATATTAGTCCCAACATACCTCTTGATTTCTTAATTGGAGGTGGTGTGATCACCTGACCCATTGGGTGAAGCGATCCCATATAAACTTGATGTGTTGCAATCTTCCTTTTTCTTCCATGTCTTGTTCACCTCATCTCTAACATTCTCAACATTTTCTTTTCCTTTGCCTTTGTTGAACTCACTGCTTGGTGTCTTTGACCTTGTTGGACAATTCCTACTTATGTGACCAGTCATCAAATAGCTAAAGCATGTGGTTTGACTCAACCATCTTTTGTAGTCACTTTTGAAATGTGTTCTTGTGAAATTTTCAGCAACATGTCCATATTATTGACAATAGTGACAACTATACCTAGTATTATAATACCAATTATAAGAGTTTTCATTGTGTTTTCACTTTGTCTGCTTTTTTGATGACCATTTAGGCTTGGATCTACACTCATATTCTTTATGTCCATACTTCTAATAGTTGTAGCACTATCCTTCAAATCTTTGTGTGATTATGGTCTTGGTTCTGCATTCATGTGTCTAATGCTCTTGTTTTTTGCATTTGTTACAATGACACATTAACTTCTGATTATGAATCTCATTTGTGGTCTTTCTCATGGAAACATTAGTAGTATGACCTATCTTACCACAATTATGACAAGTAGGTTTTGAGTTCTTACCTTTGTTACTTCTTTCTTCACCACTTTTGGATGATTCTCCTTCTTCAATACTAGTGTAACCTAATCCAAAAGTGTCACTATTGGATCTAGGGGGTCTCATCAATTGTTCAAAGTACTTGATGGCTTCACTAGGTTTATTGAAACTTTCAGCAAACTCTTTTTCTCTTTTCGGATCATTTCTTAGTTGTTCATTCTACAAATTCAGTGTTGTGATCTCAATATCCTTTGTATTCAGTTCATGATTTGCAATTATCATTTGACTCAATGTTTCCAATTCCATGTTAGAAATCCTACTTTCCTCTAATGTTTTCTCTTCTAGTCTATTTGTCAAAGTCCTTTTTTCATCTTCAATCATGACTTTTTCCTCCTCAACTTTCTTTTTCTACTCAATCACCTCAAATAGTAATACTGATTGGATTTGTTCTCTCTTGAGAGTTTTGACCTCTTCAATTAAGGTTCCATTCTTTTCCATAATATCTGCAACTATTACATCAAATTCATTTGTGTTTCCATCTACAAATAATTTAGTAGTGTTAATCTCTTGGTATTGTGTGTTATTCTCTTCAATAGATATTTCCTTCCTTCTTTTTAATGATCACTTTAACTCATCTCTTGCTTCTTTCAGTTGATGTAGGGAAAGTTGTATTTTAATCTTCTAGTTCTCGATAGTCTTTCCCAATAGACTCCCATTTCCAAGATCTTTCCTTAAAGATACAAAGCTTTACTTTTTAGAGAACTAAGCTTTGATACCAATTATTGGAAATACAATAGGGAAGTAAACTCTAAGTGGGGGAGGGGAGGTTGTGGTGGTGGTGTTGAATCAACACTTAAAGCATTCAACCTCAAAAACCATTCACCACACATCCATCTTACAATCTATGCATATAAATTGAAATACCAAATTAAGCATACACATCCATAGCATGCAAGTAAAATATTCAACACATGTATCACACAAGATATTTGGTTACCTAGAAACCCTCCAAGTACAAGGTAAAAATAGGGTGGGGATGACATCCACAAATTTTCACTACTACAGTAATAAAGTGTATCCAATAAAGGTTACAATGTTTTGATCATGACACACGATATACCCTATGAAAGGTCTACCATATTTTAAAGGCTTACAAGATTTTTAGATCTTACCTTGTTAAAGGATTTTAACACCCTGTTAGAAGTGTGTGTGGTAAAAGGATTTTTACTTACAATGATGTAAGAACCTTGATAAAGGATTTACAACAACCTATTAGGACTACTCCGTTAAGAGATTTAATTGATTCACCCTTTAAAATATCTTAGCAATGATCCTTCAGTTAGCACTATGTTTCTTGATGCTAGATCACCTCTATACTGATGTGTAGTTGATCCTTCCTAGTCAGATGTATCTCTATTGTCTTCTAATTCCTTTCCTCTATTCTCCTTAAATTGATTCTACAATGTAACTCAAATCATAACACCATAATCACCATAAATGCTCTATTTGTGCATGCAAACTCACTTCAATTCTCCTTAAGCATTCATAAAATGTTTAGGATTTTTCCTCCTTAAGAAGACCTAGGTGACTTAGGGTTAGGTATGAATCAACAGTGGTGATTCACCCATATTTTCACTTAATCTTCTCCTTTTTCTGATTGGATGCATGTAATGCATAGAGATTGACAATTAAGATTCATCCTTATCATCAAAGATCATAAAACAATCCTTAAGTTATCCCAAAAATGATTTACATAAAAGTTTTTTCTATTACGAATATCTATGTCAAAACTGTGTAACTTGGCACTTGAAGTCCCTAATGTTTGGCATCAACTATAACTTCAATGTTTTAAGTTGACCTCTAAATGACTCAACATCCACTGATCACTTGGCATTTGAATAGCTCAGAACATACTATTTTCTCAACACTTGAGTGATTTTACACTTACTAGTGACTCAGCTCATACTATATCTGTCACTTAGCATATACTATTTGACAATTTATACTTGACATCTAGTACTTGTTTGACATGAACTAAGTAAATGACTTAATTATGTTGCCACTTGTATGTAAAAACCAATCTAAGATTAACACATTTCTCCCATAGAAACCAATCATTACATATTGATATGATGAGAGAGATGGATCTACTGCTCCAAATGAAAGAATTAGTATATGAAGTTCATTGGCTATATGTGAAACAATATGAGCAATAATAGAAGATTGTAGCCCTACTGGTGCAATATTGTTTATTTTCATCAATATTTTAACACCTAACTTTGAATTTCAGATGGTTCTATCGAGTATCTAATTTGGTCTTTATCCATTACAAATGTCTTTTCTAACAATGTATTCTTCATCTTATGATGAAGTATAGATGCCTCCTTTGGTCACCACTTTGATATTGTCAATTGCATCGTTGGCAACAAGGAGCTTGCATAAATCTTTGAGTGTACCAAGTACAATTAGTCAAACCTTGTTTTGCTATTTTTTTATGTGCTAATCATGCATTGTTTTTTTTGTTGCATAGATTTTATACTCATGGACCTATTTTTCTATACTAATAGATATACCTATAGTTAATAGAACAATAGAGACCACTACTAGTGAAGGTGAACCATTTCCTAGAGCAACTTGTATGACTAGCACTAGTTCATTTGTGGGGACATTGTTGCTGAACAAGAAAACTATGTTTCCATTAAAATTATCAAAGCTTCTAGCTGCTTTAAAATTGTTATTATTTATAGTATAATTGTATTTTACTTATACATAACTTATTTTGGACTAATAATCCCATGATGTTTTTGTAGGAAATGTTTTTTTTTATGATCATATTTTTTAAATGACATTGAAGCTATTTGGACCCACCATACATAAAAGGTACGTAGTTTTGTATCATTACTACAATATTTTTCTTTTCTTCCATTTTTTGTACTATATTAAAGTTATTGATCTAAATAATTATTTTTTTATAAAGGTGGAATGAACAAGGTCCTAAATTAAAAAATCAACTCATTACATCTTTTGAGGACATCTTTGGAAAAAACATTTTTGATAGTGCCCTACTTCTCAAAAGAGCATCCAAACATATAAAGACTATGAGGGACCAATATAGAAGGGGTCTAAAGGATAACCCAAAGTACTAGTGTCTTCCTATGATTCCACCAATGCAGTGGAAATAATAGAGGATGCAAAAGAGAAAAGGCTACATGGTAAAGGAATTGAACTAGAAAAGGAAAAATAAGGTGTGTCATGATAGTATTAAGTAGAATGTAATCATGCACTAATTAGTTCTTCTTAAATATATAATCTTACATGTTTCAAACTTTTCATAGACTGTAGGACACATCAAAAGATGTAGAAGAGAGACTACAAAAGGTTGGCCAACACAAACTTGGCTCTGGTGGCTATATGAATCTTCACTCTCAACTTGTAAATAGCAGCAATAGAATTTCATATAATTCCTTTTTATATAATGTTGCAAACAATTTTGTTTAATCAAATCATACATACAAAACTGATGATATTAACCAAAAAATATAGGGCACAGAATTCAATATAGATTTCATGGATGAAGATAAAAAAATTCCTTCAAGGAAGGCTATAAAGTCATGGCTACATGCTTATGCCAAGAATCAAAAAGCCATACCCAAGAATCTGGTGCACCAAATAAGACACACGTAAATTAGTCAAATGAAAATTAAATCAAATTGAATAGTTGAAAATTTTCTTTTTTGGTGTTAGTTTCCAACATAAATTTATTGCATAACAATGCACATAACATTTCACTATAGCCTTCAAATCCTATCATAGAACCTATGTGTGATGAAGGTCGTGATGTGTATCATAGTGGTAGAGGTATTAATTGCTATTGGAAATTAATTATGCAATAATGAATAGAATTTAACATCTTTAATTGAAATTTGATATGTAACCTTTTTTTGAATATTTTAGAGCATGTTGAACATCATGGTGAATGAGTGGATCATGTTTGAAGGGTTAAACATGTTGAGATGGTAGTGGATCAAAAATTTAGTGTACATGATGTGGCATTTTCAAGCAAGAAAAATGCATGTTATGTTTTATTTGCTAAACCAAATCACTGAGGGTCTTATTGCAGAGGTAACTAGCCTTTCTCAGGATGGCTTGAATTTCTACAAGGACAAGAAGATGTTCGCCAATGTTGTCAATGACTTTGTAAAGGATGATAAGGAGAAAAGAAAACTGGTCAAGATTGACACCTTCTACGACATTGAGTCCATCAAAAAGTTCTGGAGGTATGTTCTCAGGATTATCATTGAATATGTCACTCTTGACCCCAAGTTTGATAGAATCAGGACTCATCATTTTGTTCTGTTAAATCATTTTAGACACAAAGTGAAAATTTCTCTTCCATTTTACATTTTCACCTCCATGGCCAAGAATATACAGGGGTTCAAGAAATACGCTGTTAAAAACCCTACCCTCCATGAGGGTCTTCTGCTTTTGGTTTATGAGTTCTTGAAAACCATCACTATTGGTAAAACCATTATGGTTTCGGGAAATGCTTTAGAGGACACTGCCAGTTTTGATTCTAGGGATGAGCTTGGAGTGAAATCAGAGAAAATTGACATCCCATGCAAAGTTACCCCTACTACCTGTGATCCCCGCATCCCTATTTGGAAGAGCCCCAGATGTCTTCCCCCAATCCCCCCCTCTCCTCATCTCAGGGAGGTGAAAGAGGCCAATGATGATGAAGTGGAGTTTGATACAGAGTCTGAGGAGGAGGATTCAGAGATGGGGAAGGACAATGAGATGGAAGAAGATAAGGGGAGAGAAAATGACAAGGAGGCGGTGATCGCTATGGACCCCAAGGATAACCCCAAGGAAAGAAAAGTAAACCAGGTCCTACCCCAGGAATATCCCAGCGACCTTGTTGACATGCCCCCCAGCCCCACCCAACCTAATTTGCCTCAGGAGGTTCCCATTTCGCCCCTGGAGGAGATGATTGAAATCATGGTTGAGAATGGGGGGCAAGTTATCAAAAAGAATAAGAGGAGGGCCTGGAGGAACTTCTATGGGGACAAAGTTAGTTTGGGTATTGTTAGAGAACCTGCCAAAATCTAGGTGCTGGAGGACCTTGACAAAAGCACCTAGTACGACAAGCTCATTGACCCTGCTCTTTTGGTTCTCTCCGACAATGTGCATGAAACTGGCTTCAACTTCTTGAACAATGCAAAGAATAGTCTGATTGACAACTTTCAGTCCATCAAGTGGCTTTTTTAGGAAATTTAGGCTCTGAAGGATAGGAGAAACCAACCCAACAACTAGGGAACTGACATGGGCCAGGATGCCAGAGGAAGAAATGACCAGGTGGGTAGCTAGGAGAAAGACAGAGGTCAGGTCTCCAGAGACCATCATGATGACAGGCTCACCCAACTTGAGCAGAAGGTCCAAAGGATGGATTCTATCCACCAAATAATCACCAAACAAATAGTGGAAACCCTTCACACCTTGAATGAGAACATTGTCAATCTAGGGGACTATCTAACTACTACTGGCCTTGAAAGGGATGCAGAGCAGAACACAGAGCAAAGATTCAACTGGGATGTTCTTCTGAAAGAGGCTGGTGACCAGGTGAATCAGGGGAACCAGATGAACACTCCTACCATGATTCAGGAGGGTGAGGCCAGTCAGAAGGACAATGATGCTGCAAAAATCTTGCAGGCCATGGACACAGATGACCACTAGCCTGCTCGCCTATCCCTTCCTCTCTAGCCTTTGGTCACTGGCTTCGGGCTTTATTTTGTCTCTGGCCGTTTGAGGCAATTTTTTGTTCTTTTAGACTATTTTATTTAGCTCTTTTCGTTGTAAAACTTTGGGTTTTAGCATCCCTGTAAAACCTATTTTACCTAATCAAAAACAATAAATTAAAAAAGAAAAAGAGTATGCCAATTTAACCCATTTACTTGTTATTGCAATAGAGCAACCTTTAGTCCAGTAGCCTCATGCTCCTCAAAATAGGAGGAGGCATCATAATTTGACATTAGATGTGCCACAAGAGGAGGAGAATGAGGAAGATATTGATGCTCCTATTAGCCTTTACCTTAAGAAAGCCAAGAAAATCAAAAAGAAGAAATGATTTTTTTTAAATGCTCTTTGATAAACCTTGTTGGATACTAAAAAAATGTTATTTTAAGTAATTATCTATGAATGTTGCATATTAATATTGATTTTTATGCCATGTTAATGAATATTGTTATGTGTTATTGAAGTCTTGATTAGTATCTCATATCAATGAATCTTATATCATATTAATGAATGTTATGTGATTGTGTTGATTGAATTTTATAGTTCATAAATGGATGAATGAATGAATGAACTATGTAATTAGATGTTAATGGGGAATTTGTATTAATGTTAAGGGGAGGGGAGGTGAGGCCAAATGAGCTTCCACCTTCATGTGGTTGGCCTTGTTAAGTAGAGAATATTAAAGTATTCTCAAAACCAAGTGAAACAATCAATCTCATTCATTGTAGGTCTAGAACGATGGGATGATTCTCTTTGGTATAGGTATGAATCTCTAGAGTAAGATTAGTTACTTAATCTTCTAGCTTCAATAACTTTACCACTTGCCTCATTTTGGGTCTTGCAGTCAGATCTAGATGGAAGCGCCACAACCCTATCCCTACCAATTGTTCTATTTCATCCTTCTCAAACTCCAAGTTTAACTTTATATCTATAGTATTCAAAACTTTTCCTTGACCATAGGTCTACTTCTCTCTTTCCAAATGCTTAAGTGGATTATAATTCTATCTATAACTTCCTATCTTTCCTTCTTTAAGATAGTCTAAGTAGTTTCCAAAAGAAAACTAGAACTCAAAATGTAACCTATTCTAGTGATTCCATATTTACCTCTTGCAAATTTTGAAATGAAACTTTGCTGAATCTAGAAAACTAATGAATTCTACAATATAACATATGCAAATTTTCATTTTCTTTCCCTCCTTATCTCTAATTTTTTAAGAGACTTTCTTATTGTTGTCCAAATTGGCCCTTCCTTAAAAAAATCCCCCCTGCCTGCCCTTTAGATATTTGACTACACCTTATGATAGATTATTTCTCTTTTAGGATGAGTTCACTACAATTTTGGGAGGTAAGCATTACCTTAGATGAAGAGAAATCACTGCTAACAAGAGAAGTCACTATTGATTAATAGAGTTAAAACATATTTTTTTTATGTTAAAAAGAATTCATGTGGCCTTAATATAGACAACCAATACCTTGATGATGTGTGTCCCTATGAAGGCTGACTTGACCTATTTAAGCCAGTAAGAACATTTTATTTAATTATTTTATTCCTCCTATAGAAAGATCAACTTGTTTTTATAGTAAACTAAAGGCATGTTTTTATCTTTTGATCTCTCAAAGCATCTCCCTTTTCTTCCTTGGTCCTCTTCTTCATGGGGTAGAATTTGAACATGAGGGAGCATTGATTCATCTCACCATCCCTCAAGGAATTATCTTGATTTTTCTCTAAACTTCAATTCTATTCTTCAAATATTTTTCATCTTCCTTGTTTTATGTGAATTATGAGATCATTGATTATCTCCTTCCTTTTCCTCACTACTTTGAGAGACAAAAAAATTTCTACATTTTCTTAGAATTTTTGGATGATAGCTTTTGCATGTGAGCTTTGGTATGCTTTCATGTGGATTCTTTATCACAACATGGCATGGAAGTTTGTTGGGTATAATACATACCCAGAGAGGCTTGTAGAGAGGTAGAAATAAGTATTGTTCATTCAGACATTTGTTTCATCATCATAAAAAGTGGAGGTCTTATTTGTTCATTTCTCTATGTGTAAAGGTCTTAAATGTTTATTCCTCTTTGAAACAATACAAAAACTTGGGTGTTGTGTTATGCTTTTATCTTGTAGATATACTAGATAATCTATTTCCAAGCTTCCTGATGTGGATGTTATCATCACTACACTAGATTCATTCAAGGAGTAAACATTGAAAACTGCCAATACAATTCTTTATGTTCTTGCACTTGATTATCTAGTAGAAAAAATGTCTTGTTATATCTTAGATGATGGTGCATCTCCCACCATTTTATACTCTTTTGTAGAAACTTTGAGCTTTTCCAAAAAATAGGTACCATTCTGCAAAGAGTTTAAAATAAAGAATAGGGCATCCTTTATGCATTTCTCCAAAGAAAATGAGTCATCTGATCTTGATTTTGTCTGAGGATGGAAAGATATGAAGGTGACGATGATGTGATTAAAATACAAAAATTAATAGTTCCAGCATTATTAAATCATCATGCCTCCTTAACATTGTTAAATGATATCTAATAGGATGAGTATGAAGGTTTCAAGAAAAGGATAAGCAAAACATTGGAAGAAAAAAAAAATTCCACCTTATTTTACTTCGCATCACAATGTTGATGTTTTTGCATATAGAAGCTTGGATATTAGAAACCATACAAGTATAGTACAGGTAATAGGGAGAGTATGAATTTAAAATGATTATTTATTATGTTTTTGCATTATAAACTGTAAACATGATAGTCAGAGCTTCTTTAAAGGATGAATAACTCACACTATTAATTCTTTATATGTACATGTTATTCATGAAAAAAAAATGGTTCATGACAAGAAAGTTGATGCTCTACCCCATTTGATATATGTTGCTAGAGAGAAATGCCCCAAGGTCAGCCATCATTATAAGGTTGGTGCCATGAATGTCATGGTTAGTAGATTTTTATTATTTATCTTTCTAGAACTTATTTACAAAGTTCTTGGTATAAATTATGATTGAAGAAGTTTTTGAATAATTATTTGGAAATTTTAATAGTAATGTCAATTATGAAGAATAACATGAAATATATAATATTGTACTATCAACTATTATAGTTTTTGATGGTATATAATATATATTGTTTTTTAACATGATTTTTACTAATCTAATGTGGTGTTGGGTTTTCAGGCAAGAGACTTAGCATTGATGACAAATGCTCCTTTCACACTAAATTTGGATAGTGATATGCATGTCAGTAATTGCATAGCTATACAACATGCTCTATATTTTTTCCTTGAATGTAAATTAGAGAAAGAATCCAATTTTTTTCAATTCCCTCAAGTTTTCCATGGAAGTCTCAAGGATGATCCCTTTGGAAACTAGTTAAAAATACTCATACAAGTAAGAAATAATTTACTATGTTTTACGAACTGATTATTCAAGATCTCTATAGCATTTTTTGTTGAGTTATTAAATGGTTATAGATGTAACAATGGTGATGTTGGGTGTATGTAGACTATTGGGAAGGGATCAAATGCACTCCAAGATGCTCTTTATGGAGGAACCAATTGTTTTCATAGAAGAAAAGGCTTATATGGGTTGCCACCTGAGATTGATCAACACCATAAGAAAGGAAGTGAAAGGCAAAGAAAGGGTAATAGAAAATCATCTATAGCATTTATGCTAACTCAATTTTGACTAGTTGCAGGTGGGATGGTTGCAAGTGATTTGATAGTTTTTGATTAATTAGGAAATAGTACTGATGTGAAGGAATGAATTGATGGTGGAATTGTCACCATGGATCCTTTTTGTATGAATATTACCAAAATTGTTTTGTCATTCAATACAATTTCATGGGAATGATGTTACATGAAATTTAATAACTGCAAAACCTTCATCACATTAGCCATTACTATTACTTCATTGAAGAGTTAACCATTTGAAGTGATTTAACTATATCATTTGTGAGTTATCACCACATTATTTGATCATTCACATGTGAAGGAGCATACTCCAACTCAAAAAATTGTCACATCGTAACCCTGCATTGATAGAAGTGTTATTTTCTATTCAACTTATCCTTTTGATCACCCAATCATGAGTCCCATGCTTTAAGGGTAGAGTTATGATTGCATAATCATGGCACCCAAAAATTAAACTTTAAGTGAATCAATGAATGCATGAGTAGCTTTTTTTTTCACTGTCATTGCCTTGTACATGTCACACTTTTCTACTTTTTACAAGTCAAGTTAACTAAAGCAGTTAAGGTGCAAATATTGTAACCCTCATTTAACAAAACATTGGTGGGTTCATACGAAATGTTGGGTTTAGCTTTATTGTTATATCTTTAGGGATGGATGGCGTAACTCACCTAGATATTATGGTTAGAAATCATGTAAGCACTAGTCACACTAATTCTACCAAACATTTAGTAGATGTTGTGAAACCTTGTCTTGATTTCTTTGTATATTTCTTCAATGCCTCAGCGTACTCAAACCATCAAATAAGCATTGGAATCTATCATTAAAAAAAAAATTAACTATTAATGAGATTTCTTTTGATTAGGTGCGTCAAAAACCTCAATTGATAGAAAAAAAATTTCTTCGTTCGATGCTTCATTTACTCCTATAGTTACAGTGATTAGGCTTCATGAGTTAGGATACCTATAGTGATCGCAATATGGTCAAAAGAGATTTTGGGTACTATATCACTATAGAATATAGAAGACTCTTCTATCACTATATAGAGAAGGGCTCATCTTGATACAACTATGAGAGATGAGGAAAGTATATTGCTATGACATATACTGATCATTTTTATCGCTATTCAAAGAAACTACAAAAATAATACAGCGATGAGTGATAAAGAAGGCTTATTGCTATAAGATATAGCCATCATTGATAGAAATGTTGTTTCTTCATTTGATGTTTCATATAATGTTATAGTTATAGTGATTAGGCTTCATGAGTCGAGATATACTATAGCAATTGCAGTATGGTCAAAAGACATTTTGGGTAGTATATCACTATAGAATATAGTGAGCTCTTCTATAGCCATACGGAGAAGGCCTAATATTGACATAGTGATGAGTGATGAGGAAAGTAAATTTCTTTGACATATAGCAATCCATTTTATCGCTATGCGAAGAAACTACAAAAATAATATAGTGATGAGCAATAAAGGAGGCTTATTACTATAACATATAGAGATCATTGATAGAAATGTTGTTTCTTCATTCGATGTTTCATTTACTACTATAGTTATAGCGATTAGGCTTCATTAATTTGGATACACTATAGTGATCACAATATGTTCAAAAGTGATTTTGGGTACTATATCGCTATAGAATATAGCGTACTCTTCTATCTCTATATGGAGAAGGCCTAATATTGATATAGTGATGAGAGATGAGGAAAGTATATCACTAGGACATATAGCGATCCCTTTTATATATGTGTGAAGAAACTACAAAAACAATATAGCAATGAGCGATAAAGGAGGCTTATTACTATAGCATATAGTGATCATCAATAGAAATGTTGTTTCTTATTTTGATGTTTCATATACCACTATAGTTACAACAATTAGGCTTCATGAGTCAGGATACACTATAGCGAGCACACTATGGTTAAAAGAGATTTTGGGTACTACATTGCAATAGAATATAGCGAACTCTTCTATCTCTATACAAAGAAGGCCCAATCTTGACATAGTGATGAATGATGAGGAAAGTATATTGCTATGACACATAGCAATCCCTTTTATTGTTATGCAAAGAAACTACAAAAATAATAGAGTGATGAGTGATAAATTAGGCTTATCGCTATAACAAATAGAGATCATCGATAGAAATGTTGTTTCTTCATTTGATGTTTCATATACCACTATTTTTACAGCAATTGGGCTTCATGAGTTAGGACAGACTATAGTGATTGCAGTATGGTCAAAAGAGATTTTGGGTACTATATCACTATAGAATATAGAAAACTCTTCTATCGCTATACATAGAAGGCCTAATCTTGACATAGTAATGAGAAATGAGGAAAGTATATCACTATGACATATAGTGATCCCTTTTATCACTATGTGAAGAAACCACAAAAACAATATAGCAATGAGCAATAAAGGAGGCTTATCACTATAACATATAGAAATCATCGATAGAAATTTTATTTCTTCATTTGATGTTTCATAGATTGCTATAATTATAGCGATTAGGCTTCATGAGTTGGGATACACTATAGCAATCATAGTATGGTCAGAAGAGACTTTGGGTACTATATCGCTATAGAATATAGCGAACTCTTCTACTACTATACGGAGAAGGCCCAATCTTGACATAGTGATAAGTGATGAGGAAAGTATATCAATATGACATATAGTGATCCCTTTTATCACTATGTGAAGAAAATAAATAAAAAATATAGCGATGAGTGATAAAGGAAGCATATCACTATAACATATAGCGATCATTGATAGAAATGTTGTTTCTTCATTTGATGTTTCATATACCACTATAGTTACAATGATTAGGATTCATGATCAAGATACCCTATAGTGATTAGAGTAGGTCAAAAGATACTTTGGGTACTATGTCACTATATAATATAGCAAAATCTTCTATCGCTATACAAAGAAGGCCTAATCTTGACATAGTGATTAGCAATGAAGAAAGTGTATCACTATGACGTATAGATATCTCTTTTATCACTATGCAAAGATATTGCAAAAGAAATATAGTGATGAGAAATAAAGGAGACTTATTGCTATAACATATAACGATCATCGATAGAAATGTTGTTTCTTCATTTGATGTTTCATATACTACTATAGTTACAACAATTCGAAAATGATAAGTCAACCTAACAATAATATAATAGTAGGGCATTTAGATTTGTTTCATTATGTCCATCAAAAGTGAACCCTCCTTTATCTTGTTGCCACTCAATAATATTCAAAAGGATCTCTGGGTTCACATGAACAAGGATTCATGAGTTGGGATACACTATAGCGATCGCAGTATGGTCAAAAGATATTTTGGGTACTATAGCACTATAGAATATAGTGAACTCTTCTATCACTATATGGAGAAGGCCCAATCTTGACATGGAAATGAGTGATGAGAAAATTATATCACTATGACATGTAGTAAACCCTTTTATCACTATGCAAAGAAATTGCAAAAACAATATAGTGATGAGTGATAAAGGAGGCTTATTTCTATAATATATAGTGATCATCAATAGAAATGTTGTTTCTTCATTTGATGTTTCATATATATCACTATAGTTACAGTGATTAGGCTTCATGAGTCAGGATACACTATAGCGATCGCAGTATGGTCAAAAGACATTTTGGGTACTATATCACTATAGAATATAATGAACTCTTTTATCACTATATGGAGAAAGCCTCATCTTGACATCATGATGAGCGATAAGGAAATCATATTGCTATGACATATAGTAATCCCTTTTATTGCTATCCAATGAAAAAACAAAAATAATATGGCAATGAGTGATAAAGGAGGCTTACTGCTATAACATATAGTGATCGTCGATAGAAAATTATTTTTTTGTTTGATGTTTCATATACTGCTATAGTTATAATGATTAGGCTTCATGAGTGAGGATACACTATAGTGATCATAGGATGGTCAAAAGAGATTTTGGGTACTATATCACTATAGAATATAGAAAATTCTTCTATCACTATACAGAGAAGGCCTAATATTCACATAGTGATGAGTAATGAGGAAAGTATATATCTATGACATATAGTGATCCCTTTATCACTATGTGAAGAAACTACAACAATAATATAGCAATGAGTGATAAAAGAGGCTTATTGCTATAACATATAGTGATCATCAAAAAATGTAAAACAACTATAATCATTATAGCAATGAGTGATAGAGATGTTCCATCACTAGAATTCATCAATCAGGATGTCATCATGGGTTTGGCATCCTAGTTGATCGAGGGTCAGCATTAGTTGAAATTTTAACCAAAGCATCAACTAGGATGTCATCATGAATTTGGCATCCTGATCGATTGAGGGCCAAAATTGGTCAAAATTTTGACCACTTTTGGTTGAAATTTTGACCAAAGCATTAACCAAGATGCCATCATCAGTTTTGCATTCTTGTTGATGCTTTGGTCAAACTCTCAATGAAACTTGGTCAAAATTTTGACCAATGGTCTCATTAACAAGGGAGCCCATTTTTGACAAAATGCATCATTGTAATTTTGACACTGACAAGAATCGGTCAAACTTTTGACAACAAAAATAGTGACAAAACAATTTGACCAACATTAATCAATAATTCAACCAATTTTTGTCAAAAAAATGAGTCAAAATGTACTAGTGCGATAAGGTCATTGGACATGTAGATGACTTTGTTGAGTCAATGAAGGAGGTTCATGATTAGGTAAAACAAACATTAATAGAGGGCAATCAAAATTGAAAGAAAGGAAAGATGAGGGAAGAAGAGAATCACAGTTTCAAATAGCAGAGTTGGTAATGGTGTTCTTAAATAAGTCTAGGTTGAAAAAGGGAATTCCAACTAAGCTTCAAATGAAGAGGATTGGACCATGTAAAGTATTGGAGAAGTATTTTTTCAATGCCTATAAAAATGATCTACCAAAGGCCATGTCAATCTCACCCATCTTTAATGTTCATGACTTGATCCCATATAGGGGACAAGATAATGATGAGGTATAGTATTAGCCAAGGCTAAACAAGGATTTGGTAGAACTACAAGTACCTGACAAGATGCATCCTCAAGATGAGGAGATTTTGGACTCTAGAGCTAAGAAAAGCACTAGGAACAAGGTCTACAAGGAGCATCTAATCAAATGGAAGGACACTGCTCAAGCTAAAGCAACATGGATTGCAAATAGTAACTTCAAGAAGCATGGACTTCCTCTTACCATCGGCAACTTAGTCTTTTCCTTACAACGGAGTATGCTGAAAGAGCACCTAAGGGGAAAGGAAAACCCTAATAGGAATTTTGGATTGAAAATGGCCTAACCAACCGTTGACCAAATAAGGACTAGTTATAAAGTCCCAAGGTATGCTGGGGGATGTGTCAGAAGTTTGAGTGCAAGAGTTGATCATGTTTATGTGTTAAGAACTACTTAGTGCTACAATGTCCTAATAGAGTCAACTATGGTCAAAGTTGAAAATTTTCTCAAAAATGAGGATTAATTGTTTAAATGTGGTCCTTATGTGTTTTTGGGTTGAACTGCATGGGTTGGAGTCAAACTTGACAAGTTGGGAATGACACAATCGTTTTTATAAAAATTATCAAAGTTTCTCATGACAACTTTTCCTAAAAGTTGGAGGGAGTATTTATTAGGTCTGAGGCTTGACCTTAGGGTTGGGATAGGTGGATCAAAAATATCAAATCCCATCCACATCCTAAACTAAGGGGAGGGCTTTTTATATATGGACTGAAACCAAAAACAACACTAACTGTAATGATAGTTTTGGGTTTTTGTGCTTCTTTTATAATTTAATGGATTGAAAGGAAAATTGTTTCTATTGGATAAGTTACTATGGATATTTTGAACTATATTTTCATGTTTTTTTTAAATTTTTGAAACCATCTATTGTTATTTTGTAAATATTTTTAATTTCCTAGTTTTGTTGCCTTCTATATATCAGCTTGTGATAAAATATCTACATCTTGAGTTCTAGCCATGGGATCTTGATGGCCCCATGGAACCAATAAGTAGACTCTATAATAATTTAAATATGGAAGAAAGAGTTCATAGGAGTTAGTTTGCTAATTTTTCAAGAAAGACCTAGGCAAGCCTGAAGTTGATTGGCTAGGAACTAGCATGCTTGCAGGAGAGTTTGAATGTGTTTGCTCAATTAGTATGAGTAGAAATAGATTGGAGAAATGAAGAGAGAAGAGTAATGGGTCCATAGGTAAGAGGAGAAGGTATGAGAAGAAGTTCCAAGAAAACCAAGAAGATATTGTCAACAACACCATCATGTAAAATTTCTCAGTTCTTGTTGACATGTTTGGTTTTATCCTTGTTGGAAGTGGAACCTTGTTTTCTGTCTCTTTGAAGAGTGAGCTCACCTTTCTTGACCATAAATTCTTTGATACGAATAGCCTATGTAATCATGTCTTCAAAGGTATGTGGACCTTGTAGTTGGACTCTATACTCGAAATCAAGTAAGAGGTTATTAGTGAAAATGTCAAGCTTCTCCGTTTCTGGGATTTTACGGGAATACTTAGTGTATAGTTTTCTCCATCATTGGAGGAAAGTGAGAAAAGGCTCACCAACCTTCTATTTAAGGTTGCATAGATCTCGAATATTGACAGGGTGTTGAATATTATGAGAATATTGCAAAACAAATGAATTGGCAATTTTGTCAAACGTCTTGATACCAGGAGGTAAATGTGAGAACCACTCCAAAGCCTGACCACCTAGGCTTCTAGGGAATAAATGCATGAGGTACATTTGATTGTGTATAAACTCCATAGACAAAGCACCAAATTCCTACAAGTAATCTTGGGGATCAGTAGTACCAAAGTACTTGTCATATTTGGGTAGTTCTATGCCTCGTGGGAAAGGCGGCATGTTTATGCTTTTGTCAAATGGAAATGAACAAAGAGCGTCCAATGTGTATGTCTTTGTGGGTTTCTCTTTCTCATGCATCATCTGAGCCAACTGGTCTTGCATAATTTTCAATTGTTTTTGGAGTTTGGAGGTCTCAATTTCTTCTTTAGTTTTGACAATGGTTTGTACATTGAAATGAGAAGGTAACTTTGCTCCCTCTTGGGCAAGTTTGAGAAATTATTTTTCTTTCTCTTCATTGATTAGGATTCCCATGACCTTCTGAAAGTTTTTGTCTCTTTGACATTTTGTTATATGTTCAGGGAGGATTTCCACCTCTTCCTATTCCTCATCAATGTCATATTCTTTCTCTTTCTCTTTGTCATCCCTAGGTGGTTCTTGATATCGACTATCACTACCATGTTTAGGTTCACGATTAGTCATTATAGGAACGTGTTCAATTTCAGTGTTTTGTGTTTCAAAACGATCTCTGGAGAAAGGATCATACATTGTGTTTGGGAATGCAGGACCTCTACTTTGAAGATTTTAGACAGTTTTGGAGAGATTGTTGATTCATTTCAGTAACTAGGCAGATAATCAAGCACGTAGAACAACAAGCAGGTGATTTCAAGCACGTCTGAAAATAATGAGCAAGGGCAAAAGCAACCTTGCGCATGAACAATCAAGTCACTTAGTTTGTGCTAATCCCTAGGAGAGCTATTTGTGTATGTTTTCAAAGAGTTTTTCAATCATTGCACACATTCCTAGAAAGTGAAAATTTTGGCCTCTCTAAGGTTTTTAGTAATGTTTTGACTTTACAACTTTTATGACTCACAGGGGTGACCTCCAATCCTAACGCACCGAGGTTTCAACACAGTCCAAGAACTTAATCTTCAAGAGTTGCTGGGTAGATCTGGAAACCCACAATGAACCACACCCGTGGAGATTTCTTCCACAAGGACATTTATATAGCGGTTGTCACTACCATGTCAAAAATGGCTATTACTGCTTGAGGTTTCGTCAACGCAGTTTGTCCTGTAGAGGAATTGTCTGCTACAGTTAACCCTCTCTAAAGGTGACCGACTCACAATAGTGTACCACAAGGGGACTTAGCTTCCAGATTCAAGGTCTTGACACCTTTTCACTTTTAGCCCAATCAAAGTAGACAGATTAATTCGACATGCTAAATTAAGAGTATCTCTTAAAGATCTATGATATCAACTCCCAGTGATCTATCAACCTCTCTGAAGAAAGGATGCCTCAATCAACAAGTTGAAGATTCATTTATCTGCGAGATGCTCAAAGTATCCTCCCCACCTACAAGGAATCCATCTTAGAGAGGAGTTTCACTAGGAACCCAGTCCCTCAAGATCCACAAATAGTGTTCATGGGGGCCTAATTACTATGTGTGTACAAATGTTAATTCCCGAAAGCAAATCTATCCAAAAGCAATCAAAAAGCACAAGGTGGTACACTTAACACTTTAACTATTGTGAGGTGAGTCTAAAGATGTGGAACATTTAACCCCTCACACAAGCCAAAATGAGTCCACAACTCATAAACTAGTGAGTTCTAGAAAGCACAAAAAGGTTGCCTTGTGGAGCATTTAACGCTTCTTTCCTGTAGACCCCTCCCCTTTAACGTGGTGCTGATCTTGCAACCATAGGGTGGAACGAGGGGCCCGTGTATTAGCGAGTCCAATAACCCAAGATAGCTAATTAGATCTATCACTAGTAACTAAGCCTGCCAGATGAAACTAATAGAGATCACAACCTAGTATCAAATTATGCATGTGTTGTAAAATGAGAACATGGAAGGAAATACACTCAAGCTTGACACAAGAGATGTTCATTTTAGCTCCAAATGAATTGTTATTAGCTGAGAAAGGTTACCTAGTGATCCTCACAACGCACTTAGTAGATTTTACCTAATTTTTAACAATTCTTGTGTTGTTTTCGAAGCTAGCAAAAGCGAGATGCATTTTTCTTTTTCTTTTTTGCTTTCTTTTGCCATATTTGGATGGCCTTTCTTTCTTCCTTGCTATTTTCCAAAAAAAAATCTGCAATAAAAATTATTGATTAAAATTCCAAGATTTGTATCATGAGTTAATAATTTGTTTGATGAAAACAAATTAAAAAATTATTAAAAATAGAATTATGATCCAAAAAAATCTGAAATTTTCACTGTAGTCTACAAAAAGTGTCCCAAATTGGCAATAAAAATTTTAGATCAAAATGTTGAGATTTATCTGATAAATTAATTTTTTTATGGAAAACCATAAAAGAATTAATAAAAATATATTTTAAATCTAAAAAATCTGAATTTTTTATTAAAATATCTGGACATCATCCTAAACGTTAAGTAAAAATTTTAGATTTTAATTGAATTATTTGCTCTATAAATTAATTTTTCAATGAAACAACCATTAACGAATTACTAAAAATCCAATTTTGATCCAAAAATTTTGCAATTTTTACTGTACATGCCGGACATTGTCAAAAATCTATAAAAAAAAAAATCAAATTAAAAAGTGTTATTTTACTAGCTCAAATAATTTTCATATGACAAAACCATTAAAAATATATATAAAATAAAGCTTTAATCAAAAAAATCTGAAATTTTGCATGTGATTTTTCCCTATTGTTTAGAACCTTCAGTAAAAATTTCAGAATAAAATTAAATAACTTTTTTTAATTAATTAGAAGTAAGTTCTCCATTTAATTAAATAATTTCGTTTAATTAATTAAAATAGGCATATTTATTAAATTAAATAAATTTAAACCCATAGTACATTAGTCTTAAGATATAATATAATTTAATAAAATGAGATATGTTCTCATAATTACCTTTTTCATTTAATTAAATAATTCTATTTAATTAATTAGGAATGACTTCTCATTTAATTAAATAACTTTGTTTAATTAGTTAGAAGTAAGTTCTCCATTTAATTAAATAATTTCATTTAATTAATTAAAATAGGCCTATTTATTAAATTTAATAAATTTAATTCTATAATACATTAGCCTTAGGATATAATTTAATTTAATTAAAGTATAAATACTTATTAATTAAATTAAATATTAATCAATAGATTTAATGTAACTAATATGAGTAAATACTATAGGAATTAAATAATAAGCATAATGAATGCAGATTAGGGTTTTTTGCATCTAAAATTTAAGTCAAGTAGCGAGTAGCAGAATAAGAATTTGCCTAGTGAAATAGGACTTAGGATTGATCAGAAATAGACCAGAATTGGTATCATGGCAATGAGCCAATTTTGGTGTATTACATTTTGCCCCTCTTTGAATGAATGTGCGAGCAACGCGTTCAATTCAAAGAAAAATCAGAAAACGTGATTTGAAGATGAGATTGGTTCTGAAGGTGATGACACGAAGGCCAATTGATAAGCTTTTAAGGACTATCTCTAGAATAGAGCTTAATCCCAAGGAATCCAAGCAGAATGCCTAGATACTTAAAATTGATTCGAAGATGAGATTAGTTCTGAAGGTGATGACATGGAGACCAATTGATAAGCTTTTAAGGACTATCTCTAGAACAAAGCTTAATCCCAATGAATCCAAGTAGAATGCCTAGATACCTAAAATTGATAGCATATAAATGACTATCTCCAAAACGGAGCATAACCTTTAAGGATCCAGATAGAACGTCTAGATACCTGAAATTGAAAGCATTTAGAAGATTATCTCCAGAATGGAGCTTAACCTTCAAGGATCCAAATAGAACACCTAGATACCCAAGAGATTGAAAAAAAGATAACAAGGTCCAATCATGAGTCATAGAATCATCCCCAGAACGAGGCTTGATCCTCAGGAATCGGAGTTTAAACTGTCCTAATACCTGTCTATCGAACTCTGAGAAGAGTTTTTATCAGGTTGATCAATTGATGAAAAGATAAGATAGATGGCAAAGATGCCAAATAGAAGGGAACAAAATGTCCTGAGTGATGAGATGCCCCAAGTGATAAGGACATAAGATGGGAACAAGATGCCCCAAGCAATAGGTATTCAATGATGTAATCATCCTACCCCCTCGGGAGCAAAATCAAAAGATGACACACCAGAAATAGATGTGAAGCAATATAGCAATAGATACAGAAGAAATCTGAGATTCAACATAATGTAGAAGAGATCAGAACGATGTGAACAATAAAGAAGAGATCAGAACGATCAGAAAAAATATGAAGAGATTATAATAATCTGAAGAAATATGAAGAGATCATAATGATCTGAAGAAATATGAAGAGATCAGAATGATCTGAAGAAATATGAAGAGATCAGAACAAGCTAAAGAAATATGAAGAGATTGAAACGATCTGAAGAAATATGAAAAGATCAGAATGATCAGAAGAAATATAAAGAGATCAAAATGATCTGAAGAAATATGAAGAGATCAGAATGATCTAAAGAAATTTGAAGATATCAGAATGATTTAAAGAAATTTGGAGAGATCAGAATGATCTAAAGATATATGAAGAGATTAGAACGATCTGAAGAAATATGAAGAGATCAGAATGATCTCGAGGTCCAAAAGACAAAGTTTGTGTGGAAAAGATTCCAAGAATCGCAAAGTATTAGAAAAATTTGGATTGCACAAAAAAATTTAAAATGCATTTTTGAGCCACTTAAGTGTGTCAGATTTCGAATTCAATCTCAAAAAAAATGGGTTCAGAGAAACCAAAGTAGCCAAGAGGGTGATTAATCAATCATTTGTGCAGTTCGTGAATGAATTTGATTCTTTGAGGAGATCAGCAATCCCTCATCAGAGAAGGTGAAATTAGATTTGCAATTGAATCACATGCTTATGCAAGTGAAGTATGAAATGCAAGACTATGTTAAATGCAACCCTAGGTCCGGTTACCGAGCCTCGATATTTAATCATCACCAGATATAGAACAAAGCTCATAGGTCATACAATTCCCACTGACATTGCAATCATGGAAATATGAATATAACATACATTATTGGTTTGTCAAGATTAAATGTAAGCATTCAAGGCACAAGAAGCCAGAATGATCAGAACATTTGTCCCTTTTAATGTAGCAAGTTAACATAAACATCAAAGCATGGATGCTAGGATGACCTAAATGTTGCTTGCAGAACAAACACACCAAACACATGGGAGATCCATCTTATGCTAAGTACTCAGTATTTATACTATCTGCAACGGCCCTTGCATATGTAACCTAAGACAGAAGTGTGCTAGATATACTCGTAGTGACCCGTACGTTCACTTAATAGGACGAGTATCAGTATGTACTATAGCATGAAGAGTTCACTCCAACAAACAAGGAGAAGAACCAATGTCATTGATGTATCTATATAAAAGGAGTCGAGGTACACACGGCCATCCAATACAATATGGAGGCTCTTAAAGTGGACACTTCTTTTATAGAAATGTATCAACTTGTTGGAACCAAACCACAAACAAAAAGCCAAGAAAAGATCATGCCCCCAATCATTACTTCTCTAGTCAAAGATGACATCATCGAGTTTCTCAAGGAGATATGATAAAGCAAAAACAAATCAAACAAAGAAAAAGCTCAGCATATCCAAACAAATATATCATTTTTTTGAATTCAATGTTTTGAATTGATGTCAAGTGTCAGTTTCCAAAATACATTTGAAACAAATCTCTTCAGTAGGGTGACAACAGTAGGCAGATGCAGTCAGAATGACTGGTGACTGAGGTCAAAGAGGAATCTTCATGATGAAGAACCTAAGAAGGACTGAGCAACAATAGACAGACAGACAAGATGATTGGTGACTGATGAAAGAGAGAGATCTTCCATAAAGGAATCTGGAGACATAACCCAAGCAATAGCAGGCAGACATAGCTGAAACAACTGGTGACCATTGCAAAGAGATTCTATGAGGAGAATCTCAAAAAAGTGACACTTGCGATAGTAGGCAGACATAGTGAAGACCACTGGTGATTGTCATGAATGAGATTCAATGAGGAGAATTTCAAAAAAGTGACACTTGCGACAGTAGGCAGACGCAGTGAGGACCACTAGTGACTGTCTCAAAGGAGATTCTATGAGGAGAATCTCGAAAAGAGTGACACTAAGGGGGGATTCCCCCAAGCTATGACAAGACTCAATCCATGGATACATGAGCGAGAAAAGAAAGAAAATGAAAGCATGAAAGCGACTGTACAGAAAGCCTGAAGGTATGTTGCAAGATGAGGCATTGGGAACAAGAGGCGCCTGTTTACCAGGATTTCACCTTCTTGGCAAGTTTTTTTCTTTTTTTGCTACCATGATGCCTGTTTCCAAGTTTTCATCAATGGCACTATTTTTGTTTTTCAATTTTTTTTGTATTTTTCTTATTTTTTATTTTTTTGCATTTTTTGGAATTTTCAATTTTTTTGGTGTTACCAAGGCACCTATTGCAAGGTTTTGACCAGGGTAACAATTTTTTTCAGGACTTTTTCTAATTTTTAGATTTTTTTCAGGACATATAGATATGTATAGAGAGCTTGCTGAGATTAAATCAACTGTAAAACCGATTCAGATGGAGAGTGTTAATAGGCTCTTTAAGCACTTCTCCTTTGGTCGTGGAAAGCTGATAAGCGTCAAATCCATATACTAAAGTGATGATGTACGGACCCAGCTAGTTTGGTTCGAACATTCCCTTTTTCACTCACTGTTGTTGATTCTTAGGGTTCTCTCTCAGGATGAGGTCACCCAACTGGGAGTCACGTGGCTTGATTCTTTGATTGTAGCTTCGTGCCATTCTTTGTTGATATGCTTGTAGATGATCACATGCCACTTGTCGTCATTCATCCATTAACACAAGGTCTTGAAGCCGAGCTATCCTGTAGTCATCATCAGTGATAAGGCCTTTCATGGAGATTCTCAAGGTAGGAATATTGACTTCTATTGGAAGCACAGCATCTGCCCCATACACCAACACAAAAGGAGTCATGCCAGTTGGAGTTCTAATGCTTTTCCTATATGCCAACAGGGCTGGGTTGATCTGGAGATGCCAGTCTCTCCCTAACTTACTGACTGTGTGATGAAAAATTTTGAGGATTGCCTTATTGGATGCCTCAGCTTGGCCATTACCCTGGGGGTAATAAATGGAAGACCAATGTTGTGTGATCTTGAATTTTTTGCATAGTTCCTTGAGGTCTTTATTCTTGAACTGTCCTCCATTGTTAGTGATGATTGAGGATTGTATACCATATCTCCAGATGATGTAGTTTGTGATGAAAAGTGTTATAGTTTTGCCATCAGCAACTATGAGAGGGACTGCCTCTACCCATTTTGTGAAATAATCTATAGCCATGATAATGAACTTATGTCCATTGGAAGAGGTTGGGTGAATCTGTCCCACCAAGTTGAAGGCTCATTGTTGAAATGGTCATGTTGTAGTTGAGGGAATCAACTCTCTGGCTGGAGTGTGAATGAGATTCTCGTGTAACTGACACTGCTTGTAGGACCTAGCATACTTAATAGCTTCTTATTCCATTTTAAGCCAATAGTAACCAGCACGAAGGAGTTTGCAAGCGAGTGTTAGGCCATTGGAATGAGATCTGCAAATACCTTCGTGAACATCAATTAGTGCATGTTTGGACTCGTCGGATTCTAAACACCTAAGGAGTGTTTCATTGAGACCTCTACTATACAGATCATTAGCAATAATGACATAATGTGAAGCATTACGGATTAGGTAACATTTCTCGTTCCAAGTCAGACCTTTCAGAATGGTTTGATTACGAAGGTAGGAATAGATGTGATGGTAGCAGGATGATTCTTTCCCTATAATAGAATAGATCATCCTGGAATCAGGTGTGTCATAGGCTAGGTAGTGTAACGCTTCCACCAAAAACTCATGTCAGAGATCATTTTTTGGCATTTGAAGCAAGGAGGCCAGAGTGGCAATGGCATCAGCCACTTTATTATCTGCACGTGGAACTTGTTGGAAGGTGATGTGTGCAAAATACTTCATCAAGTCATCAACCATGCATTTGTAAGGAATTAGTTTCTCATCCTTTGTTTGATACACATTATTTACTTGGTTGATAATAAGCTGAGAGTCATCGAAGATGTCCAATTGATCTACTCTCCATTCAGCTGCAATTTTCATACCATTGATCAAAGCTTCATATTCAGCAATGTTATTTGTACAAGGAAAAAGAATCTTGTACGCTTTAGGCAATGAGTATCTCTGTGGTGTAATGAAGAGGAATCTAGCCCCTGATCCTTGTTGTGTGAAGGACCCATCGAAGAACATAACCCATGTATGGTGTGTGAGTGTCAGAATTGACTCATCTAGGAAATCAATGTTCATTGGTAGAAGACTTTGTATGAGTGTCTCGACCAGCTAGTCTACAATTGCTTGTCCCTTTATAGCTTTGCGTTCAACATATTGGCTGTCAAACTCACTTAGTATCATGACCCATTTAGCCAATCTACCCGTTAGAGCTGCCTTACTGAGCAATTACTTTAATGGATTGATTTTAGCCACAAGCCATGTAGTGTGGGCAAGCATGTAGTGTCTCAACTTCTAGGAAGCAAAGACAACTGCTAAGCAAGCTTTCTCAATAATGTTGTAATTTTTCTCATAAGAGACCAATTTTCGGCTCAAGTAATAAATAGCTTTTTCTTTTTAGTCATTGTCTTCCTGAGCCAATAGGATTCCCAAAGATGTTACAGTGGCTGAAATGTATAAAAGAAAAGGCTTCCCATGCATAGGAGGCATGAGGATTGGTGGATTGACAAGATATTGTTTGATCTATGTTAATCTTTGCTCACAATCCTGGCTCCAATTGAGTTCCACACCCTTATGTAAGGTCTTTGTGAAGGGTTGTGATTTATCCACCAATTGTGAAATGAACTTGTGAATAGATTGAAGCCTTCCCTATAGTCCTCTCATCTGATTGATGTTTCAAGGTGGTGGCATGTCCCTTATTGCTTGTACTTTTTCTAGATCTACTTCGATTCCTTTTGCAGAAACAATATATCCCAACAATTTCCCTGATGTGACACCAAATGCACATTTCTTAGGATTGAGCCGAAGACTAAATTTTTCCATACGATCTAGGATGGGACCCAAATCTTGTAGATGAGCATTGCATTTAGCACTTTTGACCAAGGTATCATCAATGTAGTCCTCCATGGTTCTATGCATCATGTCATGGAAAATTGTAGTAATAGCCCGTTGATATGTAGCACTAGCATTCTTTAAACCAAATGGCATCACATTCCAACAAAAGGTTCCCCATGCACATGTGAAAGCCATTTTCTCTTGGTCTTCTGGCGCAATTTTTATCTGATTGTATCCAGAAAAACCATCCATAAGTGAGTACATCTCATAGCCAGCCATCATGTCTACGATCATATGAATATTAGGGAGCAGAAAGTCATCTTTAGGACATGCCAAGTTAAGATCATGAAAGTCTGTACAAACTCTAATAGATTTATCGTGCTTGGAAATAGGAACAATATTGGATATCCATTCAGCATAATCAATTGCACGGATAAAACCAGCTTTTAGAAGTTTCTCCAATTTGGCTTTGACAAGCAATGCAACATGAGGGTGCATTTTTTGAAGCTTCTATTTAACTGGTTTGATGCCTGGTGCTATGGACAAGTGATGCATGATAAGATCAAGATCCAATCCTAGCATGTCAGAATATGTCCAGGCAAAATTTATTTTCTTTTCCTTGAAAAAAGAAATGAATTGTTCCTTCTCTTCATGTGATAGTGACTGCGCCAGATGTATCACATGAGGATGTTCTTTTGTGCCCAAGTTAATTGGTTGCGTCGGCTCTATTAACACTGATGATCTGTCCTAAAAGTGACTGGGAAGGACATTAAATATCTCATCCACGGGCACCTCAAAGAGGTTTTCACCCTTGGATACATCTTTTATTTTTACTTTTTTGGGATCCGACACTGCCACAATGTGGTTTTCACCATCGGACCTCTTGCATTTTTTCCTTTTAATTGTGTGACTGAGATATTTGATGTCAGCCTCAGTCATGTTGATACTCTACTCATTGGTGTAAGATGTTACAGGTTCGATAGTGTTTAGGTAATAGGCAAGAGCATAGCCATTCTGGAACGTGGGGACTTCGTTAGATGCATTAGGGTTCCAATCTATAAGCTCAGGATATGTGAGTGAGAGAGTATTGGCTGGTTCAATTGCATTCACAGTATAGTCATTAAGTGCATGGACCAGCAATTTGAGACCTACAAAAACCTCATCCACAGGTGTATTCAAACACCTCTGAATACTAACGTTAGGAATTGACGACTTTAGGACACTAGTTGGATTAGACCCCCGTGACCTAACCTAGACATTTCACCCACTTCGATTCAATTTTCATAGACATGCACTTGGTCAATGTCTTTATCAGTAGTGGCTTCTAAAAGATTGTCAAACTCATATTCATGAGAATCGGTGCTACATGGTGAGAGACTATAGAACTCCCCAATAGTGATAGGGACATACTCTCCTTTAGTCTCTAGATTCTTACACAAAAACTCAATACGGCATGACTGACTAGATTGTCCCTTTTCTGATTGATATTTGAGTTGCTCAGTATTGTCCTTAGAAGAATCACTAGTATCATTCACAGTGCTAACACGTAGCACAAAGTCATCTAGCTAAGAAAAGAATTTAGCAAGATCATAAGGAATAGGATGAGGGTTAGGAATCTTCATCATTAGATTCTTGTTCTTGAGTATCTGACTCAGCCTGTGACTCATTTTCAAATGAACTCTTAGGTTTGGGGATGAATTGATTTGATCCTAGATGGACAGGGACCTTCTTAAACCCTAAGCTAGTTGTATCACTGTTGCTTCAAGCTTTTGCTTTGATAGGATCAATTAGGCCATTGTTATTGTACCCAATAGGGCCAGTTCCCTTGTAACCAAAACACTTCATAACCTTAAGACCAGGTCCATATTTCTTAAGAGTGATTTCTTGAGCTTGTTTTGTTAGGTCCACTGGAGCCTCTTCTTTGTAAAGCCATGCAGCAATGGCTCTATTTTCACTTTCATCTTCTAAGGGAACTGTATCCTTGACAAAAGAGCCATTAAACTTGGTTTGAGGTGTCAACATGAACGGCTTCTTTGCCTCTAAGGGTCTCCCAAAATGTCAAGGGGACTTTGGGAGAGATGTTAATGATAGCACTGGTTCAATGTGGTACTCTCCCATTCTAGTTTCTTTCAATTTGAATGACTGGTCAATTTGTTTTAGCTTATTGTCGTGACAATCAGTAGACTCAAGGTTAGCAGGGACAAAATTTTCAGTAGCTTTGAGCATATTACAGGTGTAGCTAGTAGTAGTAGGAATAGTGACTTCAAAACCATGAAATGGGAATTTGATGCATTGGTGGTATGTGGATGGCACAACGCGCATCTCATGTATCCATGGCCATCCTAATAGAATGTTGTAGGCTAAGGGAATGTCAAACACCTGACAGGTGACATCCCTTTCGATAGAACTGACGCAAATTGGTAAAACCACAAGACCTAGTGACTTTCGTTCCACTTCATTGTATGCTTTAATAGTGATCTTTCGCCGAGGATCAACAGAGTCCTCAGAATAATCCAATTGTCTAAGCAGAGCAGCATAGAAAATATTTAGGCCAGCGCCATTGTCAATGAGTACCCAGTGAACATGTGTCTAGTGGATCATAACCTCAATCTGTAGAGGCTAATTGTGTGGGTGATTCAGTGAGTTATCATCCTCCTCGGAGAAGGTCATAAGATAAGGTGAGGTCAGGTGACCTACTATGGATTGAAATTGATCAAAATCAAGATCTTGAGGAATGTCTACCTTAGTGAGGGCTTTGTCCAAAATTTTCCTATGAGCAGGCGAGATTTTAAGCAGCTCAAAGATGGAAATCTAAGCATTAGTTTGTTTCAACTGATCGAGAACACTATAACTGGTTGTAGTCAAGTTCGTTGTGTGTTTTGCACCTTTACCGGATGGACTAGCAAGGGCTTTGTCTTTGTGTTGTTCAAGATTTGAAATAGGAGGTGTAGGGCCTTTGAGTACCAACTTCACATAAGAGCGAGTAACAGCGTTAGCATAGTGTTGTGAAGATGCATTATCCATCTTATTGGAAGTAGGGCCTCCCAAGACAAATGGTGTCTTGGGTTTGTCGTTATCTTGCTTGCCCTTTATGGTAATAATGTCACAGTATTCAGAATCTATAGGTTCAACCATGTGAATGACATTGTCATCATTGGAATATGTATAATTGACCTTATTGTAGGGTTCTGGTTTCGAAGTCTCTCCTTTTTCATAAGCAGGGAAAGGCTCTTTGAACACCTTGTGGTCTGAGTTTTTGTTATGTCCATTTACCACAAGATCACCAGCATCAATCATGTCCTGGACTTTATGATGCAAGTTTATACAGTTGCTGGTTTTGTGTCCCTTGCTTTGGTGATACTCACAAAATGAGGTCTCATTCCCCCATGGTGGACGGAGTTGTGGATCATAGGAATGAGGGTTATCCATTGGTGAGATAAGCTTGTGTCGTAGCAATGTTTTGTAAACCACATCCAAAGGTTCCCCCAAAGGTGTATACTCTCGCTTGGGTTGTGTTGTCCCTGAGTTTCTCGATTTGTTCCCAGACACGTTATTGTCAAGGGGAGGCTTCTCAGCATTTTTGGCCACTTTGAGGCTGTCTGTGAGATTAAATGTCATTTTAGTAGGTTTGGGTGTGACATTGTCAACAATCCCATCATGTACAATTTCTTGGTTCTTGTTGACATGTTTGGTTTTATCCCTGTTGGAAGTGGAACCTTGTTTTGTGTCTCTCTAAAGAGTGATCTCACCTTTCTTGACCATAAATTCTTCGATACGGATAGCCTGTGTAATCATGTCTTCAAAGGTATGTGGACCTTGTAGTTGGACTCTATACCCAAAATCAAGTAAGAGGTTATTAGTGAAAATGTCAAGCTTCTCTGTTTCTAGGATTTTACGAGAATACTTAGTGTATAGTTGTCTCCACCATTGGAGGAAAGTGAGAAAAGGCTCACCAACCTTCTATTTAAGGTTGCATAGATCTTGAATATTGACAAAGTGTTGAATATTATGAGAATATTGCTGAACAAATGAATTGGCAATTTCATCAAACATCTTGATACCAGGAGGTACATGTGAGAACCACTCCAAAGCCTGACCACCTAGGCTTCTAGGGAATAAATGCATGAGGTATGTTTGATTGTGTATAAACTCCATAGACAAAGCACCAAATTCCCACAAGTGATCTTAGGGATCAGTAGTACCAAAGTACTTGTCATATTTGGGTAGTTCTATGCCTCGTGGGAAAGGTGGCATGTTTATGCTTTTGTCAAATGGAAATGAACAAAGAGCATCCAATGTGTATGTCTTTTTGGGTTTCTCCTTCTCATGCATCATCTGAGCCAACTAATCTTGCATAATTTTCAATTGTTTTTGGAGTTTGGAGGTCTCGATTTCTTCTTCAATTTTGACAATGGTTTGTACATTGAAATAAGAAGGTGACTTTGCTGCCTCTTGGGCAAGTTTGACAAAGTATTTTTCTTTCTCTTCGTTGATTAGGATTTCCATGACCTTCTGAAAGTTTTTGTCTCTTCAACATTTTCCTATGTGTTCAGGGAGGATTTCCACCTCTTATTGTTCCTCATCAATGTCATATTCTTTCTCTTTCTCTTTGTCATCCCTAGGTGGTTCTTGATATCGACTATCACTACCATGTTCAGGTTCACGATTAGTCATTATAGGATCGTGTTCAATTTCAGTGTTTTGTGTTTCAAAAGGATCTTTGGAGAAAGGATCATTCATTATGTTTGGGAATGCAGGACCTCTACCTATCTCAGTATCCTCTTGCTAAAAAGGATTCCTAATTTGTTGCAAATTGGAAAATGTTTGTTGAACTTGAGATGACCTGGCAGGTGAGGAAGACCATGAAGATGCCTCACTAACCAAACTGGATACAGATTACGTAACGAAAGGTAAGCAACCTCTACTATGATTATGACCCCTAGCACGACCACGTCTAAGGTTATCAGGATAAAACACGTTTCCACTTCTGGTGTTGACAATCATAGGCAAGGACAAGAAGCTAGAACCTTGACAAGGACTACGCTAAGATTGAGTCTCAAAAATGACAAGATAATACTAAGAATGTTGTTCACTAAGGCACAAATGGTCTGATTTAAAGGCTAGAATAGCCAAAGATTATGACCAATGCGACACAAAATATGACAACCATTAAGACAAAGACCAAACAAATTACTTATGAGACGAGACTAGTCAAGGTGTAAGACACAAATCTTTAGCTAAGCGAAGTGTCACTATTTTAGGACTGTTTGCAAACAGAGAAATAGTAAACCAATGTAGGAAACAAACTTGGTACAGAGCACAGATAGCTCTAACAAACTAACTTGACAGTTTAGACTCAAGATCTCACATTAAGATCCTCTGAAAGGCGCATGAGAAAGTACATAGGGCCATGCAAAGACTTAGGATAGCATAAAGATTTCACATGAGAATGTGTTGTAGGCCACGCAAAGTAGTGCAAGGTTAACTTGGATAGCATAAAGATATCACATGGAGATGTGCAACTGTTTACACAAGAACTTGGACAAAGCTGCGTGAAGAAGTAGTAGGACAACAAGTATTCACGCAAAAGTTTGCAAACTGTGTGCAAAAATGGAAACCAAACTGACAAATGAACTAGATTTTGAAAAGACTTTGAAGATTTCAGATAGTTTTGGACAGATTGTTGATTCATTTCAGTAACCAGGCAGATAAACAAGCATGTAGAACAACAAGCAGGTGATTTCAAGCACGTCTGAAAATAATGAGCAAGGGCAAAAGCAACCTTGTGCATGAACAATCAAGTCACTTAGTTTGTGCTAATCCCTAAGAGAGCTATTTGTGTATGTTTTCAAAGATTTTTGCAATCATTGCGCACATTCCTAGAAAGTGAAAAGTTTTGCCTCTCTAAGGTTTTTAGTAATGTTTTCACTGTGCAACTTTTATGACTCACAGGGGTGACCTCCAATCCCGACGCACCGAGGTTTCAACACAGTCCAAGAACTTAATCTTCAAGAGCTGCTGGGGAGATCTGACAACCCACAATGAACCACACCCATGGAGATTTCTTCCACAAGGACATTTATATAGCGGTTGTCACTACCATGGCAAAAATGGCTATTACCATTCGAGGTTCTGTCAATGCAGTTTTCCCTGTAGAGGGATTGTCTGCTACGGTTAACCCTCTCTAAAGGTGATCGACTCACAATAGTGTACCACAAGGGGACTTAGCTTCTAGATTCAAGGTCTTGACACCTTTTCACTTTTAGCCCAATCAAAGCAGATAGATTAATCCAACACGCTAAACTAAGAGTATCTCCTAAAGATCTATGATATCAACTCCTAGTGATATATCAACCTCTCTGGAGAAAGGATGCCTCAATCAACAAGTTGAAGATTCATCTATCTACAAGATGCTCAAAGTATACTCCCCACCTACAAGGAATCCATCTTAGAGAGGAGTTTCACTAGGAACTCACTCCCTCAAGATCCATGAATAGTGTTCATGGGGGCCTAATTACTATGTGTGTACAGATGTTAATTCCCGAATGCAAATCTATCCAAAAGCAATCAAAAAGCTCAAGGTGGTACACTTAACGCTTTAACTATTGTGAGGTGAGTCCAAAGATGTGGAACATTTAACCCCTCACACAAGACAAAACAAGTCCACAACTCAGAAACTAGTGAGTTCTAGAAAGCACAAAAGGGTTGCCTTGTGGAGCATTTAATGCTTATTTCCTATAGACCCCTCCCCTTTAACGTGGTGCTAATCTTGGAACCACAGGGTGGAATGAGGGGCCGGTAAATTAGAAAGTCCAATAACCCAAGATAGCTAATTAGATCTATCACTAGTAACTAAGCCTGTTAGATGAACTAATAGAGATCACAACCTAGTATCAAATTATGCATGTGTTGTAAAATGAGAACATGGAAGGAAATACACGCAAGCTTGACACAAGAGATATTCGTTTTAGCTCCAAATGAATTGTTATCAGCTGAAGAAGGTTACCTAGTGATCCTCGCAATGCGCTTAGTAGATTTTACCTGATTTTTAACAATTCTTGTGCTGTTTTTGAAGCTAGCAAAAGCAAGATGCATTTTTATTTTTATTTTTTGCTTTCTTTTGTCATATTTGGATGGACTTTCTTTCTTCCTTTTTGTTTTCCAAAAAAAAAACCTGCAATAAAAATTATTGATTAAAATTCCAAGATTTGCATCATGAGTTAATAATTTTTTTTTATGAAAACACATAAAAAAATTATTAAAAATAGAATTATGATCCAAAAAATCTAAAATTTTTACTGTAGTCTACAAATAGTGTCTCCAATTGGAAATAAAAAATTTAGATCAAAATGTTGAGATTTATCTGATAAATTAATTTTTTTATGAAAAACTATAAAAGAATTAATAAAAATATATATTTAATCTGAAAACTCTAAATTTTTTATTACAATATTCGGACATCATCCTAAACTTGTAGTAAACATTTTAGATTTTAATTCGATAATTGTCTATGTAAATTAATTTTTCAATAAAACAACCATTAATGAATTACTAAAAATCTAATTTTGACCCAAAAAAATTGTAATTTTTACTATACATGCCAGACATTGTCTCAAATCTATAGAAAACAAATCAGATCAAAAAGTGTTATTTTACAAGCTCAAATAATTTGCATATGACAAAATTATTAAAAATATATATAAAATAAAGCTTTAATCATAAAAATCTAAAATTTTGCATGTGATTTTTTCCTAATGTCTAGAACCTTCAGTAAAAATTTCAAACCAAAATTCATCAAGTTGGTCTACTTTTTATGATTTTTATGAAAAATCATAAAAAGGATTAAAAAAAGAATTTTGATCAATTTTTTTTTTTTTAAAAACTTTAGAACATGAGAAGGAAGAAAATGAAGAAGAACATAAATAGAAAAAGGATAAGAGAAGAGGAAGAGGTTTCTCAAATGTTCATTTTCTCATCATTGTTGGATGCCTTCTCGAAGTGTCTTCAAACCTGCAACAAGACAAACCTGCAAAACAAGATATAAAAAAACTAAAATGCAAAACAAAAAGAATGAGGGCAAAAAATTGATTTCTTAGCCCCACAGTGGGCGCCAGAAATGTATATGTGAATATGCGGCCTCTACTAACACACACAATTCAACACGGTCATTGTATGCGGATTCATCCCGGAATGAACATTGGATTGTTCATCCAAAAATCAGCCGGCAAGGTGACCTGTTGCCTTCTATCTAAAGGGATTTTGCTTTTTAGATATCCTCAAATTTGAGGTGTTAAGCAACCAGACCTTCTAAGAATGAAAGATTTAAGAAATGAAATTAATCTATATGATTATGCAGATTAATCTAGAATGAGAAATGCATTCTAATCTAAGAACAAGTAAAGGAAACTAGATTAATCATATGCATATTATGCTAAATAAAATTAAGCTTGAAAATGAATATCTTATGAAAGTAAGGAGCTCAAATGAATGCACAATCCAGCAGTAATTCGATGCAAATTCTCATTCAACCTCCTCTCAAAATGAAGAGATGAGGGTCTCTTAAATAGACTTTCCTGGAATCCATCAACAGTTGAGATCGATTTCAATCAACGATCAGGATTAAAGGTGAAGTTCAGTCGTAAAGGAAGATTCCCAAATTAAAGGGAGTTAATTGATTTAATTTGAGTAGAATAAGGAGTTAACTGATTTAATTTGAGTAGAAAAAGGAGTTAACTTATTTAATTTGAGTAGAATGAGTTAATTGATTTAATTCTTTTTTTATCAACAGTGAAATGGAAATTTCTCTTTTTTGAACTAAAGAAAGATTTTGGTGAGATATTTAATTTAATAAAATGAGATATGTTCTCATAATTACCTTTTTCATTTAATTAAATAATTCTATTTAATTAATTAGAGGTACTTTTCTTATTTAATTAAATAACTTCATTTAATTAATTAGGAATGACTTCCCATTTAATTAAATAACTTTGTTTAATTAATTAAAAGTAAGTTCTCCATTTAATTAAATAATTTCATTTAATTAATTAAAATAGACATATTTATTAAATTAATTAAATTTAATCCCATAATACATTAGTCTTAGGATCTAATTTAATTTAATAAAATGAGATATGTTCTCATAATTACCTTTTTCATTTAATTAAATAATTCTATTTAATTAATTAGAGGCACTTTTCTTATTTAATTAATTAGGAATGACTTCCCATTTAATTAAATAACTTTGTTTAATTAATTAGAAGTAAGTTTTCCATTTAATTAAATAATTTTGTTTAATTAATTAAAATAGGCATATTTATTAAATTAAATAAATTTAATTCCATAGTACATTAGCCTTAGCATATAATTTAATTTAATTAAAGTATAAATATTTATTAATTAAATTAAATATTAATCAATAGGTTTAATATAACTAATATGAGTAAATACTATAGGAATTAAATAATAAGCATGATGAATGCAGATTAGGGTTTTCTTCATCTGACATTTAAGTCAAGTAGAGAGTAGTAGAATAAGAATTTACTTAGTGAAATAGGACTTAAGATTGATCAGAAATAGACCAGAATTGGTATCATGGCAATGAGCCAATTTTGGGGTATTACAATTACTACCAATATGATTGATATTATAGAAATATTATTGTAAGCATGAAAACAACTTACTTATGCCAAATACATGCAAATGGAGGGAAAAAAATGCTCTCATGAATCAAGATACTTGGTTAAGAGTAGAATGAAAATATATATAAAAACTATACTATAGGCATATAGCATTTTGATTTTTTTTCCTATTGTATTTCTTATATGAAATTTTATTATAAATTCATTACACACTGAATACAACACACACACACACACATGATTTAATAAAATTTATATTAAATAAACTCTAAATTAAAACTAATATTCATAATAAAATTAAGGGGGGTGTTATAGGTCCATAGCCCTCAACCCCTACTTACAGATAAGGGAGGTCAAGCAGGGCATGTGCATATTCCCTCTATGTCTTACGATGACACACATATGGGAGACACGAATTGTCTAAGTGTCATTCTCTATTATGATTAGGTCATGGGATGCTTCTATGAATTCCTTACATGTATCCTAATCCTCCTTCAATGGGTGAGTTATCTAATATTTAATTGTCTTAAATGAGCAATACTTTTGACACAAACTTTGAAAGTATGAATCTAAATTTAATCCATTGGAAAATAAATTTGATAAAGTTATTTTGATGAAAATTTATGTGAAAATATAATGTATTTTAAGGTAGGGTCTAGTAACAATTATAATTAGAGATTTTTTTTTATGGGATCAACACCTAAGATTTGAGTGTACCATTATAATTAGAAGAAACAAAGATAGATTATTATTGACGTATATTGTCAAATAGAGAATGGCATTGATAAAAAAAATCTAATATTCATTTAGGATATAATAATAATAATGATAATAAATCTATTGGAGTTATATTATTTTTGGAATACAATTGTGGTCCTATAAAAGAGTTTCCACAAGGATTCTTGCATTTCATCAATAACCTATTATAGCAAGTTCTTACAAAGAATGGGTTTTTCATTATTATTATTTATTGACATCAATAAAACTTCATCTAGAGGTTTTATACTGGAGTTAAAAGTTATTGTTATGATTTTATTTGAATTAGTACTAGATTGAAATACTAGAGACAATAAGTATTATAATGTTTAATGGGTATTGCACAATGAAAAGGCTTAAGGTAATTGCCAACTTAAGTTTAATAAGGAAATTCAACATTATAGTTATTAAAATGGGTAAGTTGAACACACATACTATTTTAGGAAATTTGGTTATAATTTACATGAATTCTTAATTTAAGTTTTCATATTAATTGAAAGATGATGTTACTTTTTTAAAATACATAATAAGAAATGGAAGAGAGGAAATCATGGAAATCTTGTCTAATATCTAGGTCTAATAAAATAATACTAAGACCTTAGAAAGGTTAAAGAATATCTTCTTATGTGCTTATCCAAGTCATGGATTAATACTCTACTTTGGGGGAAAGATTTTATCCTCATTATTCTTTGGGCATTTTATTTATAAATGAATTTTATAGTTTGTGATTCCAGTAGGTTGATAACCTATACTAGTTTTTTCTTGTGAGAAAAGTCCTAGCTTTTGTTACCATAATTTGAAACTAGTACCAGAGTTTAACTATTTGATTTATCCAACAAATAAAGAAGAATTTGAAATATACTACTTAAGAACTAGTAATGCATTGACTATCTTATTATTTTAACAACCTTATTGATTTGGTCTTCTTGGTTATGCAAAGAAAGTCTATTAGAAATAGGGGAGAGTCATAGTCTACTCATTTTACAACCCTTTTAAACTAAACTTCCAAATAATACAGTGTAATTTTGAAGGAAAATAAGGAGAATTATAGTTTTTTATTATCAACCCAAGGGAAAGTCTCACAATCAACTACCCTCAAGATTTGATCCTATGATTTGAGTGGCATAAATTTATAATGTCATAATTTGAATAATATTATTTCAAATAATGTTTGGATGGTGATTTACCTAGTTGGAGAGAGATCAAATAAGGGTAGAAGTCTAGTGAGAGAAAGATTGAAAATGTGGTAGTGTACCAGCATGCCATCATTTCCTGACAAACTTCCTTATGTTATACAGGCGTTTCTAATGCTAATATGAGCAATTTTTTTTTTAATTAAAAAAATGTGTTAATATTAGTTATTGTCTCAAAATTTCAATTATTGATAAGTATCTAGATATTTTTGCACCTCATTGAAACTAAGTAGAAATTATAGCAAATAGAGCATAAAGATAACTAAAGATGAGATTTACTTCATTTATTCATTTGAGATTGACACAAAAAAAAAAATCTTAATATGTTATTTCATTAATATCTTTATAATTACATTATATAATATCCTTTTTTTGGATAGAGCACTAGATGCTGGAGGAAAGGGACATACCTATATAGTTTCCAAGGAAAAACTTCAAACCAAACTATGAGCCCAAAAAGATTAAGTCAGGAAAATAAGGCGGGGATAAAAAATGGAAAACAAAAAAAAAAAAAAACTAGAAAACACAGGAAACCTATAAGGGATCATATTAGAAAACTAAAGCTAGAGCTAGAACTAACAAAATTGGCCTAACTAGGAGACAACAATGGAGCCCACCAAAGCTAAGGAAGTCTAAAAGACAAAAGGAACAAACCTATATAATGACATAATTTCTATTTATATAATCAATTAATATATACCAAAACTTGGGGTGTCTAATTAGATTACTCAAGATTCCTTCTAAATATATATCATAATATAGTCCTTTGACTCATCTAAATCAACCTCCAATTGCCTTGGTATATGGGTGAATGCTCATTTTTTTCCTACTTTATTTGTTGATATTGGGAGTGGAATATTCTAGCTTTCTCAAGTCTGAGAAGTCCACCTTTGGCATTGCGTAGAACCCGAACATGCTTAAGTAACTGAATAGTCATTCCTGGTTCACATCCTCCATGATATTTGTCATTCTTGGTTCACATCCACCATGATATTTGTCCATCTTAAAAGAAAATGGATTCTAGCCTTCATTCTAGGCCAAGATTCATCAAAGAGATTTTGATCTCTGATGTGAAGGATAAGGTGTCTAAGGACATAAATTCTTCAATCAAAGAACCAAGGGGAAAAACCATATAATCTTCAACATGCGAGATTTTTAAAGTTAGAGAGATACTTAATATCACTTTTTCCAGGCCTTCTAGCCTAATTTCATCAAAAAAAAAATCCAGGCAAAGATGGATAATTTCTCCATTCCCACACTGTGTTCTTGTTGTACAAGCTATAAGGGAGCCTATAATAGTAAAATTGGTGGTCCATGTGAACTCATTATTAAATACCTTTTTCCATAAAGCCCTAGAGACAACCAACCTATACATATCATTGATGGATTTCAATAGTTTGTTCCATCTCTCTGGCTTGACCGACCCTTTAAATTTCATAGTTATTTCCTCATAGATATAGAATAGAACTACCACAGACTCCATTAGTGAATAGAGGAGGCTACATTCAAATTTTGGCAAGAGGAGAAAAAAGAAAGTGATGGAAAATAAATTAGGATAGCAACCTCTAAAATAGGGACCTTTATAAAGATCTAGAAACTTCTCCAAGTTCTAGGTGTTTTCTAGAATGATCATGACAGAGCCAAACAAAAAAATATGAAAGAGTGAACATACTTGGTATTGAGAGCTACATACAAACTGAAAAGACAAAATACCTAGAGTAATAATAGAAATATAAGTCACCAACTCTATTCTTTCTTTCAGACACTTGTATCATTAAGCTTAAAAGTATTAACTATATTTTTTTGTCTTAATTAGCTCCTATATACCTGTATCTATGATTTCCATTTTGGCTTTTAATCATCGCTCCTTCAATCATGTGCCTCTACCTTGATGAAAAATTCAGAGTGATTTATTAGTGGCAGGGGAAGTTTAAATTTAGTTATATAGTCTTCTTGTCTATGTCCATACTAGTTGAAATACTATAAATGTCCATCTATTCATTTCTCATTAAAATAAGATCTACACTATTATGTAGTTTGGCCATAAAGATGGTAGTTGTTATTGTACTCTTCAAAGGTAAAATTTTGAATATGTGTAATTTTATTAAACTAGAATGCACTAAATATGTATCCTTTCTTTCTACAATAATGAAAAGTGGGTTTATCAGTACCCTTACCTTTTAGAGATGTGCTTCTTGATCTGCTATAGTTTAGGTTCTTTTCTCTAGAGGTATCTCCTTCTTCACTCTTGTTGTCACCCTAGCAGGAAATACTGGTTGTGCTTTTGTTTCTTCTATGATATTTCAGATTCTTATTAATATTTTATAAGATTACATTGAATCTCCTCAACTTTTAACTATGCTTATTTTTTCTTTTTAGCTCTTTCATGAGCTTGAACACTTTCTTTGTCAATTCCATGAACTACTCCATATTAGGATGGTTTCTCTCATCATTCTTTTTATCATCCTTAATTCTCACTACTTATTTTACTCCAACCCTTGTTGTAATAGTGACATCTCATTCAACTTGACCTATGATAACCTCTCAGATTAGCTCTTCCATCTCCTTGCCCATCTGAGCTATGATTTCCTTCATCTAGTCATTTTTAGTCATTAAGTCAAAAATAACTTCTTTTAACTCCTCTAAACTACTATGCTCCTCTAAGTGATCAATAACCTATTGACTCTCATTGATCTTTTTCATCAGCTTCTTCCTCTTATTTAGGGACTTTTTGATTTTGTCCTTTAGGTATTCGATGATGTTCTGGGATTCTTCTAGTTATCTCCTAAGCAATGCAATTACATCTTTCCTCAATTTCTTATAATTTTTACAATAGGGATCTATACTCTAATACTAGTTGTTGGTCCCAAAAAAATTTGAGAGGGAGGTTGAATCAATAGTAGCTCCAAAATTAGTTTATCCTTTAGTCACTCTAATTATAATTAGTGTAAGCAACTTGATAGATAAAATCAAGGTAAATGTAATAAGGTAAAAGCAATTAAGTTCACATACAAAAGAATTCATCAAGTTGACAGAAAGATTTTTGTATGTCAAAAACCTCGGTTATAGGGTGAAAACCATGGTAGGGATAATACACCTACTTGCCCTTATCATGCATGTAAAGGTTTCCCTATTAGGGCCTAAGTCTATTTCTTCTATAAATGCATCCTGTTAGGAATGAATATGAATAACCTATCAGGATTACACAAGCCTGTGAAAACTACCTTGGTAGAGGATTTAGAAGTATCCTTCTAAGAGACACCTTGTTAGAGTATTTTATACTAAGCTTAGTAATGAAGCTTTCCCTATGAAGAGATACAAATAGATGAAATGGTAAGAAATAAACCTAATGTATTCAAACCTAAAATGTGACACTAGCTTGACATGTAGATCTCCACTTCATATCTTTGAATATGCACTGATCTCCTCATTCTTCTGGCAAGTTATTTTTTCTTACCTTTTCCCTTGGTTGTCTGTAATAGCCTATAATTGTGTTCTCATTGGTCCTTTCTATATTTGTTCTTCCACACACTCTTCTCCTTTTTTATTCTCTTCTCTTCAATAAAGAATGACTCCAACTCTTTGTAAAAATAACAAAAAATATTCTTCTTTTGGTCACTTAATATTCTTTCTACAATATCAGGGCACAGTTACCCATAACAAAATTATACTTCTCACTTTTTAATTCAAATTTTGAATTCCATGCCTCATTCATTCATAAGAAACCCATGACCCCTACACCTAGGTTCTAGATTGTAGCCCTAAAAGTCTATCTATGAACCAATGATATCATTCATCTTTGCTTGTTTGCATCATTTCTCTATTTTCATCTATTACATCCACTCTGGTCATTACTCTCTCATCACATCCATTGTGACTCACTTCATTGATGACCTCACTCAACTATCTTGTATATATATCTTGATGTTTTGGTGTGGTGGACATAAGTGCATAACAATTTTCTCCTCTACCGATAACCTCAATTCCTTTCATCTTCTTCTTCCTTCAACTAATTGTTAAATAGTTTTCCAATCAATGAAAACACTCCTTAAAACCTTCATGAAAATGGTACTTGTATGGTTTGTTAGAGTAATAAACTATTTTCTATTAATTAAATTATATTGATTTAATTATTAAGTCACTTATTATCTCTAGTTTACTTAAGCTAAACTTTAGGCATATAATAGTTAATTTTTATCATGTAACCTAGGTTTTACCTATTAGGGTTTTGATCTCCTTTTATAAGGATTGATCTCTTTGTAAAATAATTTATTCAATTTTGATTATAGAAAACTCTCTTTTTTCTCATCAAGAATGTCTCATTTATGAATTTGGCAATTCCAACCTCCATAGCTTTTTCCATCTCTCTTCTATCACAGGTTTTTGCATGTAGGTGATTCTTGGGAGTCGTGGGGTTGACCTTTCGTCAACTTCAACATGGTGTCAGAGCTCCAGATCTTCACGCTCCTATTTTGTTTATGAGAAGATTGGCTTGGCTTTTAGATCTGTGTTTTTTATTTAGAGGATTTCATTTTTAAGAGTTTTTTGTATTAAATCTAGGGGGTCACAATTATTTGGTGCACTTTGTGTAGGAATTGATGAAATCCAACTCCATAACTCGCCAAGATCACTTGCATGCAAATAACCTGTTGAAGGGAAACCAAGAAGGAAGAGGTGGAGCTTGGAAAAACCCTAAATGGACTTGAGACAGAACATATTGCAAACACAAGAAAATTATATTTAAAATGAAAATGGAATGAGAAAATACAATGAGAGAGCCCAAATATAAAGCCCTCATGGAAGCTTGTAGAACAAGCTAGAAAGTGGTAGAAGATAAGGTTGACAACTAAGCATCCACAAAAAGGTGGAACATGCTAGAAGGGAAAAAACTCTTGTGTTGTCAATAACACATCACTACAACTATTAACTACTAAATATTAAATAAATGCATTAACCTATTAATAATTAATTATTTACTCTAACAGCCCCCCTTAAGTGCAACTTAGGGGAATACATTAAGTTTACAAAATTAAGATGAAATGCAGAATGGGTCCTAGCAACAAGGCCATGTTAGGTACCCATGTATAATGTAAAGAAATGAAACCTCTAAAAATGGGGAAAGAGAGAAAACTATGTGGCAAAAACCCTCCCCCAAAAAGAGGTAACCTAGTGAAAGACTGAAGAAGCCTCCAACTAGAGAAATGCCCCCTAAAAGAAGACCAAAGAGTGATCATGTAGAGCATCACTGAAGCATGAAGAAGCCGTAAAATTTACCATCCAAAAAAAAATTCTGATCTAAAGAACCTCCATGGAAGAAGAAGGCATAAATCAAACGTGTCTATATGGTAGATGATCCATCTCACCAAAATGCATAGGTAGCCAGCCACTGCAATCACCTTGTATATAGGATCAACAACTAAATACATAGCTCACACTATCAAACCATCGAATCATGAATGAATTAGAACAACAAAATAACCCCCCCTTAATGTAGATGAGATGAGATGATAGGCAACTGAGAAGGTGGACCAATATCCTTTGCAAATAGAACCAAGAACAACAAGAGAGGGGAAGAGGTATAAACACCTATAAAGACATGGTCACACTAATGCTACATGGGAAAACAAAAGGAACAAGGCCAAAAATAGCAAACAATTATCCCCCCATGGTGCTTTATAAAAATAGTGCAAGTACAACTATCTCAAAACAACGTTCATGAACCTGAAATGCAAGAGTGGCACTTTATCTCAGTGCATATACATAAAAATGCTAACAAATGATGGCTACAATAATCAAAAAAGGAAAAAAGCTGATACAAAAGGTAGTATAGCCCAAAAAAAAGGAGCTCATGCTATGAAAATGATCCTCAGACTAGGAACACCCAAGATATCCACCATAGAGCAAAAATACCAAAAACATGATAGAAAGCATGGACTAGAATCTAAGGAAAAAGATAGCATTTCTGAAAAGATGATAAAACCAGCTTTCAAAAAATAGACATGGGATGCAAAAGATATGCATGCCAGAGTCAAAAACAAAACTTTGGACTTCAACTAAAAAAACAAGCAACAAAACTATATCAAAACCTAAAAATACCTACACCAATGTCTCTGTCTCAAAACCAACTTTTTGGCGCTTCTTTTGGATCAAAAAAATACCTTTGTATGCTCAAGTTATGTCATACTAACGTCAACAAACTATGGCATTAAAATTGATGGTCATGTGGCCATCACCACAAAAAAAGATGCCACATGGTAGTGCCACGTGTATGCCACATGGTAGGTGGTTGTCGTGGCAGGTGACGTAGTAGGGTCCACATGGAAAAGTGCCACCATGGCACCCATGCCATGTGTCACCCCCACAATTTGATAACTATAAAAAATACCATGTCAGTGTTGCTGACTGTGTGGGGTAGCAAACAAGTGGAGTGCAGGTGGCGAAGACTAGTGCAAGCAGTGCGGGAGCTAAGAAAAAGAGTTGAGCCACGACGGAGGTAGAGAATGGGTGGCCTACTAGTGACAGTCAGGCTTGGGTTGCCCTGCAGTGGTATGGCTAGCTACGGTGGCCTGTGAGTTAGGCATGGGTTATGTAGCGGTAGCTATTGGGTGGTGCAGTGGTGGTTGCTCGACGGTGCTACCTTTTTTTATTTTTTTGCACTATTCATCCATATGACCGTACTACAGACCCTGCAAGCAAAAAAAATTTTGCCTCCCAAAGCTCTATCGCCAAAATCAAAAAAAATTATATGAATCTTGATTGTAAATGACCTTTTGGATCTAATGGCAACATCTATTTAGGCCCAAAGTGCTCTAAAAAAATACTCTTCCCTCGGATTGAAGAAAAAAGCACAAATTAACTAGGGGTGTCTCCAAATCGCAGCTTCAAAAATCCTTCAATGAAGAAGTAACAAGGAGGCTTTGATACCATGTAGGATTTGATGAAATCCAACTCCATAGCTCACCAAGATCACCTGCATGCAAATAACCTGTCGAAGGGAAACCAAGAAGGAAGAGGTGGAGCTTGGAAAAACCCTAAACAGACTTCAGAGAGAACATATTGCAAAACATGAAAATTGTATTTACAATGAAAATTGAATGAGAAAATACAATGAGAGAGCCTGAATATAAAGGCCTCATGGAAGCTTATAGAACAAGCTGGAAAGTGGTAGAAGATAAGGTTGACAACTAAGCATCCACAAAAAGGTGGAACATGCTAGAAGGGAGCAAACTCATGTTTTGTCAACAAGTCATCACTACAACTATTAACTACTAAATATTAAATAAATGCATTAACCTATTAATAATTAATTATTTACTCTAACACTTTGAGCCTAAATAGACCTGACCATTAAGCTTAGAGTGCCCAAAAACCCCTATTTCATATAAAATATATAAAATTTGGACACAATTAGAATTTGATGGTAATAATAATTGTTCCTAGATTAGGCATATTTCCTAAGGTGGTGATCTTCTAATTTTTTGAATGCAAATTGAGATGTTTTGTTTTGAAAATTGAGTTTTTTGTCATGAAAATTGATATTTTTGGGCACACAAATTGAGATGGTTTTAGTATAGAACTAGCATGCTTCTCAAGGCAATTTTTTGTACTAGTGGGCACACTTTTGATGGCTTTATGCACAGATCCTGAGGCAATAAAAATTATTTTGCCCTTCCAATGCTTTTTTGACCTACATGTGGTTTTTTCCCATAACTTTCTCATCTAGACTTAGGTTTTTGCAAACAAGATATTGTCAGAAAGCTGGATGTGAGCCTGTTCCATTGGTGCAAGTTATTTTCAGTTTTGGTGCTATTTTGTTGGCTTTTTTCTATCAAATTTAGGAGTTCTATTTTGCACTCCGAGAGACATATCTTGAGACATTATATTTTTTAGATTTTGCTCCAAGCACATCCCTTCTTCTTTTTTTCTCTTTTGCATTATGATGGATATCTTGATTATTTTAGTTCTAGAGATCAATTTTATTGTTTTAGATTATTTTTCATGGGTTTTATTATATCTTGTATCATCCTTATGTCTCTTTTGATCCTTTTTGACATCCTTTTATAGTATTTTTGCAAATGCACTGAGATAAAGTGTCACTCTATTGCATTTTGGGATCTTGCATATCATTGTGTTTTGTTACACTCACATTACATTATAAAGTTCCTTAGGGGCTTTCATATTGGCCATATTCACCATCTTCTTTTGTTCAGTGAGTGTTCCTTCCATGACATTAGCCTCATGATTTGTCGATGACACATTACATTATAGGTGTTTGTACTTCTTTTGCACTCTCAATGTTTTTAGTTTTTCTTTTTACAGGAGATACTGCGTTCATTTTCAGTGTTCATATCTTACCTCTCAGCATTAGAGGGGGGTTATGTTGATTCTATTACTTTCTTGATTTTATGGAATGAGTTATGTATTTAGTATTTGATCCTATGTACTATGTGATTGCAGTGGCTAGAAACCTAAGTATTTCAGTGAGATGGATTATTTACCATATGGACATTCTTTTATTCCTATTTTTGGAGGCCATGAAGATACCTTCCATCATTGATTGATCAGCTCTTCAAACTTAATCTTCTCTACCTGGTCATGTTCTATATAGTGGAGGTTCTTTAGATTAGTAGTGTTTGTAGCTTCATGCTTTGGTGGTGTTCTTCATGATCATCCTATCTTCTAGAACATTCTTTCCATCTCTTTTTGGAGTAAGGTTTTCCCCATGCGGTTTTCTCTATTTTTTCTCTTTTCAAAGAGTTGGTTGTGCTTGGGTGCCTCATTAGACCTTCATGTTGGGACCCAATTTTCTTTTAGTAGTAGTTTCTAGGTTTTTAGCTACTCCCTATGTTTATCTTAAGGGCAGATGTTAGAGTAATAATATATTTTATTATTAATTAAACTATACTGATTTAATTATTAAGACACTTATTATCTCTAGTTTTCTTAAGCTAAAATTTAGGAATATAATAATTAATTATTTTATTAATAATTATCATGTATTCTAGGTTTTACCTTTCAGAGTTTTGATCTCCTTTTATAAGGATTGAGCTCTTTTTAATTTAATTTATTCACTTTTTATTATAGAAATTTTTCTTTTTGCTCATCAATAATTTCTCATCTATGGATCTAGAAATTCCAATCTCCAAAGCTTTTTTCTTTTCTCTTCTGTGATAGGTGTTTGCATGTAGGTGAATCTTGTGAGTTGTGGAGTTCATCTTTCATCAACTTCAACATGGTCAGCATAAACATTTTGGAAAGACATATTTGTGATGACATGATCAACCGCTTGATAACTTCATCCATATTGGAAAAAATATTGGTAGTTGATCTATTCAAATATGGGGGAAAAATTGCCCTTGGATTGAAAGGCAAGTTTGGATGGGTTAGAAATGCTAAAATAACAACTCTTGGACTAGATATTTTTAGGCAATGACATTGATAGGTGAATTTGACTAACCGTGAATGTAATTCTTGGTATTATGACTTTGGTAAATTGGCGGTCCCTTTAGCTTTCCCTAATATAGATTTACTCTTAATTTTGGAAGAAAAGTATGATCCAACTAGCATGGAACTAGAGAATATGAAAGGAGATGTATTTCTAAAAATAACATAGAGGAGATTATAAAGGTCATTTATTTATCTGAGGTGTCTACTAATCTAGAGGATATGTCCATGGAGAATTTTGGAAAAGTATGCATGATGACATCAACCAAGATTAGTGATAAAATGATTCTTACTAATATTTATTCCATTGGAAGTATATAGTTCAATGTTAGAGACATAGGGTCTTAGCATAATAATGTGAGGTTTTTCAATAAAGCCCTAAGAGATACCCATACATAACCATGTCAAGTGCTAGAATTTGAGAAAAATGACCTATTCAATAGAGGAACTTTGTATTTGTGCATGAAAGTAAAATATGTTGGGTATTTAATAGTGTATGATTTCCCTTCCTACATAGAGGAGAAGATAAATGAGGGTTTGTACAAGTTGCAAGAGGGCTAGGTCTATCAATTTTGGTGGTAATCATTACTGATGCACATGACACCATAATAGAATGAAAAATAGTTTGGTGAGTTCATGGAGTTGAATATGGATCTAGGTGGTGTGGTCTTACTAGTTCATTTATCGTCAACTATTATGTTAGCCTACTTTCCAAACTCTAGCTTCATCTTAGTTGATAACTAGTTTGTCTCAAGACTTAGACAAACATTGATTCCTAACCCTTAAAGGATTCCCACTGTGATAATTGATTTCCTTATAACAATTTCTCAATAGTGGTAGCATCCTAACTCACATAATTGGGGAGATTTCATACCATATCCAATTAGCAATATCATAATATTTTATGGTTTCTTATAATGTCCATGTGTAATACCTAGTTATGTTACAATAAGGATGGCTTTTTATGGAAATCATGAGATAAATTGGTGAGCCACATGATAGGGAGTTAAGTAAGAGGATTAAAGGACATTTATTTCTATAAACTACTTCCTTTCATCATTTCACAATGCTAAGAGGGGGTTGACTACATATTACAAATGTATTTAATCTATACATAGAGGGAATTAGTATGTCCAGAATGCATGCCACAAAGAAATTTTATAGTATAATGATGGCAACAATTTTTAAAAAAACATCGTCCTTTTTTTTCAATTAACCTAAGGATGTGATACGAAATGAATTTGGTGAGGATATACAAGATTAGAATAGAAGAAAGTGGTTTTCTTATTTAAAATTTCTAGATGAGATTTAGGAGTTAGATCCAACTTATGATTCACTTGTTTCTATGGGATAACTAACTATAAAATTAAATACAATATTTCATCTATTTGATGATGTTTATGCCACCCTAAGGAAGAAGTAAGGAACATCAAAGAATATATATATTTTTTTTAGTAATCTTGTAGAGCCTATTGATGATTCAAGACCACTTGAAGTGAGGCATCCTTCTCTAAAGGATAAGATTAGTGGGAAAGAATTTAAGAGGTTTAGGGGTGAGAAGGTCAGTGATTCATATTTCAATGAGGAATCTAGGACAAAGAAAATGGTTAAAGGACTAAAAGTATGCTAGATGAAATCTCATGCCTCTAGACCTCCAACTAGACTAATGATTAGAGATACATTTTATCCACCAAGACAATCACCATCTCCACCTTCTCCTAAACCACCACCTATCCCTATGCATAAAGATCGAGAATAATAAATTATCTATGAGCTTGAAGTCAGTATTGAGGAGGGAAAAGACAAGGTTAAATGTGATTCACTAGTCCATTTATTCTTAACTATGATTTATAGGAGGAGGGAAATCTTATTATTATCGTAGATGATAAGATGAAAGAATAAATCCCTCCTATTCCCATTGCTCCCTTGCTTTATTTTACATCATAGGAAATTAAAGGGAGGTTTCACAAAGATTTAAGAATGGAGGTTTGTCAAGAATTTATTAGTTATGATAATTTTATTAAATATATTCCTTTATAACAATTCCTTTGGTAGAAACACGTTGAGAAGTATCAACACAAATTGGAAGATAGAATGGTGTAGGATCCAAGTACTTCAAAGGATGACATTTTCAATGAGGTGTAGATAGAAATTCTCCAAATAATTTAGTAAATCACACTAGAGGAGGGTACCAAATTGATCCATGATTCAGGTATCTTTATATTGCATGATTTGGAGTTGTCATATGTCATTGTCTCTTATGCAATAAAGAAGAGTATGAGACTCCACAACTAAGAAATAGTAGACAAAAGTATGGTACTTAAGGGAGCACATTAGAGTAAAGATTATGACACTTTGGAAATGTGGTCTCTCACCTCTATAAAAAAAATAAGGGAAGACATTGACATACATATTGGTTTCAAGGAGAATGTTAACTTGCAACTAGTTTGAGATAATACCATTATAGAGGCAGAAGATCAAGGTGTAGAATTTTAAAGTTTCTTTAAGGGTGTGGTAAAAAAATAAAATAAGGAGAAAGATTATCTAATGTTAAGATATCAAAATATATTTAAAAATAATGAAGTGAAGTCCAAGTTATGTGTTAACTTCAAAAATTAAATGAAATTTTTAAGGCAAAGGGTTGTTGAGTTGAGGTTTTCTCTACTGGATAGTGGAAGTGTTACTAGTACATCAGTTGATGCTAATATTCTCTTAATGATTAATTCTTCCATATATGATGTGTCCACTTCCCCTCTCTACCATTTTGGACCTAATGACAAAGAGATGATTATGGACAGTCTAGGGAATTAATACATCACAAAATAAATGAGTTAGAGAGTAATACCAACAAGGATGAAACTAAAATTGAGAAGACTAAGATAAACATTACAAAATTGACTTTGTTCCATCTACATGAGAAATTTAATGCATGATTACTTTGTAATCATAGTTGTTACACCCTTCTCTATGAGGCAATCAACAACTTTGAAAATGAAAAATAGATTTTGAGGCCTTTCTATGAAAAATGGGTTCAAAAAATTGTTAAGGACCTCATATTTATGACTTCAAAATTCCACAAGGAGAGGTCACCAAAGATTCATCCTACTTCCTTGATTGTGAAGTTCTTAACTTATTATCAAATGTTGCTAGATCACATTGAGTCATGAATTAGAGAGATGCATAAAGGTTTTGATGAGATAGAGAACACTTTATAATTATCACTTATACAAGATAAAGAAAAAAAGGTAAAACCTTTTCAGTTATGGAAAGATGGGGAATTATCTAGGGTGAATGTAGTTGTGGATAAAATGTATGAAGGCCTTGATATAGATATTTTAAAGACATGTATTGATAGGTTAATTACTTAATGACTATACTACGATAACTTGGAGAGGACAGTTAGCCAATGTTCTATTAGATACAACCCTTATAGACAAATTGCATATAGGGTCATGAATTTTAATTGGCCAAGTGAGGAAGACTATTTTGAATGGATACAATTGTAAACTATTATGGAGGATCCATAATCATTAGCTCAACAAAAAAAATAATGGAATAAAATCTTCTTGGGATGCATGCCTATGTTAGAAATATTTAGAATAACTGGGGGGTGGGGGGGTGAATCAATTACTCAAGGTCCATAAGTACCATTTGAACAATCAAACATTAAAACATTCATTTTTATGCTTATCCTACTATTTCTCGGTCTCTGTTGTACTAAAAAAAAAATTACTATCCTAAACACAACGTACTTTGTTAAATGTAAAGATGTAAATTTAAAACACCATAAAACATTCAACACAAGTTTGACACTAGGATTTTATGTGGATACGTGATTTGGGAAAAACCACCAACAACATGTCACCACTCTTCACTCTTTCAAAGTGAGCTCTATTAAGAGCTAACCCTATTAAAGGTTATAGTACACACTATTAAATGTGACATAGTTAGAGTATTTAATCACCTTGTTAGGAGTGGTCTTATTAGATGACTTTGATAGTTCCATTTAGAATGTCACCTTGCTAAAGGATTTTCATATATTGTTAAGTTCTTCAATCACTATTAGTTCAACCTTTGATTAAAAATATTTCAATACAAAGTGTTTATAATGATTAGAAGGATACCAATAGGATTTGATTTATCTGATTACAACTCACTTTTGCAATTTTAGATCAATGTTTGATTCATGTGTTGATTCATTGATAAGCTCCCCATTTTCATCACTATTCTTGATTAGCTTGGCAACCCTTGAAGTATTAAATCTTATCCTTCCAACAAACTTAATCCTTCTACTTAGATTCACTTATCGACTTTAGTAGCATCTATGCCAGTAATCCTTTATCTTGCTTCACACTCACCATCACACTTGTCTTCACCCTTTTGCATCTCTATTCCACCTTTCTCTATGCACATTTCTTCAAATTTTGGCTCTATACCTTCTTAAATAAGTAATCCTTGCTTTTTCATTTTGCATAATCACTATAGATCTTAGGATTTACAATCTGATTCATCAAATTCATTGTATTTGTTCATCTTTATTTTTTTCTAAAAACTTCTCATCCTTTGAATTTGATCATAGGTATTATACCTAATCGTCTCCTTGAATTTAATGATCCAACTCATCAATTTTATCTTCAACATGGTTTCCATATCCCAAGAAATAAACTGAGTCATCTAGAATTCATGATTCCTCAAACACATTCAAAATATGGTTACTTGGTAATCACTAAGTTTTGACACTCGATCATAACTTAATCACTTGGTTGTTGTAAAACTCTTTTATAGGCATTATCTAATTTTCTCTATGGATAAGGATGCTGAGTCAACATTATATTTTCTCGACACTCATTGTGGCTCGGTTCACACTAGCATCACTCGACATTCCTTAATCTTTTATTCTATTGCTCGGCTAAGCTTTACAAACATGATAGATATAATCAATTTGTTTTGTCAAATTCTAACTAATCAAATGTCCATTGTGATAGCCTATATTTTCACTATGCTAAAATTCTAAAAATATATTGTGAAAATTCCATGAAGAGTCTTATGCAACTTGGGTTTCTCATATATGGTTATCAACTTTTCCATAGAACCCTAACCTAGTAGGTTTATGCTCTAGTCCATTTCAAAAAAAATTCCCTAACCCAAGATCATCCAAATGTTCTAAGACTTGTGTCCCATGCTTATCATTGAAAAGTTTCTTATTAAATGATCAAGTTGGTTTTTTAACCCTAGGATTTATGTCTACTGGGTGATCACATTTGATTTTCAATTTTTTCTTGTCTCTTTACGATCTCACGATCAAAGTCATTAGAATGAAGTCATAAGTTTTATTTTTTTTGGTCTCCCAATGTTACAAAATAAGGTTAGCATAATATCATAAGTGGTAGATCATGGGTTTCTCAATGCTATGATATCTAACATAAGCATAAATGCATAGAAGTACTTTAAATGGGTTTTGATCTTATGCACATGATGATAGTATAGCATCGTAAGTTTTTTTATGAATATCAGCAGGTGTTATATTCTTACGATGAAAGGAATAGCATAGAAACATAAATTTTTTTCTATAGAGTCTTGACCATATGCATAAGTCAGAAGTAGGAGATTGTAAACTGTAGAGTTTCAAGTCATATAATGCCTATGATATTATGATGTGGGGCCTAGTGCATAAGCATAGAAAAATTACGAACATGTCAATAAATTCTTCTAGGGATACAAAATGTGGAAGATTGTAAGATCATGAGGTAAGATTCAAAGACTTTTGTAGCTATGAAATAATGTGGAGTGTAAGTTTGGAAGATGAAAGCAGAAGGGTCTTGATGCCATGATGAAGAGTGAAGTATAGGATCTTGAGACTAAAGTGAATCTAAAGTTAGGGCCTCTAGGTATACGGTAAGAAATAAAGGTAACTATTAGCATATGGTTGGAAGGTTAAGACAACAATTAGAAGAAAAGTTCCTAGAGTTATGATGGAGGTTGTCTAGCTATTAGTGTAAGATTGTAAGGTGGTAGGAGAAAAGCCTCGATGCTACAATTATCATTGAAGCATAAGATCGTAAAGGTTTCAATACACAATGCAAATTCTATGGAGATGGTTGTAGACTACTAGGCGTGAGTTCATTGTTTGAAAATAACATTGTAGATAACTTTTTGGATCTTATGATAAACTGATGAGCTAAGGCTGCAAGGAGTATATAAGGGATTGAGCATAATATTATAAGGGTAATTGTTCTTTTCTACAAGGTTATGAAGGATTTGAATTACAAACAAAAGGCGTAAGATTGCAAGCCCTAAATATGACATAAGAAGTACTTTTTTTCTCTAAGCTAGAAAACAACATAAAGGTTTAGAACAATAAGGTTTTAAAAGTACAATAAAGTGCTAAGTTGGATAATCAATTCGACGCTCCATGAGGTGATAGAAAAACTAAGAATTAAAGCTCATGCATGTAGGAAATCAATGTAGTAAAGAAGTTGATAAAGTATGTAGGACATTAAAGACATTTTCCAGGCTGAAACAAGGTACCATCTATAAAGCATGAAGAATTTGAGAAGTTGTCAAGCTTTTAGATTTTATTTGTACATAGAGCTTTCAGATTTCAATTGTAGAGCTTTTAGATTTTATTTACAAATGGAGCTTTTAGACACGAAAGTTGCAAAAACATCAACTTCAAAAGGAGGAAAAACTCAAAAGAGAAAGCCAAATAAATATATAGATAAGTGGATGAAGATATTCCTAAAGTCATCAAATTTCATCTCTACAAATGATCATGATTTTAGAGACCCATACATGTTTTGTAGAGATGTGATTTTGCCTGGTGTAAATAGACATGAGTTGTTCATATACTTTTACAAAAATAGGTTTGAGAAGATCCCCATCAGCAACCCATGAAGAAGAAAAATGGCAAAGCTATTGTTCCTAGAGGTATTAGTGGATGTTGATTTGGTAAAAGCCCTAATCAAATCATACAATCTAGAAACCAAATCATTCCAGAGACATGATGGGAGTATTCTCTATACACTAGACCATGTTTTTTTCATTAAAGCTTTTGGGCAGGAAGTTCAAATGAGTGTCCAAATTAATATAGATGATCTTCAAGGAAAATTTGAGAGAAATAGGAGTGCTTACATTGGAAAAGAAATGATGCATCATATCCTTATGGACCTCAAAAGGGTAGGAGACTTTCCTAAGAAGGTAGAGAAAATGGCGCTTGCGAGAAAATTCAAAAATTACTTTTAGAAAATTGTGTATGGCATCCAAAAGGTAGTGGGAAGTGATGGCTCTATTGTGATATATGGATCAATATACATTATAGCCTAGGATGTGCAAGATACTTTCCACAATGTGGAGTATGATTATGTGGGCTACATCATTGAGAAGATGCAAGGATAGATTGAATCAGCACATAGAGGAGAATTGGAGAATTTCATATTCTGCCATTATTCATTGTTGATGCATCCTATCTTGTACAAAAATGTGGGATATGTCAATCTAGGGTTCATTGATTAGACATCTTATCAGAATGGAGAGATGCCAATAGAACTATGGACACAATTATTGGATAGGCATTACCATTACTCTGATTCTATTTCTTTTTTCAATAATTTCAATGCAGTAATAATGTGAATGTTAGACCCTAGCTTCTTTAGGGCCCCTGAAATTTTGAAAAGTTTATTAAGAACAACCTTTTTTCTTGAACGGAAGAGATTAGATCACAATTGTGGTGATATCTTCTTCTTCCAAACTTTTTCTCTTATGAGAGTTTATGCATGTCCCCAACCACCTCATGTATTACCAACGTATATCCCTCCTAGGCTTGCTATCATTGAATTTTTATGGCAATTGATCATGGTAAATAAGGAGTATTTAGGGCCAAGATTGCACAAAGGAACCTTTTTGTGTAGATGTTTTAGGATAGGAAATATTTCAATTGGAAAATAATCTCTAGATCAAATTCATGTTTTCCTTGGGCATTATAATTTATCTACTATTCCATATAGAATGTATGATCTAGAAATTTCATGAGAAATACTCTAAAAGAGATTAGAGGTTATGTATTTCCTATTATTAAGGAATTTCCCATTGAGGACCTAATTACAAACATTGTAGTTTAAAGGGAAGCCACAAAAAAAAAAAAAAAAAATTGATGATATCTTGAGGGTGGAGAATGAATTGAAGAGGATAGACCCAAATTTTAAAGGTTTGTACTTAGATGTCCCATACTCTTATAGGCTAAGGAAGATGGTAGATAATTATAATGATGTCATGGCACAAATTCCTAAGGAGCCAATAGGTGAAGAAGGGAGGGTAAAGCCCAAGTCTCTCGAGCTTGATGTAGTTTTGGAAGTTGAAGTGGAGGAGTCAATATGAGTGTCATGGGTAGCAAAGGGAAACAAAAAGAAAAAAGTAATCCAAGTGCATGATAAGGTAAAATAGAGGACACTACAACTCATACCATATAGAATATTTTTTTATTATTAAAGGAAAAATTATTTGCAAGATATAATAACAACAACAAAGAATTCTCTCACTAACTTATAGCTAAAAGCAACCAGATTGGATGGTAGGATCATCCAAGCAGAAAGATTCATGGAAGATGATGAATTCTTGAAATCTATTGAGTTTAAAAGTTTTTTTTATAGAGTGAAACATAGTGAGTTGGTACTAAAAATCAAACTTGGTGAGTCTGAGGAGAAGATTTAAGAGCTGTTAGATAAATTGTAGGCATATGATCTTGAGAGTGAAAAAATGACTTCTACAGAGGCTACAGACCTTGTGCAGAGGAGTGGAATGCTATTAGTGACCGGTTGGGATCTTGAGCATTACTCTGATATTACCATTACTCTGATTATACAATTATTGTTTTATTTTCTTGTTTTCTGAGTAATGGTAATATGAAAATAAAATTTCATATGAGGCATTTGGTGTTGATGGTTTCCAAAGAGGGTCATGATTCAACATAGATTCTAAGTCTTTGGTAGTGTGGAGCATGACACCTTAAAGAAATAAGCCAAAGCTAATGGACATTCAGAGCATTTCTCAAGGAAACATGATAGTGTAGACCATGCAAAATACTTTTGGTACAAAAATATCAAAGACCCTAAAACATTTTTCATTCATGAACACCAAGGTTGAAGAAAATGAGACTAGATTAATCAGGACCTTCCATGATTACACTGATATTAGAAAATTCTATGAGGAAGAGCTCAAAAAGAGCTACATCTATGGGTAGAAAATAAATGAGTTAGAATCAAAGGCTAAAGAGATATAATCTAAAGTGGCATCTTTAAAAGATCAAATCAAGGTAGCAAAACATAGTAGAGTATGAATCAAGAGTGAGCAACCAACAAAGACCACTCAAGAGACATCAAACTAGACTATAGAACAAGTGCAAAGTGATACTGAGCCTCAGAGAATGACTATGGATGTTGAAGCTCCATAGCAAGGTGGTGAAATAAGAACAAATGTTCTAAAGGGTATGATAGACCACAAGATAGGCACTTTGAAGAAAATATCCCAACAAGCAGATAGCCTTTTCATTTCTCTACAAAGTGTTAAGCATATATGCAATGAAGCACTATTATGGCTATTACCTATTTTTAACCAATGGGGTTCATACAATCAATTTTTTGAAAGATTTATTTTGATAATGGCAAAGAAGCTTGATCTTCATGATAAAAATTTAAGAGTAAAGGAAGGTTTGGAGAAAATAAAGGAATTAATTGGTTTCTTTACTGGTAAGTTGCAAATTGTGCATAATGAAATGAAGATTTTGATAAGGGGAATTGACTCTTACATCCCACTAATTTTGGATGTTGACAATAAGTTAAAAGATTGAAAAGAATGGTTAAAATTCTTTTGACTCAATACTAGCTCTAAGAGGAGTAACAACCATTTTTTATAATGATGCAAATAATGTTGCTTTCAATTATTTAATTGATTCTCTCTGCAAAGTGGAAATTGATATGAATAGATTTGTGATTACATTAAGATTCATAACAAATGCTAGGTGGAATAAGGTAGTTAGTGATTTGGATGAAGTTAGAGGCACTAAATGGCCAACAAAAAGAGAGATTTATGTGTGGGAAGTGGTTGGAGAAATTAATGCTTTTCCCATAGAAAGTAGTTAGGAATCATATCAAAATGATAGAAAAGATAGTGATTATGATAGGTTGTTAAAGTTGTACACATGCTCATCTTGAAGACACTTGAAGGGAGATCACCACCTTCCTGTTTTTGAATTACTTCCTATCTTTAGTCTAAGTATAAAGAATGTTTGTAAACAAAAAACATCAGAATTGTCTTTGTATTTATTTTTTAATCAAGTTTTGATAAGTGTCCTCCCATCTATAGCTTGTTTGTAGTCCTTTACTTATAAAAGGATTCCCAAGATGTGAAGTTGAGGTTCAAATTATTTTTTCTCTTAGTGCTTATGCTATTTATATTTGATCCAATTTTTGTGTCAATGGATGTTGTCTCAAAAGTTTGTATCTCAAGAACATAGTGATGAATGAATGAACTATTTGTTATATTCTCAGTTATATTTTGAGTTATGTATTTGATAAATGTATCATTCTCAAGGAGATTAATAAAAAGAGAGGAATTACTAAGTATTTGTGTCCTGAGTTTCTATCTCCTTTTTCATATTCTTGTTATTTTAAGACTAAGTGAGCAAAGTTTATTTCAGTTTAGTGTTGCTTTGATAGGTTGTATGTCAATTTAGTGTTGATTTTAATTCAATAAATTAAGTAAATGCTTCTATGAATTGATAGGGTTTCTAATTATATGGGAGGGATATCAAAAGAATGGGATTTAGGGCTAACAAATGATATATTTAATTGCAATTCAATTCAATAGATCAAAATTTACTGATATAATTCTATGTAACAATGGATAAGGCATTGGTCATCAATTTGGATACAAATCAAAGCAATCAATTAGTTGCATAATTCACATTTAAATCAAATCAATTACCTAAATTCTATGAGATTGAATTACATGTTGTTCATTCACTTATTGTAATAGCTTTTGAGTTTATAGTTGTTTATTGAAAATCAATAGTTAATTTCAATTTTAAGAAGATATTAGACCATTTTTTGTTGTAAGGGATGAATAATGGGTAAAGAGAGTAAATAAAAGATATAATCCCTAGATATACCAACCTTCACGTGCAGAGCCTAAAGTGTGGAAAGCCCATGTGCTTTGTTAAGTTGGTCCAGATCCAAATAGGTTTTATTCAAGATGGGAAGTAGCTAACCCCTAGGCATACCTTTGTTTTGTACTCTGGTGTTGTTTTAAGATCTATAGTTTTAAAACACCAACACATTGTAGCTTCCTTGCCATAACTGAACCTTTCCTCTAGGTACTATTTTTATGACCAATTTCTTAAATCCTTTTCATCAATCAAATAGATATGACATTTAGATTAGATAGAATTTCATGTCTTATCAATAGATTTGACATCAATGACAAGACAAAAATTGTTCCAATTGTAGGTTTCAAACAACCTATTCTTTCAAGAAAAGAAATCATAGGTAAGAACATGTCAACATCAACAAAGTGATCATGGCCAAATGAAAGCATACCTATTTTGCACTATGTTGTAATTTTCCTTGTTTTGTTTAGTTATATTGTAATCAAATCAAAAGTTGACAAGTCTCCCACCTCCTAGTATGAATATTTTTGCAACCCTTGTCTATAATAGGATTTCCAAGACAAGAGATGAGGGTCCAAATTATCTCTAATGTTTTTCGATAATGAATTTTATGAACCAGGGTTTCAATATATGGAATGTTAGTGGCATTCGCTTCATAGATTATGAGCCTAGTTTTGAACTTCTTGATGTATTGACATTATATCATATAAATGAAATTTCATTCCACTATTCCTAATTTATTTTCCTCTCCAAATTATGTTCTTATGTCTTAAGGTAACTTAAATAATTTATGAATTATTTCCTTGCATTTGTTAAAATGTATATCATCTCAATCATTGATTTCAATTTAATGAATTGAGTAAATTAGTGGGTTAGTTGATAGATTTATTTAGTATGGATTTTGATCTGATAAGTAGGAAGAATTCAGGGATCACTTGATACATTCTATCGATAAGGTGGTAGAATAGATCTATTTTGTATGTCATTTTATTTTGAGGCAAATATTGACTCTATTCCTCAAATTAGACTAGGCATTGGTCTGAATTGGTATTTCATATATAAATATGTCAAAGTTGACATAATAAATCATAAAATAATCAACTCTTATGTGTTTTTGTTCTAAGGGAGGTAAATAAAATTTTAGGATTTCTTGTTAAATTGTGGTAGGGTGATAATTAGCTATTACTCATATTCTCTTTAACAAGTAGAGAAGAATTATTATATTGTCTTCTTTGATGACTTATTTTGTGTGAAAGGTTAGGATTATGAAATTGGTCAAAAGGGTGATCCAGCCCAAGTTTTGCAGAGCTTGAATTGTAGAAGATTTGTTAGAGAAACCTTTTCAACTAGCCCAAGTTCATTCTGATTTTTTGAACATAGGAATTATATGTCCCTTTGGTGGTCTTTATGGTAACTTGATATTTTCCAAATCTATCAAATTAGGAGCCATCAGTATCCAATTCTAGTTATGTCACCTTTAGATTATTTTTTATTACAATTTCTCATAAAATTTATCATTTCTTGAGTAAATCTTTTTAAGATGTAACTTCATTTCTACAAGTTCACCCTTGATAATATTGGTACACTTCTCAAGTTCCTGGTCATTGAATCTTGAATCTTCAAGTTCTACTCTTACTTGTCCAAGTTGAGTGTTCAAAATATTGCACTCATTATTCTTCTTTCTCAAAATTATGTCAATATTTTCTCTTTGTATCTTTCCATCTCTAATCTCTTTGGCAATTTGAAGTGATGTGATCTCAAAGTCCTTCTTAAGGGAATGATTTTCCTTATGAAATTTCTCAACCAGATCTGACTTATCATCATCTAATTCATCTAATCAACAAGCTCTTTCCTTTTTAATCTTGAAATGTCAATCTAATCTTTTAAATTCTTGATGTAATCATGTACGTCTCCTATCTTCAATTTCACTATTTCCCTTCCTATGTTTTCTATATCTAGATATTCAACTGCTACATCAAAATTGATCTATAAACTACTTGCATCCATTAGGATCCTCCTCAAGTTATAAGACTTATTCTGAGCAACTAGGCTAGATAATACTAATTGTTAGGATCAAGAAACATTGAGGTGGCGGTGAATTAGCGTTGTAGCACTTTCAAACCAATTAATAAATTTTAAAATTAATCATAAGCATCCACATATAAAAATATAGGAAAGTAAACCATGTAATGATAACGAGCTCATAACACCATGACATGTTTTAGAGGAAACCTTGGCCAGTAGAAAATCACAATGGGGATGGTACCCTCAATTATGCACTAATGTAAAAATTCTCTATTAAGAGGTATGACCATGTTAAGAGTTGCTACATAGCATTTAGTACATAAGTCCTTATTAGAGGACTAGACCTCGTTAGAGGTATCTAATCCTTTCAGGTCTTTCTAGAAAAAAAAGAGCACAAATGCTTGAAAATTAGGGTTAAAATACCTTTTGGACTCATTGTCCAAATATAATGAAAGTATTAATTACAGAATATTATACTTGACATTACCATTTATGATTAGTCTATAGTGAAGCTCACATCTTATCTAATTTAGAATCTATGCTTGCAAATACCATGATATCATAATCAAAACGTTAACATCCCATCATTAACCATGCTTGCATAAGAAAAAAGACTTTCTTTTATATCCTTGACTATTGTTTATTGAATCCTCTTAGAAAAACATTCCACAAAATGAGTAGCACACACTTCTATAAGAGAAAAGGCATTTTGTCTAAGGGTTAACATGTAGGATATCGTCCCTACATTACCAAGCAATTGAATTGTCTAAAAAATTCAATTTTCTAGGTCAATTTATCTAATTACCAAAAGTATTCTAAATAATTATTATACTATGGAAGTTTCACCTTTATCGATCAAAATTTATACCAAATTTATAATACATCTTTTACATATCACTATGTTTGATAAGTATCCCATGCTTTCTAATAAAAAAAATATGTTTGTACCCTACTTTCCTACTTTGTACTTAGTCATTTTTCATGATTAACCTTTAACAAAGCTAATTGATTAACTAAGTGACCATGCTAACAAGATATGTCCCCATTAATGACAATATCTATGCCTTTATCAAATGATCACTTCCCAACACAATGTAGCCTTTCTATATGTGGGTGTGGATATGGCTCAGCCAAACATCCTTGATGAGAGGTGGATAGCTTGATGCCATACATGATTTGTGAGATGTGTGATGACACTCCATTCTCCAGTGTCCATAAAAAACCTTTATTAGTACCAAGTAGTACCTTAATTGTATTAAAATCATATGGATTCTTGTTTGTATTTGGACAATGGAACCCATTTTGAGTGTTTTCCATGTATGATTGCATTTTGTACTTGTTTAGCATATGGAACATTCACTATCCTATGATTCTATGCACTGATTGGTGTGTGCATGCTATCCACTTCTTTCTTGCATGTATTCCATGTATCTATGGTTGGGTTACTATCCCTACAAGAATAGCACATTTGGACTTAGTATACCACATCGTTTGGTGGCATTTCTAACTATACCGATTTGTTGGGGACAACTGAATAGGGACAAACTTCATCTAGCTTAGAGCTTGTATGCTCCCTCTCTTTAGTGCATATATATTTGATGGTATACATATATATTTGATGTTGTGGGTATTGATGCTTGATATAGTCTTGTATATTTATTCTTTGCACTTATGTTCTTATTTTGTAATCAAGTGGATGATACCTCAATATTCATGTCTCTAGTACTCCTCTATATGGAGCTAGATTTCACTTCATGTCATACTTTAGTATTAGTAATCATATCAAGTCATTGGACTAAGGGGATCATTCATTACATGTTTTGGCAATAATGGTCACATGCTTTTCGACTGTACTTAATTTATGAGTATGGCAATAAAATGTTAAAACTTTATGATGGTTTTAGGCTCATTCTATTGTAGAGCTCATCAAGATATTTATTATGCTTTCTATAGAGTTAATCGGACATTGGATGCAAAAATCATCAGCTCATAGCACAATTCATTTGAGACTCCTTAGATTTTCATATGAACTAGGATTCCATTTCATATGGGACACATTCTTGTGTTATACAAGACACCATTCACTATCATATGGGAATACTTTATTGCATGGGACCTATGCTTGTGCTATTCTATACCATAATTGATTGGCATGCCTTCTCATGTCATATCAAAGATAGTGGGGACTTGCATCCATCTTTTGAAAAACCTAATTAATATTATGGATACCCTCTTGTAAGTAGAAACCATCCCATTCATAATATATTGACTTTTATTTTTGGGTGAAGATTTTCTCCTTATATACATGGATTTAATGATCTAATTTATTGATAAAATGGTAAATAAAGTTGGTTGGTTAACTATTGTAAGAATTTAATTTGGGCTTAAAAAGAAAATATTTCTTGAGGTAGATAGTGAAGTATCTCCCTCTTGGATCCATCGATGTTATCCAAATCTCATTTGAGTAATCTCGAGAATGTGTGTTCTCTATTTTCAGAGTATGGTTTATAGCTTGGGAATCCGTAAAGGTGTTAGAAAGACTTCATCTTGTGTAGGTGAACATTTGGCATATGTCATGATCTCAATGTTTTATAACTAATTTTCATATTTTATTAATGCACTTGATTACTTACTATATTGTGTTAATAATAAGGATTATAATGATGAGTTAAAAGTACATATCTATATATAGGTTTGAGAAAAAAATATGTTAAACCAATACCAATTATTTAATATATTTTTCTCGCACGATATTATTATTTTCATCACATTTTTTTTTTTTTGAAAACATATTTTATTTAAGGGAAAGACATGAAATCAACTTTTACTTATATAAATGTTTAATATATATTTTCTAGTTGCTAAACATTTCTATATATTTTGATTCCTTATCTAAAGGAATGTTTATAATAAATTTTCTTACAAGAATGTACGGGTTGACCATGAACTTATATAAAGTAGTTAAATCAAATAGATGTTGGGAAGCTCAACCCATGTTTTAAGGGCTAATGAAACTACCTCAACTATGAGGATAATCTACCAAGCTTCCATATAATGTTAAAATGAGCTAAACTTCATACTCTAACGTAAAGAGCATCAAAACCTTATTTGTTCAATTCACTACAAACCATAAACCAAAAACACTAATAATACTAATCTAATATCATATCCAAACTTTCCAAAAAGCCTTGCGTTTCCAAAAAGCCTTAACTTAAGGCTTTATACGACCAACTTAACATAAAACATGTACTTAAAAGCCTTAATTTAAGGCTTTATACAATCGACTTAACATAAAAACATGTACTTGAATACTAAGGTCCATTATACCAATTATAATGAAAGTATTAATTACAAAAAAATTATACTTGACGTTGCCATTTATGATTAGTCTATAATGAAGCTCACATCTTATCTAATTTAGAATCTATGCTTGCAAATACCATGATATCATAATCAAAATTTTAACATTCCATCATTAACCATGCTCACATAAGAAAAAAGACTTTATTTTATATCCTTGACTGTTATTTATTCAATCATCTTAGAAAAACATTCCACAAAATGAGTAGCACACACTTCTATTAGAGAAAAGCCGTTTTTTCTATGGGTTACCATGTAGGATACCATCCCTACATTACCAAGCAATTGAATTGTCTAAAAAATTGAATTTTCTAGGTCGATTTATCCAATCACCAAAAGTATTCTAAATAATTATTATACTATAGAAATTTCACCTTTATCAATCAAAATTTATACCAAATTTATACTATATCCACTAGTACATTTGAGGTCATTTTTCGACAAAAAATTTCAACCATCAATTAATGAGGTTTTGATTTGTCGGATTGTAGAGGGAAAAATTTCAATTTTTAAAAATCTAAGCCTATGTTGGTCGAAATTTCGACCAACACAGGCTTAACTTTAACATGCAAAATTATTTTCAATTTCATTGACGTTGAGCGTGCGAAGTAGCTGGAACTACAGAACCTTGGGTCAACCCATGCCAGTGCACACTGGACTCCATCTCTCACATCCAGCTTTGAATCTAGCACTTAAACTAGTATTTGCCTCATACATTTTTTATGTTTTCATACATTTGGTTGATTATTTCGTTTCTTCCAGTGGTTTGAGTTGTCTCACGCTTAGGTGCTTACACTAAATATGGCATGCTCTTCTTTCATGAGGTTTATTGAAAACCTAAAGCCTTCCACCAGTAATGTCATTGGTGTAATGTCATTAGACTGAATTACGTTCCACATTTTACTATCATAAAATGCCATTTGCGTCCGCTACTCTTGTTAATCTCGCACCATACTGCCCATTTATAGAGGGCCAGTTGAAGGAGATGCCTCACATTTTTCTTTCAACACATGAACCCCATGAAGATTGCTTCACAGATGTCCAATGATTGCAGAACTACATTGAATAGAACATCTTTTTCACAAGGTAAAAATGTCCTCCCATTTCCTCACTCATAGACAATTTGCCTTTGGTGTGTATCCTAGTCATAGGTTGTTGAGTGTTCTACCTTGCCTAAATTTGGTCTTGTTTTTGGGCTTCTTCCTCTTGGAGACACCATTGGGGCATATCTTTGAAAGGGTTCTTGAAAGGTTAGCAATTTTTGTGTTAGAAATGTGCTAATCAGCACACTGTAAAATAAATTTGTTAATTTTTAGAAACACAAAAAATTGGAATTCCACTCTTCACACCTCTTCCAACTTCTCTTTATTGTATACCAAGTTTGACTCATCTCTTTACCAAAAATTGCTTCACATTGCACTCTTTACCTAATTGCATTGACTCTTTTATCGAATCTTAAAGTGGTCTAGCTGAGTTACAAAATTTTTGTATACAATCAACATATGTGACCCATTTATAATGGTCATTTTGTGAATTAAATATTAAGTCTTTATTAATTGATCAGTAGTTTAGAATAGTTGAATAAATTAGTTTACAGGAATTGTCAGTTCAAATGCTCATTGTGTAATAATTAATCAAGCATAAAAAGTCATACTTGGCATATCCAATTCATGCCTTGTTCTGTTTACCATGATAACCAGCATTTCTATTAATTTGCAAGCTGGAATAACATCTGCAATGCACCATAGAAAATAGATTACTCTACCTCTATTTGATATTTTCTTTTGAATATTCTTGAATGTCTATTGTTATTTAATGAGTTGCACAGGCTTTTTTAAATTCTATTTGTCATATGTTTCTGCAGTTATGATTATTTGAACTTAATTTGGTAAGGATAGGGCCTATTTCAATACAACTGGTATCAGAGCAGATATTTCTTTTGATTTTTTTTCATTCACTGTTGAATTTTTATTTTTTTTGGAGGGTTTAGACTTGTGAGGCAACCTAGCAAGACACGAAGTCTGCATTCTCTGTTGAATTATAAAGCATTGTCCATCCTTAAATTTGATGGTAATGAGTGCAACTATTGGTGCATCAAATTGATATCATTTTTTTATAGGAAAATATTTGTGAGGGATTGTTGAATCAAGATATGCAAAGATAGCTAATTACAATGCCTTCATAGCCAATGATAAGATAGCAAGAGGAGGCTAAGAAGGAGAATGTTTAGGCCTTGTTTTACACTCAAATAGCTCTTATCAAGAGCTTATTTCTAAATGTGTAGATGCAAGATTCATACAATTTTCCTCTGAATCCTTTTGTTCTTGCCACCTATCATATCACATTTGCAACAGGAATACTTTTAGGTTATTATGGCCTCAGCCTTCTCTAGCCTAGCAGTTGATGTTGGTGTTGGAGCTACTATTGTTGGTGAGAATGGCTCCGTTGAACAAATGTTTATGCAAATTCATTCCCACGGTATTCCACAAGGTAATCCCTCTTTTGATATTGTCCTCAATGCTAAAGATTTTGATAATGTTTGTGCTTGGCTTGAGCAACAAACATTGATACACTAGTACATTTGAGGTCATTTTTTGACCAAAAATTTTGACCATCAATTAATAAGGTTTTGATTGGTCGAATTTGAGAAGGAAAATTTTCTTGTTTTTAAAAATCTAAGCTCGTGTTGGTCAAAATTTTGACTAACACGGGCTTAACTTTAACATGCAAAATTGTTTTCAATTTCATTGACGTTGAGTGCATGAAGTAGCTAGAGCTATAGAACCTTGGGTCGACCCATGCCAGTGCTGCTTGCTTTCCCGCCACTGGCTCCTCATCTGGAACACTGGACTCCATCTCTCACATTCGGCCCTGAATCTAGCACTTTCTACACTTAAACTAGTATTTACCTCATACATTTTTTATGTTTTCATATTTAGGTTGATTATTTTGTTCCTTCCAGTGGTTTGAGTTGTCTCGCACTTAGGTGCTTACACTAAATATGGCATACTCTTCTTTCATGAGGTTTATTGAAAACCTAAAGCCTTCCACCGGTAATGTCATTGGTGTAATGTCATTAGACTGAATTACATTGCACATTTTACTGTCACAAAATGCCATTTGCATCCCCTACTCTTGTCAATCTCGCACCATACTGCCCATTTATAGAGGGCTAGTTGAAGGAGATGCTTCACATTTTGCTTTCAACACACGAACCCCCTGAAGATTGCTCTGCAAATGTCCAATGCTTGCAGAATTGCATTGAACAAAACACCTTTTTTACAAGGTGAAAATTTCCTCCCATTTCCTCACTCATAGGAAATTTTCCTTTGGTGTGTATCCTAGTCATAGGTTGTTGAGTGTTCTACCTTGCCTAAATTTGGTCTTTTTTTTGGGCTTCTTCCTCTTGGATCTAAGACACCTTTGGGGCATATCTTTGAAAATGTTTTTGAAAGGTTAGCGATTTTTGTGTTAGAAATGTGTAGAAGGAAGCTCCCTTGGAGATTATCTTTTGATGCCCTAATTTGGCCTTTCATGATCCTTGCCTTGGGGTTTGAAGTACTCCCCCCCTGAGTGAATTGTCCAAAATTGTAGTTGAAAAGAGGGTTTCCCTTGAAACCCTCTTTAACATTGGCCCAATAACAGGTCACACATCAGAAGTACCCTTGTTAGTTTTGGTTGGACACCCTTTATTCAAAACTAGACATTAGATCGTTAGGTTCTATGATCTCATTCTACCACTAACTCTTTTTCTCACAATTGGTATTAAAGAAATGATTTTTCCATACCCAAGCCCTTGTTATAATGTTCATCAAGTGATTATCTTTTGGGGGAATATTTTCCTCTTTAATCCTGCTCCAACATCAATTACCTGAGAACATATTATGGATTTCAATATCAAAGCTTCAAGTTTCCTTAATCCTCATTAAGTAACTTGTGAATGAGTAATTAGAAACTCCAAGACTTGGACACAAGTAATAATTCAATTTGGGTTTTACTGAGATTGTGTTGGCTTTGTATACTAATAAAATATTATCTTATAGGAAAAGATAGAGTCGAGATCATAGCTTCCTCATCATCCACACCAGCAGAAACCCAACACAAGTATCATCAAACCCATGGGAAAGAAGAGAAAAGTTGAACAAAGAGTTTGAAAAGGTAGTGCTAACAATGAAATATATGAAGGATGGTGTGCTCCAAGTGTTGAAGATAGAGAATTTGGTTTGGTTTCTAATGGACATAGCCATCAAAGAATGCAACTTAAGAGGAAATCAAAGAAGATGTACATAAAGGAAATGTTTCTCAATAGGAATACTATATCAACCTTCTTAGTCTAGGATAGTTTAGAAATGCTTCTTTCCTACATCCATTCACTGTCCAAAAATCAGCAACACCTTGGACAATAATTACTCACCAGCTACATGATTTGGTTCCCTACTAGACAATACTATCATTGTTTCCTTTGATTCTATCAACACAACCATAGTCTTCTAGACTCCTAGAAGAAAGTACACGACTTTGAACAATAAGGTCCTTACCCTTAGCGAGTATCAATCCATGGAGCATGAATGCAAGCGATAAGTGAACACATAGTGGATAATCCTCCTCACCCACTATCTCTAGGAAAAAAGTCATATTACCCATCCAAGGGATCATCATTATTTTATGTCGCATATTTATGGAATTAAATGTGAAAGAATATTCCCCAAGGATGTAGTATCTAATCTCAACATTATTGAATCTACTACCTTTTTTGACTAGGCACAAATGATCTTTGAAAATATTGGTTGATAACTAAAAGAGTTGTAGCAAACTCGCAATTTTTATATCACGTATTAAGTAGTTTGGATGATAGGTTTGTGTTGACAATATGAAGCAGTGGAGACTAAAGACCACATGGGGGCTCCATTTTGAAATATTTTTTGCAATATTTTGCAAGGCTAATGGTACATTCCTATACAACACAATAATATGCCTACAAGGGGACCCCATATTTTAATTGTCCAAGAAGGAGAAAACCTTTATCAAGCCATGGGGGATGTGGTTCATAAAGAGTTGGTGACACACCTATATCCATGTGTATGGGTTCTAATGACATCCCTATCTACTACCTCAACATTATAGTGATCAAATCATCATGCTCGAGTTCTACAAGTAAATCTTGGATGTACATAATGTATTTTCCATAGAATAGGTAAAATTTGTGGGGTTCTCATTATCATGTAGAGGATACAAGTGCACTTTGGCAACTACTAAAGATGCAAGTGCCAAATTGGAAATCCTTAAACTGAGAAAGTTCTACTTTTTGAGGCCCAATTTTGACACCAAGAGGTAAGTTAAACAAGACATTTACCACTAGCTATGGTGGTCACCTCCCTTGCCTTGAGGATTTATAAGCAGATTGTCAAGATGACTTTGATGCATTCTTATGGAGGCATTGCCAAATTAGAACAGAAAACATGAAGTTGTTTAGGTTGAGGACTTTCTCAAAGAAATACATTGACGACACACTGATCTTGGATTCACACTTCAATAAAAATAAAATGGAAAGTATTCTTCTAGAGCCTTTTGATTGGAACACCCCAAATGTTTATGAAATTGAAGTGATCAACAAGCCAATGATTGATAATAGCTTATAATGCTCAACTAGTGGCAGCACCATTTAGCATGTCAACAGATTTAAACTTTGGCAACTATTTCTTATTTCTTATTTCTCCTTATTTTAGAAAGTGTTGATCTGCACATACAGCAAGATATATAATCAGCAGCTTCAGAACTGACTTGAAACAATGGTTTCCTTTGACTAAGAAACTTTTAGATTGCTTGATGGTTGCCTCCTTTCAGCACCATCCTTGACAGAGTATCCACAATTGTAAGCAATTTTAGACAAAGTGACATCCACCAATATCACCAAAACCATTGGCTCTGATACCATGCTGGAAAAAAAGGCACAAAGGAGAAACTCTGTAAAAGAGCTCTGAGATTGCATTACTAATTCATCCAATATATAGAAATACATAATAAATGTAAAGTGTACTGTTGGTCAAAGTTTGATGCACCATTCATGGTGGATGGTAAAGTGAATGGCTATGTAGTTGACTAAATTGGGTGTTGAGCAACTATTTACCGACCATTTTGTCAGTATTAGATGATTAATTTACATTGTCTAACATGGAGGATATGATAGTTGAGATGACCCAAATACTCAAAAGTCTTATTGGACTTCATATTATTCAAGCACTAGTATTGTTTTTTTTTACCTTGTTTGCATGTCACCTTCTAGTATTGAAAACTAGGAGCTACAAGGTGGCTAGTTTTACCGTATTGACAACATTTTCAATAGTGTGGAAGATACATGGTTTAGTATTGTAGGAAAGTTCTATATTGTTTGAATGGTGGATATGATTTAATTTCTTACCAAATCATCAAAGGTCAAAGTGTAAAGTTTATCTACAAGTAGAGGAGTCACGACATTGCCAAAAGAGACGTCGATCAAAGAAGTAAGAAATTCAAGTAATTATTGTTTATTAGTTCCTAAGAACTATTGCCAAGGCTATATGGTTAAACAGTTATTAATCTTTTTCCTTTTAGCCAATAGAATTGTTCTTTTTTCATGGATAACTTTTGTTTGCTATGTTCATTATGGAAAACTTGCATAGTTCTTACCTCAACCATGGACTCAAATGTGTTCATTATGAAATCATCAAATGTTCTCCTTGATGCAAACTACAATGCCAAAGTAAGTAAATTTGATTGTAAGGGAATGCTCATCAAGGCAAAGTCCAAACTAAAAAACCTTGTACTTGATTGTTGAATATGTTAAAGAAGAAACAAATGCTAGTTAATTTACAAATTGGAACTGACCTGAATTGCTTGATGTATTTTTTAAATGTTGAGATGCATATACTAATCAATTTTTTGTTTCTATAGGCCAAGCCACAGCTGACAGACAGGTCAAAGCTTCCAACTATTATGGATCCTGTGATTAAAGAGTTGCTAAACATGAAACATCTTCAGCAAGTAAGTTGCATGCAAAATATTTCTTTTGAAGGGAATTGACATTATTTTTAAAAATACATTTAGTTTATACAATTTTACTCATGTTTTGGTGGATAAAAACTTAACGTTCTTCCACATTTCTTGCCCATTTTATTGCATATCTGAAATAAGACATAATCTTGCCATTTTCCAATAGCTAAATGTCTTTAACTATGATTGGAATTTGGCATAAAATGTATTTTTAAGGTTAGATTGTTAGCTAGTTATGGTTGATCGCCATTTGAAAATTAGAGGTGCTAATCCTTTCATTGAAGAGAAAATTGATAGTGCACTACATATCATTACACTTACCCAAAAAAGTTGAGCCAAGCTTTGAAAGTCCTATTGAATCTATAGAAGGAAGAGAAGAAATTGATTATCTAGATTGAAAGTCATTGTCCACTTCATAATCTTAGCAAGAAGAACAGCATAAGTGCTTGTGAACCAAGTATTTATGATGAAGCAAGAAGGAAAGAAAAATGAAAAAATGTGTTGAGTTGAGAGATAGACATTGGAAAGAAAGCCATTGATTATAAAAAGTATTAAGATCAAGTTTAAAAATAATGTTTTAATTGACAAGCACAAAGCAAGATTAGTAGCTAAAGAGCAACAAATTGAAGATTGAGGAATCTTTGCTCTAGTTGCAAAGATAATTATGATTAGAATGTTGACAGCGCTTGTTTCCAATCATAGTTGGAATATCCACCAAATGGATATGAAGTACATTCCTAAATGAAGATTTGAAAACCCAATTTTGTTAGAAAAGAAAAGGAACACATGGTATGTCACTTGAAAAGACACTATATGATTTGAAACGAACTCCATGACATTAGTATTCAAAACCAAATAAGTACTTTCCCCAAAGGAAATTGATTTTTTTAAGACCCAATTTATACATCAAGAAGTCTAATTGCACGTTATTGTTCCTTCAAAATTTTGGTCGTAGGGTATTGGTTTATTTACCATTGTACTTGCTTTTAAACTAATAAAATCTATTGTTTCTAGGCCTTTTTGACTATTTTTTTGTACTGTATGGACTCCTGAAGGTTGTACGGTGGTTGTTTTGCATTGAAAAGTTGGAGGTTAAATTTTATGAAGTTTTGGCATTGGTTTCAAGGAGAGATCTGATTTCATTTGCAAGTTATATATTTTTCTTCCTTGCTACCTTTGAAACCCTCAAAACAAGGGTTTTGGACAAAGGAATGGCTCTAGTTTGAACTCCCACCGTTGGAATTTTCTCCAATTTGGTATGGAGCAAACTAGGGCATTGTATTATCAAATGTCAAAAGCCTAGAGGCAGGAGATTGCAGCAAGCATTTTTAAGAGCAAGCCCTAGGTCTAATAAGACCCATGTATTAGAACTTGTTTTTGCAATTTGATGAGTTAAGAGTGATAAAAGGAATTTGGGACTTGGTGTGGAGGCAAGGCATCTTAAATTTGACTAGGAGGACACACTGAAGTTGAAGAATTGATCCATGCACCCATATTTTTAACCTTTTCATTGTAGACCAAGCCTAAAGTTGCTAATTAGGCCTGTGTGCAAGATTAAGGTTAGGGTATCCTGGAGTGGAGTTAGGTTTTGAAACTTTGGAGTCTTTTGGTACTTTGAAAAGGGTGTTTGAATTTGTCTTCTTTTTTCCTGGTCCTTTGTAAACATTTTGAGTTATTGGTGGAAAACAGTGCTAAGAAACCTAAGTGCTTGTTTGGTTGGTTGCAGCAGTTTGCTTGGTAAGTGGTTGGCAGGGTTTCCAACCTTTGTTACACCTTGTTTTGGTCATATAGGAATCATTCCAAACTATCCTTGGTGCTTGGGAGTCTTGGAGGATCCAATTGCATCCTTGGTTGTGTGTATGGTATAAGAGTCAAGTGTTACAATTTACCTTATGACTGCTAACAGCAGGTCTGCCATATACCTAATTTGTTTTGGGTGTGTTGATGTTTTTTTGGATTCCCTTGGATGTTAGGAAGGTTGGGGTTGCTTGATCACCTTGTGCCAAGGTTTGTGCATGATTCTTGGGTTGTATAAGTGAGAAGAAGAAGAGTTGCAACATTTCATGAAGTGACCACTAGTCTTTCCTTTGCTAAAACTATCAACTGCAACATTGCTTAGGTTCAACAGGGACGACATTGTGGGGGGTTGTAGCGGGTTTGAAATAGAAGGTATTCTACATGGGCTAGTGAGGGGAGGGGGATTAATAAAAGGGTTTAGGGAAGGGTCCCTCATGGGGCTTTGGTTTTCCTTATAGGAAGAGTCATCCGATTCACTCTTAACAAAAATTTTGCTTTCACTTTCCACAATGTCTCCTCTTTTTTAGCCAAGTCTTCGATATCTTTTTTACCCCTTTCCTTAGTCAACCTACTCAACCAACATGTTTTTTTTTGTTGAGTGTCCTCATCACTATCATAGTCAAGGTCAAGGACCATTTTCTTGGCTTTTTTGTCCAGGCATGTTTCTTGGGCTTACAAGGCCTCTCTTCAATTTTTAGCACTTGAGGTATCCAGGATATAGGAGTCACTAGAAGAAATACAGCTCACATTGGGAGTAGCTATAGGGTTTTAAATTTTAGACTCTAAAGGGCAACACATTGAGGGAGAAAGTTTAGGTTTTTGGTCGGTGATGGAGAGAACATTGGTGGTTAGAGGGGGACATAGGTGCAATGAAGCTCATAAAGTTTGAACATAGGCTCTTGATGGAGGATAACCAGTTTTTTCTTTGGACCTTGGCTTCAACAACATCAGACACAATGCTCTCAAAGAATAGAGAATAGGGAACTGGTCAGGAAGGAATCATTCAAATTTTTAGTGGGCCACGCCAGCGAAAGAGCCAAATAGCTAATGCTAATATAATATGAGCTCAGTAATTTCATAGTTAACTCATTATGTTACTATAAACATCTTCTTCCAAAATTATGGGTTTGTTGAGTCCACAAATAATGGAGGAGGCTCATCAAACCATTGGTACAGAGTATCTAGCATAGATGGTAAGGAGACGAACATAGAAATCATCTTTAAAGATCAATTTAACAATCTAATAGAGTCATCAATTAATCTTCCAAATAATGTTGACATTATCATCAGCTACAGCATAGTAAAACATTGTCCATTCAATAGGAATTTAAGGCAGAATACTACAGAGATATCAATACCATACATTCTATAGGGGCCAAAGAATACAGAATGACAGTCATGGGGCATTTATTTACATCGGATATTAATATTAGAATAGAGAGTTGAGTATTATGAACTCAGAGCATTATTTGTAGATAACAAATAGTTACAAGAAGAATCATTATATCATTCTTTAACAAAGAAAACCTATTCTTGAAAAAAAAATAGGTAATAATATCTAATCACAATGGAAACACCAATTGTGGATTACTTATATTTTAGAAAAAGTGATTTAATCAAACAAGGTGATTTAAAGAGGATAACTATAAGGATATTAATTATATCGAGAGAAGCATATAGAGAAGTGAATCCCAAATAGCATATAACTGGGATAGGGAACATTACAAGATTATATCTACCATGTACACCTACAAACCATATGTTGAATATAGAATTATAATATCAAGTCAAGGAAGTGAACGTAAGGAGTTTAAGACCATATTGTATCTTACAATTGAGAAATCTATCAATGTCATCTTGTATACTCAATATCAAGAATCAAATTTCATAGCAAGAATAGTGAAGTCTTTGAACAATAACATTTTTGGTTAATAATTAAGGTTAAAGGTTGAGTTATACAAATACTTAAAAGATATTATTTTGTAAGTGAAGTCATTGACTAGAAAGGAGTATTTTATTGCAATTCCACCTCATCCACATAGTATAAAGATTAAAATTCAGAGGTGAAAGATTACTCACAATAAAAAGCTATATAGTAGTCCCACCCAAATCTATTGGAGAACACCAATAAAAAAGGTGAGGTCACATGCATATGGTGAAACCATCATGAGTAGTACGTAGAACAAGGTTATGAGTGTAAGTCCAACTCTACCAACCCATGGAAACAAAATCCTAATCAACATCCATCTTGAATGAGTAATCCATGATAACATTTATATTAAAAAATATGACTCCAAGGAGGCAAGGCCCCATCATGTTAGGTTTAAGATCTCCTTATCTATAAAGTTTAAATATCACAATCACCAATATTGGCAACACCCTAGTCCTAGCTTATGAGGTTTTGGGTAGTCTTGGGAACAAGATTGATTGCCCTCCAACAATTCAAGCTGATAGACAATAGACCAAAAACAACCATAGAATCTACCAATGAATTCCCCTTCTTATAGGGATGTTTTACTTTCTTCATATCAAAATTATAAAGAAGGTTAAGGATGTCATTGAGGATAGTATTCACATTTCACCCTACCCTAGAACAACCTTTAACCACATCAATAATGATTTTAGAGTCCTCCTCAATTTCCAATTTAGTACATCCCAACTCAAGAGAAAATTTTAACCCTCACAAGAGGGCCATACCCTCCACTTTATTGACAGTATGGTCCCTGAAAGGACTGACATACACATATAGAAGGCAACTCCTACCATTGTAGATTAATCCTCCCACAACCTATTTACCACTACTCACCTCACCTTCAAAGTTAAGTTTTTACCACAAGAGGTTCATGGGATCCATTTAGTTTCCTTTCTAGTGAGGATTTTATTTCTTCAAGCTATGGTGGATGTTATTTCTAGTAATGGTTGGTTCAATCTAGCTCTTACAGCAGTGGAATTGAGCCAAATAGAATTGAAATTAGCTCATTTTTGGTTGTGTGCTTTTGGAATGTTTCAATTTTATGGTCAATCAATCTTTTGGAAACCCTATAAGCTATAGGTGATATAGCCTGTTCCTTCTAGAAAATGGCCAACAAGTCTAATAGAAGCTTATCATTGTCATTTAAGATTAAGGACATAATGATTTGCATACAAACTCTCACCTTGTCTGAACGATGCTTTTTAATTTTTTTCAAGAAGCACTGAAACATTTTAAGAATACTTTTTTCACTCTTCAGTTTCAACATAATGATAAAGGATCTAGTTTTTTCCATAGTTTCTAAAATCTTAGCCCTTTCACCAAACGTTAGGGCTTCAGTATCATGTAACCCATAAGGGCACTGCACTTTCACTTGTAGAGCCTTCCTTAGTATGTCATCAATATAGGGGGCTACATGAGCTTTTATTCTTACAACCTCATTGTAACAAGAAGCAATTGCAAGTCTTACTTCACACTAGTGTTCCAAAAACTTGTACAGAACCTAAGAGAGAGCATTGAGGGCCGCAAAGCCTAATTTAGAAGCTTCAACTCTGACTGGCCCACTTTGGACAAATATGAATCTAATTCCTCCAGCTTGGAGAGAACTCCATCAGGAAATTTCAAACTCCAATTGTAGTCCCATTACATAGACTTAATTTCCTATTTCTTTTACTTTTTGCAAGTCTCCTAGTTGTTCACCATTGAATGTATCATTGAATGCTTTGAGTAAAAAATCACTTTTGTGATCTACCATTGTCTTCATTTTTTTTTCTAAATTGAAAGATGCTACCCCTATTCTCCTAAATTTTAACAAACCCTTTTCACTCCATCAACAACTAGGACATTTTCTTGAACAATTGGCAGTGCTTTTTTAAAGAAGAAATCACAATCAGCTAATACTTGAACAATTGGTAGTACTTTCGTCTTGCGGGTGTTTTTGTTAATGTATTCAAAATTGTAGGTGATTTAGTGAAGCCATACAGTCAGAGTTGTAGATAGTCTCATAGTTTGTATTTTAATTGATGTTTATTTAAGGTTGTTGTTGTTGATCAGTTTTACATCAGATTTTTAATGATTTTCATTTTTCCTTGTACCTGTCACATTGATGTAATTTCAATTATGCTTTGCTATCATCATTCAAGTGGTTTGGTTTGAGGAAAAAACTTCATTCTTTTCAAATTTTTGATGCTTGAAGAATTTCTGAATTGCATTGTATGTGCAAGTGCCTTTGCTGATTTATATCAGTTTAATATATCGAGAGGTCACTTTTATTTGCATCATCAAATGTATATATTCATTTATTTCTTTAAATGTCATCATATAAACATCTCTAGATGGCTTTGAACTAACATTTTCAATTAGCATGCACTCCAATGCTTTCTGAATAGTTGGTTTGTGTTTATTATTGAGGGACTTTGACTTTTCCATATGGGCTTGCCAAGGCTTTTTCCATTGGACCCCATGATAGAGTAGTCAATCCCCACAAGGTTTGCTGCCCCTAGGTCCCTAATTTGACATTGTAGAAAAAAAAAAAATTATGGAAAAACCATGTCAACCAATCATATGCAATATGATGGACCCACAATATTTTTAACACTTGATTTTATGGTTATCCCAAGTGAATAATTTGTTTCTCCAAGAAATTTAGTTTTTCTAAAGGAAGAATTCACCATGATAATAAATGCACTTACCTACTATTTTCCAAGATTTGCAAGAATTTTGTACAAATTTGTATTGAAATATGCAAATATTCATCAAAAAATAATTTGTTTTAAAATATGTATATATATACCAAGAAAATTAATGCAATTTGCAAAGATTTGCAAGCTTTTATAAAAGAAAGTTGGGGGCCTCTTTTTGAAGCTGTCACAAATCTCTAGTTAGTTTGATCATTTACATTTGGAGGGTTTGAATCTCCAAAGTTCATACATGAACTTAAAAATTGTCACCAAAAAGATCATACTTCTTCATGCTCAATATAACCTGTCTGCCTCACATCGTAAAGTTTAAAAGCAACTGCATGTGAAATCCCAGAGAAAATTATCTTGTCAATTTTATAAACATAAGTTGCTTTTTCATTTTTGAAATGGTGCAACATATGAAAGTATGGAGTAAGGGATGAATGACATAGAAAAGGATACATCTTTTTGTACTTATAGTTAATCTTGACCTCTTGGGATGCATCTGGATGGAAAATGTTGAGACCATGAACAAATTCTCCAAATTCAATGACTCTGTTGCGATTTTTATCAAATAGATTAAAGATCTATTCAGTAATGCCATAAACATTCCTCAAATGAGCACTAGCCATGAAGCAATTGAAGTAGCAACCAAAATGGTTACAGTATAATTTTTTTAAATAAAACAATATTGTTAGCTGACTACAACTACATATGCATAGAATAATAAATGGGATAAATAATAGCCATATTCTAGTATTTAACACATCATCTATTCTTAGTTGAACTCAGATCTCATAGAGTTGAATCGATAAACAGAACATACCATGAATTTCCTCAAACTATTATGAATGTCAAATCATTTTAGAGGTGCAATGGACATATGCAATTAGTCATTACTGTCTAATATTAGACTGTAGATATAGACAACCTATGCTCAAATAGAGTTGCACTAAGGAACACCATAATAACTTACGAATAGACGTCAAGCCTCAGATGCCACAATTATTGAGAGAAGGGATTGGTTAACAAAAGAGAAGAGAATTGCCAATGTAAAAATATTGAATGGGGTCATATCTATGCATCACACTTCATTGTTCTAAATCAGTGGACAAAAAGCATCCACCTAAATTTTTCAAAACTGGTAGATATTGAAGAGTCCCAACTATATAAATCTAAAATGATCTCGAGTGTTATTCCTTAAGTTCATAAGAAAGTGCTTGATCATGTCCAAATCAAAAAACAATAAAGGGTACTTGTAATGATCTTTTCTGGAATTGACACAATATTTTAGATTTTTTGCCTAGAGGAATTTCAACAAATAGTTGATGTGCAACCCAAATATCAATTACTGTTGCCACTGTAACCTTACTGTGCTGACTAATAACAGACTTTCAAGAAATACTCGGATCTCAATGTCAAGGAAAATAACTGAACACCACTGTAATATTCTCCACCTGAATAAATCAGATATTGAGTACTTTGAGTGGTGGAAATTTTATCAAATAGTTGTCTTGCAAACAAATAGCTTAAGCAAAGCCACTAAGGTCATGCCACTACAACACTCTCCTTATACTTCATTACAAAAATGGTTTCATTAATCAAGCATTTTAACAAACAGATGATATGCACCCGACTACTATAAGATAAAGGCAATATTGTAGTATAGATTTAACTCGAGTTTCACAGCATAGAATGGCCGCTCAACAATGGATTTCAGTGATATTGAAACTCACTTTACTATTGCAAATGAATACAATGATTGCAATACAAACAAGCTAACGAATACTATCAAACATTACATATATACTAGCTAAGGAATGACTACACTTTAGGAGATTGAAAATACATATGTGCCTACTGTATACTTCTTTAAGTGTGTTCATGGACATTTAATTTTGATCACTAAGTTTTCTGTCATATCTCACTATTTTTTCAAAAGTACCTGAATTGCACCTTCTAAAATCTCCCAAAACATGGAGCGGATGTCATTGTATGTTGCGCGCTCCATGATAAATGCCACTCTATCTCTACTGCTCCTATGTTGCAAAATATTGTCTCCTTTCATTCTTCCCCAAGTACCTACCTGTTTCACTCATCAAATGATGAGAACTTGTCCTAAGTTGCATTATGGGCACTTTAGCTCTCCATTTAGTATTTGCTCCTTAATATATGCTTTCTATTTGTGATCTTCAAGGTTTTGAATTCTTTGATATAATTGTCTTTTTTGTGCCCATTTTTTTTTACCATACGAGACTTCTGAATTTTCCTTCACGAACTTCTTTATTCTATCATTGTTATTGGGATTCTTTTTGCACATCAACTTTCCATTTTTTGTTATTTTAGCATTTTGCTTCATCCACAATCTCTTCCTCCTTTCATGTCTCTCCTCTGTGAAATGTAGGCCAACGATTGTTTTCACAAATTCATTTTTCTTAACATCATAAACCTCTTTTGGGAGGTGATGATGGATAGGGGTACAAGAGGAGGGCTCAAGATATATGTAACTCTCCCTTATAGATATACAGCTACAGCCTGCCCAGATTTTAATATAACTAGATGGATTTGTGGGTTCAATTAGGTAATTGGATGTTGCATAATCTATTGGCTTGCCTAGATTTGATTGTTTTGTCAAGGTCATCACCACCAATATGTAGAAGCACTGAATCTTCAGGTTTTTGTATGACTGTTCATGGGGAATACCAATTGTGCTATTGTCTACAGTCAATGAATTAAAATTATAATTTAGACTATCAAAGCATCATTGTCCCATACCCTTTTGGCTAGACTATCATACCACTAGAATGACCCCTTTGTTCTATTTATGATATACCTTATAGCAATGGGTTGTTCTAAATTGTTGATGTTTGTAAGTGTTCAAACTTGTAATGAATTTTAATGATGTAGTTTGTGTTATTTGCAATGAGTGAAATTAGTTGTGATTAAATTAGTAATATATTTAAAATTGAGAGATGTTCAACATGTTTTTTGACGTCTATGTGTAACTGGTAGTGCAATTTGTGATCTATTTTTCTGTTATTGTTAATGTTGACTTCTAGTGGAAGTGTTTGATTTTAATTCATAAAAGTTCAAAAAAGTATAATCATAGATGTCTAGTTGATGTAGGAAATGATTCAGGTTCAATGTTTATAACAATTTGGGAAACTCATTTGGATTGTTTTAAAAAATTGTATCCTATTGTTCTAATACTATGCAATGCTTGTAGGAATGTCATCCATGGTAGTGATGCAGTGGAAAGTGCAAAGAAAGAAATTCCCTATGGTTTCCAGAGGGTGTGTCTGACTAGCAGAGCAGTCTGCATCCTTGAGTTTATGAGTCTTGAGATTTGTGATCCATTTTAATGTTTATATTTGAGAATTTTTTAGGATGTTACTGAGGTACTTATTTCATCTCATATCCCAAGACTAAAATGCTCTTAGTATTTTTGCTAGAGTCTACTTATTCTGTTATGGTAATTATGAAGTACATGGTTCTAAATTTTTCAGTTAGGGACTTATCTATTGATACTTGAAGTTGTATGTTCACAAGTATATCATCAATTATAATACATGGTTTTAGCAATAATAGATTAATGAATGGTGGTCTGGCATATGGTTTTGGTGTTTATCTTGCTCCTGAAGATTGCTCCTACCTGAGGTATGAAAGATTATGTTCAAAGATGATGTCTTGGTGGGGATTTTTTTAAATGTTTGAATTCCAGAATATTCTTTCCTTTAATACACATATTCTTTATTTAAGAAGGAATGTTTGACTTACTATTATTGCTTATTTTGTATAGTGTTCCATTTTCAGACCTGGACATTAATGAGGAACAGTATGTTGGGTTGTGCCAAGTTATTTTGGGGAATGTTGAGGAAGTTCCTCTTGGTTCTCTTCAGTTTCATTTGAGTTGTGAAAATTTTGATTCTGACGTTAACGATGTCACCATTCCAAAGCATTACATTATTTGGAGCACTCACATGAATACACACATTCTTCCAGAATATGTTGTCAGTTTTAAGCCTCCTCACCAGTATCAAGGGGAATAAAAGCTCCATATTCTTCATTTTCAAGAGGTTCCTTCTCATTCTGAAAGTTAAATACAAAGGAGAAATTCCTTTGATTCTTGTTGCTATTTTTGATCTAGTGAAACTGGTTCAATGCCTCAAAATCAATGAAATTGCCTTGTTCTCATCTCCTCACTCTCTTTGTGTTGTTTAATTATTTTTACCTTCACATATGAATGAGTTGATTGCTATTCTAGATATGTATGTTGTCTATAAACTATTTGCAAGAAATTCCTGTGGTTTTCTCTTTCTCTTGGTATTTGTAGATTCTTTATATAATTGGTGTTATCCATGAACATTTCTTGACATTCTACTTGTACATGGATAATGATGGTAGAGACAACTCCTTTGTTCAGGTGAAGATGGCGAAGCATAGGGTGAAGGATGGATCAACTCCAAGGAAAAGTTTCTGGATAGCAGAGATACACATTCCCAAAACAGAGAAGGATGCTCAAATTAAGCTGAACCTCTATTATCCATCCAAGTTTCATATGATCAATCCATTGAAGAAGACAAAGATAGGAAATCTAGTAGGATACAAAATTGTCCCTAGGGGCACAATTGCAAGCTTGCTTGATCACAATGATCCTCCTCAACTCCGAGGTTCCTTCACTAACAACCAAGTCTGTACCAGACTTTGAATTTTATTTTTCTTTTAAATGTTGGTGAACTTTTTTAGTAATTAGTGATGCTAGCATGGCACCCTTCCCTTACATGAAAGTTTTTTGACCTAAGCTATGAATCAGTGAGGTCACAAACAAGGGACCTCCCTCCACTTATCAATACCGATTCTCAAACCTAGAAGCACATTAGAGCATTGAAGGTGACCAATGATGTTGGCATGACACTCTTCCAATACATGAAACATGAAATGCTTTTGACCTAGATCTATAAATCAGTGAGGCCACAAACAATGAACCTCATTCCCAATTATCAATATTGATGTTGAAACCTACTAGCACATTAGATTGTTAAAGGTACAAAACTATGATCATAATGGGCCAACAGGAGTTTGAGCCTTTATGGTCACAACAATATCACCATCATAAAACCAAAACACTATGGGATGAACCCAATCAGACTTTGAATTTTGTCTCTTATATTTTTTTTTGAAATTAATGTTGGTATATGTGGCCAAAACCAAATTGTGCACTATAGTTGGCCATGTCTATTTTTGTCCATTGTTTCTGTTGAAGTTTATTTAGAATCAAAACTAAACATTAAGTTCGAATCTACCTCGCTTGATGGCACTGAACACTTTTCCATGTATTAGATATGGATAACTCCATACAACTGTAGTGAGGAGTGGGCTGGTGGGCTGTATTCTTATCAAAGCCAAGGTGATGATACTCTGGCTACGTGGTCTGACAAGTAAGTTTGAATACCATGGAATTCATACATTTACAGTGAGTTTTTCATGGACACAAACAGATTAATGTATTTCTATAGATTGAATTGCATTGAATTAGTTTCTATAAGTTGAACTTACTCAAATCTGAAATGTAAGAATCACTTTCCCCAAATTTCTATTAAGTTTTAATAACCAAACTTATTAGACTCAATTTATAAAAGGGACCCAATCTTTATATGAAGCTCTTTATGATTTTGTGTTTCAGGGATCACCCAATTGAGAAAAAAGACATTGTACTCTAGTACACAATGGGCTTCCATCATCTTCCTTTCCAAGAGGACTACCCAATCATGCCAATAGTCTCTTCTGCTTTTGAACTGAAGCCAACAAACTTCTTTGAAAGAAATCCTATTATGAGGACTGCACCCATGTCTGACAAGGACCTTCCAATATGTTCAATGTGAGCTCCATGAACATTTTTACCTTTTCGTCATGCACTGAAAGAAGTATA